>CM053784.1:411441689-412041689 GCA_028749045.1 Cupressus sempervirens
GGTTGTCATCCAAATATATTTGAGAATATTGGATTCATTATCATACCATTGAAAAGGTCTTCAAAGAGGCTATTACATTCATGAAGCAGGTTGATACCCATGGTGGAGGGAACTTTATGTCTTCCTTCATTTTGACTAATATAGTAGCCATACCACCATTTTCTGTAGGAGCATCTATTATGCCCAACCAAATGCCCCTATTGAATCTAGTACCTTTATTGTAACAAGTTAATGTTGCTCCAATGCCAAAAATTACATATTTAGGGCATGAGCCCCAAAAGACTATATTATTTGAGAAAAAGACTTCTCCACTTGCTAAAGTCAAGAATAATATGGCTAGTGAGGTTAAGGCCATGAAGGAGATGATGTCTCTTTTATCCAATGAACTCATTAAAATAAAATTGAATTCCTTAAGAAACCAAGGCAATTATCTAAGACAACTTATTGCCCAATACAATTATTCTCAAAATTAGAGTAGAAATTATGACCCCTATGATAACATCAACAATGAGAATAATGGTATTACAAGTATGAGTCCAAGTCAAAATGGATATGGGTACAATGATGATTCAGATTAGCCTCTGGCCCAAATCATGGAGGAACAACCTTTACAATTTAGTGCAATGGTGTTTGAATCATGTGATAAATCTGTAGGAGGACAAAATAATGAAGATGATAAAGAGGAGTTTGTGTTACCATTTAATGAAAAGAAAGATCATGCACCCTATAGGATACATTTTTATTGTAGTAATAATATGAACATACAAATTTTGAAAAGTAGAGAAGAGTCTCTAATGGATGATGTCTCTTTATGGGTACATCTCACTCCTCCAAACATGGAGGTCTATAATACTCCAATTCATTATGAGGCTCAAACCAACATTACCCTCACAATTCAAAAGGAATTACATGTAAAGGATGAGGTTTTGAAAGGTTTTATGGATAACATAACAAGAAATTTGAACTATCTTGGAGAAGGTCAGAATGCAAACATCATTTTGCTTCCTAACTATTCTCGCCTCCATCAAAGTATTCATTTAGAGTTGGAATGTTCTAGTTGCCAAGATGTAGTATCTAATGTGTTAGCACAAAAAAATAGGCCTATTGAAATTTTTTGATGTAATGAAAAAATTTCAAGTTTTGATGTTGTAGTAAGTGTGGATATCCAAAGAAATTTTGAGGACACAAAAAATTTTGAAGTTTCAAAACTCCATGGAGTTGCAAAAATTCTCAATTTTGCAAAAGATGATGGAAATGCAAAAGATCTTGAGGTTGGTGAGATTTTTGAATTAGAAAGTCATCAAAAAGAAGATACCAATGCTTCCTACCATGATATAGATCCCTCATTAGATAATGATAAGACACCTCCCTAAAAAAAATCATTAGAAGAGATGGATAGAATGCTTAATTTGGTCTCAAGCTTGACTAATGAAATGTTTATTTATGGGTATTCTACACATATATCAGCCATGAAATAACTGAATAATGTAGAATCCATCCATTTGGGTTCCATTCATAGGTAAGTTGTCTTGATTTCTTGTTAGCCTGGGAGATCACAATAGAGAGTATGTATGATTTTCAACATGTTTCTATGGGATATAAGGTAGAAAATATCTTGATCAATGATATTAATGAGTCCTGTAATTCAAAAGGAAGGCTTATGATTGATTTTTCTAGTCCCAAGGAGCCAGAAGGTGAAAATTAATTGTTTAAGGCCAATGATGGTGGTAATAGAGACCATAAAATAATGTTCTATATTTTGGGTCTTGTTCTGATAACTATATTACATCATTGATCCTACTATTTATATGTGTATGTGGAGTTATGTACCATGAGTTAAGACAAATATAAGGATAAATTACAATTTATGAGTGCACCCCTATGGTAGGGGAATCACTAGATTAGGTGATACCTTTCTATTATCCCTCTCAATTTGATGATTTTTAATTTGAATATGATGCTAAAGTTAAGGGAACTTGTTTGTGGATTAGTCATGGCCATGGAGAGTTACCACAACTTCTAATTTTGTGTGATTTGTTCCTAGAAGTTGAACCAAGATTGTCCAAATTTTATTTTATTTAGTACGAAGACAAGTCAATATTTTTTATAATTATATGGGTTGGGTTATTACTATTGCACAAAATGAGAAATCTACTAACAGTTACCCCACATTCTTATTATTCAAATATATACATATACATACATACATACATATATATATAGTTTTTATTTTATTTATTTATTTAGTCTTTTTAGATAAGTGTTAGTTTTCTCTATGTCCATTCTATTTTGATTGGGTGTATTTTTCATATTTTTCTTCTTCTTATTTTTAAGTCTTTGAGTCAGAAAGTTAGTGTATTTTGTTAGGGTTGTTCCCAACATGTATTCATCCCAACTAGTCTCGACTTTAGAAAGATGTATTTCTTTTTCAAAGCATTCAGATGATTTTGCTTCTTGTACGAATTGAAAAAAGGTTATGCTTGTATTTGTGAGGACTTCTAGTCTTAAAAACAAAATCACAGATTGATAGCTCTCAACACTTTAAAAACTTAAGAATTGATTATCTAGGTGATTTTCAAATCTAGGTTGACAATAGCAAGGGATAATTGAAAAATTTTCAATTTAGACAAAGGGTCTCTTCAAAGAATGACTAAGATCACTATTTGGCATGAGAGTTTCCTAAAAGTTCATCAAAAGAGGAATGCAAGAGTTATCAACTGAAGTATAGATCTTGAAAATAACACTAATACCTTGGCCACATAGTCTAAGAGTGGTCAAGGTAGAAAAGAAATAAAACAAGAATAAAAAAGGTATTACATCTAAAGATTCCAAATGATTGTAAAAGGTAATAAAATAGATAGGGATATTCCAAAATGGCTATCTTATTCTATGAATATGCTGCAACAAAGAATCAAGTGGAAATATGTGAGCTCCAAAGCTAAAGAAGATTACTAAAGAGTCAAAATAGAAGGAATTAATAACTTTATAAAAGCACTCAAAATGGATTCTCTCATCTAGTTAGGCAGTGATGGACAAATAAACGTACGAGGATTCCTAATGAATGGATTGGTGAAGCTAAAAAAATTTGCCAAGTTGCTAGATACTCATGATAGACTACACCTCAAGATGTCAAAGGAAATTGATACACTAAACACACATTGAGCTAGAAAATTTGAGAATCTAAGGTTTCAACTTCCAAAAGACTTGAAAATTGCTTGAAATGTTTGAAATCCAATTGTCACTTGACAATGCTATAAGAATGCTTGCTAATGAAGAAATGCATTTGTTATTTCTTCCTTTTTTTGAGGCTATTTGTTATCATTCTGAAAAACATGCCCCATTTTGAACTTTGAGAATGGGGACCCCCTTTTTTTTGACTCACAAAATCTCATTTGTCAGAATAGGGTATCTTCCAAGGTGGCCTAAGGAGTCAAAGTTTTGTAGTTTGGGTTTAGGATTTGGTTAGTTCACATCATTTTTAACCCCCAACACTAGTATATTGATTTTTATATTTTGTGTAGGTCATCATGGAATCCTCATCATCCATAACACGAAAATAATTACCATGGTATTGCATGTGCTTTTTAGAACAAGTGCCTTGGGATTTCAGATAGAAGAAGTAGAAGCAGCTCAAGTATATGCCAATATTGGGATATAAAGAGGGCATAAATCATAAAAAATATCAATAATAAGTACACTAGATTTATCCCAAATGCCATCTTAGAAAAATTTAGAAACCATTTTCAAAAGTGAGAACTTTGATTTTTGGATGAATTGAGCACCTTGCATAGTTCTTGAAGGTGCACAATTTGGAATTTTAGATCCTATCAGAAGGTGCACAAATTTGAAGGTGCATAGGTGCACTTTTCTCATAGGTGCACTGACAATTAATTTCCAATTTCTATTTTAGAGCATTCCATGCATTAGAAAAAACATTTTGACGATAGTTAAACTCCTAGAGACACCTAAAGAAGGTCGATCTTCCATTTTTAGAGCTCTGAAAGACTCCTAGATCATCTCATGGCTTCTATCTTCTATCTTCTTATCTTCTCATTCTTTTATTATTTTAAGTCATGTGAAGGCTCATGCAACCATTAATTTATATAAACAAGGGTGGAGACCTACTTAACACCATTTAGAGAGTCAGTTTGTATGTAATAAAATTTATTTGATATGTTTTTAGCATGCATTTGCATTAGAAGATATCTCACTCCTAACAAAAAAAGGAGAGAATTTCTTATAAATACATGGATGTAATATGTACTCTAGATGATTATTTTGATGCAATAATATATGCTATTGGTGCTCTCATTCTAAGTGTAGTTATTCTTGCCAAAGTGTATTATTTTTTTGAATTCATGTTCATGAATAATAAAGGAGCCAGTGATTTTATTTTGTTGTTATGATTGTATGACCTTTTAGTTCTAGTGTTTACCTTGTGTTAACAAATTCCACTAACATATTGAGTTAGAGAAAAGATCACCTATTGTTCTTGCATAGTTTCTTGTCTTGCATGAGCACAGTTTCTATGGCCTTGCAATTTGATGAGAAGTGAAACATATTTTGGTTATTATTGAGTTCCCATTAATGATTGTGTCAATGGAATTGAGGAAGCCCTGCTCCTATTTTCATTGGTTTCCTACCTGATCCTTTCAACGGTTTAACTCACAAACATGTTGTTACCAATATTTATGTCTATTAGGAATTTCCCTTTCAAGTTATTTTCTTTAATCTCTCATTACCTTATCTTTTTCTTTTCTTTTCTAACACTTGGTTAAAATAGGAATTCATATAGTTGCATCAATAAATTGCATACATCATAAAATAAAAAAATACTAAAAAAGATCTCTTGTGATTTATTTTGCCTTTTTTCTTTTAAGGTAATTTTATATCTTTGTTTTAGGCATAACATGGTATCCTTTCATTTCTTCATTAATTTTTCTATATATTTTCATTATTTATGATACATTCTTATAAATGAGTATGTAATAATTTGTTTCATGCACACCGTCATTAGTGCTCCCTAACACTATCTTTATATGTCTTAGACTTTAATGTTTGTCATTTATAATCATCTATAGTCTACTTCACATGATATATATTTTATAACATTTATATTATTTTTAATTTCATAAACTATGATGTTTATTGCCTTCTTTTTCTCTATATGTTGCATTATTTTATGGTAAATCTTGTTGGCTAAAGGGTGTTTTGTTTTGTGCACAACTAGATTATGGTTTCTACTTATAATTTGCATTTATATCTTCATGAGATTTTGTTTTATAATGATCCATAAAATCTTATTTCTTGCTTCATTCTTGGGAGAATATTTTTTTGTACATTCTTTTATCTCTCTTTGTCTAGGGATCAACTTTCCTTAAGTATGGTATCATTTTTTTATCAAGTGATATTTCCCTAATCATCACCTCTTATTTATTTGCAAAAGCATGATCATGATAAAAATTTTCCTTTACTTTGTGATTCAAAGTTTTCACATCTAAAGATCCCTATTCCACCTTGACATAGGGGACTAAATGGGTGCATTCTTGTTCTTCACCCCCTCATTTGTTATGAAACTTTTATCTATTTTTAGACACTCCTCTTGAAAGTATATGTCTTGTCAACAATATCTCTTCCTTTTCAAGGGTCTCTTCTCATTAGCAACACATCCTTTCATCATTTATCTATTTTCTTATCTTAGAAGAGTCAACTCTCTTTACTAATTTTGTGGCATACTTTATTGTTAGAAGACATCTCCTTGATTCTAGAAGTAGGAATCCTTGATTCTCTTCCTTGTGATGTCCATGGATACATAGTCATCATAAGGATGGGGGAATGCACATTCCCTCCTTGTACTTTAGTATACTTTTTACACACTTTTACTTTTATATTACAACATGCCATGATCTTTAACAAATATTGGTGAAACTTCTCCATCCTAGGAAAACAGTTTTATATTTTACTTTTACATGTCACAATGTAATGAGTATCACTATTACTTCTCTATTGCTAGGAAGTACATTTGCACACACATTTTCTCTATGGATAATGGACCCTTTTCACTCCATAGAGGTCAGTTACATACAAAAACATACAAAAGTGGTCAACAAGTACACAATATTGACTATTAGGCACATAAACCTGTGAGATCATTTGATCTTTCTTTTTTATTTACTATTTTGTGATTCATATTAAGACATACAAACTTTATTGGGAAAGATAATCATGCTCTCTCACTCATTATCTTTCTATTCTCTCATGCTAGAAGAAGGGAACCATGAGGGATGCAATCTATTGTGATGCCCTTGCCTTTCCTATTTGATCTCTTATTCTTTGTAATAGCCTTCCAAATATGATATTGTTTGGTGAGACATTTATTTAGCTAAGGTCTCTTTCACTAGTTGATTTGTTCTTTAGTAATAACCTATTATGATTCTTTTGATTTTGATTTTAATTTTTATATTAAAATTCGTGTATGCACGAGAATAGAGTTAGGATCCTAGTGTTGGGAGCTTATAATCTTGATCTAGTTAATTTACTATGTCATTGTGATATTGGATTTCCTCTCTTCTTCTTCTTTTATCAAGAGTATGACTTGTGTCATACTTCTTCTAAAGTTAGTGCTAAATGTACCATCTTAAAATAGAAGTACTTCATTTTGATACCTTTTGGCTCTCCTTACTATTATATTTGTCACCCTCTCTCTTCTTCCCAATCATCATAATATTTTTAGGCCATCGTGCATCTTCTGGCATGGCCTTTTCAGTATTATTTTATCACCTTTTTAGCCATATCTCCTGGAAGTTTTAGTTTTTCTTGATTATTTTTGTAGCTATTTTGAGACCTCTGGAAGCCCTTTTTGGGACCCCTTTATGTAATAATTAAAACATAGGCTGACATATTTTGGACGAGGTCAATATAGATTGATCTCTTTTAAAGGAATTCAAATTATGGATGGTCAAGGAGGCTCAAGTTTTCCAGTTGTTTACTATTTCTCCTAGATAGGCCTACTTTGTTTTAGAACACAAAATCTAGGATACAAGGGTCTTGGAAATTTCATTTTCGTCCATATACACAAAAAATCAAGCATACACACATTTATGAGATTTTTATAATTATCTTCAAGTATTCAAGTTTATCTCGATTATTTCTACACCTTCTTCGAGGCATCTAGAACCCATTTAGGGAATCGTTCAACCTTAGGATGAGATATTTTGGATGAAGTCAATCCAATTTGACCTCTTCCTTGAGGAATTTTAATTTTAGGGCCTTAGATTCCTGAAGTTTTGCAATTATTTAGTATTTTTTCTAGCTTAGCCTGATTTATTTTCAATCACAAAAACTAGCATATAAAGAGGCTTCAATATTTCATTTTCATCCATCCTTAATTAAAATGTGTCACATTAATTTCTATTCATGAAGTTTAGTTTCTTTGATTTCCATTTGGCTTCTTTGAGTAAATATTATTACATTTGCATACATGGTCACATATCAAATTCAATAACATCTAAAAATGTATGTGTATCTTTGATTTGATATATTCAATCCTACTACATGTTAGAATTTCCTTTATTAGTATTTTCACATCTCAATTTTGTGATTGGATACTCAATATAGGGATTGACCAAGGAAAGTCCTCATCAAACCAATTTTACTTTGTGCTGGAGTAGGATATCCAAATTGCAACCACATATCTAGAAACTACTTGCCAAAACATTTTATAACAAGTTGGGTTGATCTTTCTACTATATATCAGGAACAAGTAAGACCTAAGAGCAATATTTTCTATGTTTTTTGTTGTGACCACCTATTCATAGTTATAAGTCCAATTACAAGTTCAAATCAATTGATTTTCAAAGAAAAAAGTCATATTACCATGCACATTTTGAGGTAAATACTTTATCACTCATTTCATCTTTTAGTTTATACCTATTTCCATACCTTAATCAGGAAGATTTCATATATTTAGCACTAGATCTATCTTATACTTCTCATTTAACCAATTAATTCAATTTCACATCTACAATTACAAATATTTAATCAAACTTACATTACATGAAAGAGGACTTGATTGTGTACTTATTTTATATAATTTGGGTTTAGAATTGGAATCATTTCATCTTACTTGGGCTTTTCTAATAAAACTTAGGATATATTGAGAGTTATGTTTTGAGGCCCCTCTTTCTCTTCAATTTCAATATTAGTGTAAAATAGAGACCCTATACTATTGAGGGCTTCCATTTTACCTAAATAGAAATAAAATTGAGCATTGGAACATGTTTTTGACCAACCAGTTATATTAGAACTGTGAAGTAGAGTTGGAACAAGTATGCTGTCATTTGGAAAATAATCAAGGAATATCCACCTCTTGAGTATTGGGAGATATCTTCATCAGTCTACATGGAAGAATTAGACTGGGTTAAATACTAATCTAGTTAGCATGAGTCATCAAAATAATGACATGGTAGAATAGGTATGGAAAAAATTCAAATAAGCTTGTACTCTAGTAAGAACAATAGAATGCAAAGAGGTTAGATGAACTAAGATGAGACCCATGCTAGATTGATAGTGCTACAAGTCTAGACCCTACAACATAGGTGTCACAGGTCACTTGTGAACTACTCAAAGGTTCAAATTTAAAATTTGAACTCACTATATTTAGAAGGATATCATTCATAGGTTTCAATGCCCATAGATAAAAGGGAAACTTTACATTTTAAAAATGATGGGTTTCAAGTGGAAAATATGAAGAAAAAAAAAAGTATGTGTGAAAAACGGTTGGTTTCTCTACAAGCAAGATTTGGAGCTGAAGAGTGAAGACCCAAATCTAACCAAAGATAATTGAGTATACTATGAAAGAAAGTAGAGGAGAGAAAGGCATAGTGATATAGAGGAGATCACTAAGGATGCCTATTAGACAAAAGGAGATCATGATATCTCAAAGGTATTCACTAGAGATCTACTAAGTAGAAAAGTGTTATATGTCTAGATTACATTTGATCACTCTGTAACTATAGCTATCAAGTTGTAAGCTCCTAATAGAGCATGCTTTAGTTGTAATCATATGTTAAATCCTTTAACTAGGTGCCTGTTAGAAAGAGTGTTAAATCCTTTTTAAAAAGGTGATTCTAATAGGTTAATTATAAATCTAATAGTTTACAAACATTCCTATAAAGATGTATTATTAAAGGAACAAAATGTAGATCTTAATCAAGAAATTTTTTATCTACAGTAAATGAATAGTGAATACATTATCCCCACTATATTTTTCATCCTCTCAACAAGGGTTTCCATGTGCAATTTTTGTGTGTATTATTGATGAATTATTTTGTGTATGAGTTTTTTTGCTTTTACTTTACTACATCCATAATTGTGCTAGCTCTCAAATGGGTTTTATTTAGCTTATTTAAAGTGAAGAAAAGGTTAATTGGTTTAGCAAATGATAATGATTCACCCCCTGCCCCCTCTCATTACTTTTTGGGACCAAAAATTGGTATCAGATATTTGACCCTAAAGTGGAAAGCCTCATAGCTTAAGAGAATATCAATCAACAACCATGAAGTATAGATAGTTATAGAAGAAAGTACTTGACACCATAAAAGAATTGAAATAAAAGCTTAAGGAGTCCCTTGTGAAAAGATAGAAGCTTGTGAAAAAACTCAATGAGAGTCATGAAATCATTGAGAAAATGAAAGAGTAGAGTGGATTATATGTATCTAAAGAAACTATCTCTAACCTTAGAAATGATAACAAGAAGCTAAGCAAGTTAATTGCTAAAATAATGAAAGAGCTAGAAGAAGCATCAAAAAGACTGAGTCTATCACAAAAGGAGAAAGTGATGCATAAAAATCATTGGAAAAAGATGAAAGAGCACTAAGTGAAGCCATGCAAACCATGAGAGAAGATGAAGAAAATTATAGGCAAAAGGATGAGTAGAATAAAAATTTAATCAACCTTGAAATGAGATTTTTTGTAATGACAATTTCATACATATTTATTTTTTCAAGAAAATTTAACACCATGTCTTGTGGATTAGTACACATAGCCTACCAAATCATTTACTGGGGGGTACCACTTTATTTAAGAAGATGGTTGCATGTACAATTGATGATGAACTTGTCAAAGGTTGAAGAAAACCCTAGGGTACATCTATTCAAATTATAGGAAATGTCAAGTCATGTGGCTAATCAAAAGGCTCATTTGTGAAAAAATTCATAAAGTATACATGATGTTACGAAATGATAAAGATATTTACTTCAAGAGATATTTTGATAAATTTAAGGATAAAATGAGAAAAAGAAAGAGAATACCATTTTTTCTCATAGAAAAATACATGAATGAAGTATGTTTCCTAGCCAACACCGAGTATAGCATGATAGAAATTGTGAATCCTAGAACTCAGTGGCTTACTACATTCTAGTATAAATAATAGATGGAGATGCAAAAATAGTTGTAGAGATAATACTATCTATGCTTGTTGATGACACACTATGAGTATGTGGCACTAGCACAATGAGAAGAAGCACAATAACCATAATAAAAAAGGACAAGGAAGGGAATAATAGAGAAGGAAAAAGAGCAAGCAAGAAGAAGAAAAAAATTGGCATCAAGACCAAAAATCCTAAGAAACAAAAAGGAGATGAGGATGATAATAACACAAGAAAATAAACTACTTCACCTGAACCAAAGTCCAGTGGTGAAGATGAAAGCAAGAAGATGGAAGAAGGGGTAAATGAGAAGACTACACATAGATAATAGAGACCAAACCCAATAATTATAAATTGGTAAGAAGAAGTAACACTACTCAAGTTTTAACTAATGATAAACAAAGTGAAATTAGGAACAACAAAAACTACAACACCATAAGGTACATATATGCTCTTATGAGAAAGAAAGGCAAAAAAAATATCATAAGTGTAGTGCTAGTTAGTATGACAGTCTATAATGGAAAACCAAAAATGGTAAAGAAGGACCTACCAAAGGAAGTGGAAAAATTTATAGTCAAGAAACGGTGAACCATATTCACATAGTTGCATGGAATACTTGATGATGCATTGACAAAATTCACACTAGACAATGTATCAATAAACAAACAAACCTATATAGAGGCATATAGTGAAGACCTCTGAACTCAATCCAAAGTTGTGCTAGTTACAAAATAAAGGGAAAAATAAATTTGGAAAAATAAATAAAAAATTGGAAGTGAACAACTAAGCAAGAAGATATAGTATGTGTAACAAAGCTAGTGGAACAAGAAAAGCTTTGACCGGTCTAGATCCAAACAATAAGGGAAAGAAAAAGACAATTGCATCTATTAGAACTAGCAAATATGTAGAATTTGGAGGATCTATTGAGGAGTTAGATGAAGAACCTATCAATGCTAATCCTATAACCTTACCAAGAAAAATAGAATACAAAAAATGTTCTCAATAGTCACAAAAAGAAAAAGGAGATCACAAGAAACATTAGTCACACATGTGATAGTTGATCCCTTTAAGGTAGTGGGGGAATAAATTGTAGCACACAATGGGAATCCCACAAAAATAAACATAGAGAGAGACAAGAAGAAGGTTACACTTAACCAATAAAAATAGCATAACGGCAACACAAGGAGAAATATTCATCATATGAGGTCACACAGGAAGGAGGTAAAGGCCAAGGAAGTCCAAAAGAGGAAAAAACTACAAAGTATACACATGAGTATAAGATATACTATAGGATGATGACCAAATGGTCCAACATAAAGCACCAAAGTAACCTAAGAGCACTATGAACCCTCAAACCATGAAAATAAAACTACAACTAGGAAGCATAGAATCTAAACAATCTAAAGGAAAAAGGGTGACAAGAGGAAGATCACCATCCTCGTCTTCAATCTCTAAAGATGAATCCTGGGAAAACTAAAAGTACATTAGATACATATATAGGTAGTGTAAATAAATGGAGTAATAAAGAATTAAATCAACACAATCTTTATTTGATGAAGCTCACCAAAGCTAAGAAACCAACTTTGTGCAAATGTATACATACTCTAATCAAAGTAAAGAAGTAGATAGCAAGAATACTTAGTGATGTGTAAGATGAAACTACCACTAATTTATTGACTAACCAAGGAGTATATTGAAGTATGAAAACATAAGTCATGGAAGAAGTTCACTCAGTAAGAAGAAGGAGAAATACAAGCTCAAGAAACTAATTGAGCATCATTTATTGTAACTTACAAAAGACAAGAACACTAAAATTTAATTATTGAAGGACATATTTATAATCCTTAAATAGATCTCAAAGTCACAAAATTTTCTAATAGATATGAATGAATTAGTGAAAATAGCTCATCAGGCACTATAGATCACTCAAAAATCCTTTGATGTATTAACTAGTTCAGAAGGTGCATACACTAATCAAATTCAAGAGAAGCATCATTTTTGGAAATATGAGGTAGGAAAGGTTATTAAGAGGGGAAGGTTGAATTAGGAACCAATAAAAATTAATCTTATTTCACCAATTAATCCTTCATATAATATTCTAATTGAATTGCATGCATGAAAGAATGAAAGAAAATAAACATTCATAGAAATTTGACACAAGATATGGTGACCGAGAAACTTTCTAAATAGAAAGTAAAACTAGCATGAAAATGATACCCACAAGCTTTAGTACTATAGTATAAAGTTGACCTATTAAGGCTTACAATTGATCACTTCTAATGATCTTACCTATTAGGATGAATAAGGACTGTGATGTCCACCTTATTAAAGGATTTACAAAACATATAATGAAGTATGCACTTAGTAAAGAGATTTATCAAAGACTATTAAGTATACCCTATTAAAGATTTGACTGATGCACCTGTTAGGATGGATCAGTGGTTGATCTCTAATCTACAACTCTAATTTGGTGGTTGAGATTCCTTGAATTGTAATGATCACCTTGCTATGATAGATAATAATTTTTTGTCCCTTATACTTCTTGTAGCCTTCTTTAATTCACACTTCTTCTCATCATATGCTTACACTTCTTATTTGGATATGATATAATGCATTATACATTTACCAATCCAAATCACAACTTACTTGAGTTGAATACAATATAAGTTTCACCAAAATCTACAAAGTTAGCCTAACTACTGAACTTGGGTTTTTAAGACAAACTTAGTGATGTTCTGATACTTAAAAACCAATGTCAACACTTAGCATCATTTGACAGGTTTAGTTCATACTAATCACTTCCAAGTAGCTTGAACTTAGTCAACAATGTGTGACTCAGTGAACACTACAAATCTTAGCATATACTAAATCACTCGGTTGACACTCCATGACTTAGTTAATACTAGATTCACATTGCTAACACTTCTAGCTCGGTAGACACTAGCAAACATGGTTAACACTATGAAACTCAGTTAACAATATGGAACTTGGTTAACACTATGGAACTTGGTTAACATTGGAGTTTCTATTACTTGCACTAAACAACTTAGTAAATACTATTACACTCAGTATAAAATGTACATAGGTTCTAAAGCTTGGTAGAAACTATATATTGACTAAGCGTGAGTCACTAAAAGATAAATTGACCTTAATGTCAACAATCTCCCCCTTTCGCATTGGTGAAAAAAACACTTATCACCCAAAAACTAAATACTAAAAATTATAAGTCAAAACATTCTTTTATCTCCACTTTGTGTCTATAACTCAATAACATAATCTATTTTTTAGATTTTTCAAAATTGCTTTTATAAAGGATTTTTCTTGCTCATCTGTTCAATACAATATTGTTCTCCCATACATATACTTGGAGTACTGCTCCCCCATACATGAATTCTTTACATACACTTCTCCCTCTCTATACATATATACATTCATCTATACTTATCCCCCTTTATGACATAAATGAAAAAGATGTATATTATATGTTAATACCAAAATTTGACAAGAATTCATAGTGTACCTTCATGATTAATTTCATTCTCTTGTCTCAATTTTGTATTAACATATAATATACACCTTTGGAATTTATGTCAAAAGGGGGAGAAGTATAGATGAATGTATACATGTATAAAGAGGGAAAGTATATGTAAAGATATGTAATGTATGGAGGAGTAGTACTCCAAGTATATGTATGGGAGAATAGTATTGTCTTGAATAGAATAGCAAAAAAAATCCTTTACAAATTCTTCTCCGTCTTTATACATATATACATTCATCTATATCAATTGGGTTACTACAGAACAGTACTAGAGTTATCCCACCCTATTTGAATTACAATATTTTTTATTTCCAATGATAGGGATTATTCAAGAACATATCACAAAGATAGATGTGTTGATATCCTTATATACCTGAGGCGTAATTAAAGAAATTGAACAACATCTACTAGTGATCATTAGCTTGACCCATGCTCTCTCCCAATTTCTAGTTAGCTGGGAAATATGGTTGGAAACTGTAAAGGATACATACCATTTGTCATTTATGATAAAAAAGGGGAAGATGGATATTGTGAGGGGGAGATGAAGAGTGAAGAAGAAGATGAAGGAAATGTCAAAAGGAGGAGATGAAAAGAAAAATAGGAAAATCAAAGAAAGGGGAAGTCAATCAATGTAAATATGGAAAGAAAAGATGAAGAATTTGTAGACAAGAAAATGAGAAGGAAAGATGGCCTAGAAGATAGTCAAGATAAGAAATCACATCATAGAGGGGTTGCAATACAATAACTTGCAAAGAGGCATAGGAAAATAGTTAAGTCAAATCATCGGTAATATTATACTAGTATCCAACCCACCAAGGTATATATTTTTTATCAATGCCAAAGGATGATATTGTTGACCAAATGGTCAAATTGGAATTGCAAAGTATAGTTGACACAAGTATGATGTCATTTATTTTCAATAGTTTGGGGAATGTTAACCTCTTTAGTATTGGTGCATATCTGTTGGAAATATAAGAGGAGTAACTAAGAGGGGAGGGGTGAATCAAATACTACTAAAATAAATCCTAGATCCCTTAGACTCTACTAAAAAATTGTTACTCAGTTAAAACACATGCATTTAGTTAATACTAATAATATGTTGTAATTTGGTAATCATTGAAATAAAAACTACAACTCAAAAAATTCTTAACATGCAAATCTTAGGATATTAGATGCGATTAACCTTAATTAACTTAGCAGCATACACATGAAAGAAATATCATGAACACAAGTGACATCAATATTTAACATAGAACCCAATTTGGAAAAAAATACTAATTGCGACTAGTTACTAATTTTCACTCTTCTTAAGTGAGTTATATTAGGAGACAACCCCATTAAAGGTTAAAACACACACTATTAGGTGTGATCCTGTTAGAGGATTTAATCATCCTGTTAGGAGTGGCCTTGTTAGATGTCTTTAGACACTTCAATCTAGAAATGCTACCTTGTTAGAAGATTTAAAAAGAGTTGTTGAGACAAATTTGTTAAGAGATTTAGATTACTACTACAATGGTTAGAGAGTAACAATGACACAAATTGATTTCTAATTCAAATGTATTGTTGATTTTAGATCTCAAATCTAGCTCGAATACTTGATCCTTCCTAATCAAATGTATCTTTACATCTCCTTATGGATATTGTGCTTATGCTTCTAATTTGCTTCCTCCAAGCATCTTCTATTCTTCCATGTACTCACACATTCAATCCTCAACTTGACCTTATACTTATATCTATAGATGCTAAAAAATGGTTCACATCTATAGTTTCATCACTTCTCCATACTAATTTGTCCCATTTTCTCATTCTACTAACTTTTATTTTTTGACCAAATTAATCATACTTTATCATTTGTATCCTCTTTCACATCAACTTCATATCATTTTGAAATCATTTCAAATCAACTCAAAATCATTTTAAATCAACTTAAAACCATTTCAAATCAACTCAAAATCATCCCAAATCAACCTAGAATCACTCAAAACTAGTCCTAATCAACTCGGAATGTATCAAATGTCAAAAATAAATAATCATCTATCCAATCCTAGGCATTGTTGTGGCTTTTAGTGCCTTGGAAACCTATCAAATCTTATCAATCTGGCCTTACTACTGTTATGGCTCTCAATGCTAGGTCAAAGTATCATTCATGTCATCTAATATTTCACATCATTGAGGCTTTCAATGTTAGATCATGGCATCATCAACCACTTTAATAATATTGATAGTGTCTGTCAATGTTATTATGATCAAACCTTTTCAATCAATTTTGATCCTGTAGCATTTACAATGTCAGTTAAATGTTACATACCAATCAATTCATGTCATGTGTCCGTGGTATGTTATCAACTTCAATCAATCAATCAGACCATGGCTTTGGTCTATGTGTCATCATCTCATTTGATCTATATTATCATCACATTTTTATCAAAGGATATTGTCGCACTTATTTAATCAATCTTGGCCAATCATTTACTAATTTTCTCTATAGGATTAGATAACCCATAATTTAATCCTATTATTCTTACTAATTATTCTTCCTTATTATCATTCTCAATTAATTAATTATATTAATTAATTAAATAATCATCCACAAACCATGGAAATTCACAATTTCCTAAGTCACATTTTCCATCATTAATTCCATTTTCTACTAATTCTTATTTTGTGGAATTAAAGGATTTTTAATTCAAATATTCCATAAAATATTGACATCATCATGACACTTGAGTATGACACCTCATGGATTCTCCTTTGACATTTGGCTAAGATATGTCATAATAAAATATTCTTATTCTCTTATGCATGTCCATATTTGGCTTATTTGTCATGGATTCTTGGCTTTAAGTGGTCTGAGGTGTCTTATGACACATCATAGATTCTCTCCCACATTTAGCCAAGTTTGACTTCCATGCATCATAGAATCCTACATTTGGCATCTTTTGTCATATGCATGATGGATTCTCAAAGGAATCTCTTTCCACATCGCATATCTAAGGGTGAAAAATCCAATGCTCTCATCCTCCATGCCCATTATAAAATGAGCATTCTTCCTCTCATTTCGGGTCCTAATTATTGAGCATTTTTCAAATCCTTAGTTTTTCTTATCTTTTGTACTCTTGCTCTCACATTAAAATCAAAACTTCAAGTATTCATTCATCATATTAGGCTTTTGCTTCAATTTTGTGTGCACTATAGGCAACTTTGGAGCTACATCATTTGGAGAAGAAAGAAGGACATGGGAGCTACAAACAAAAGAGGGGGTTTCTATTGCTTTCTTTATTAGTTTGGCTTTCATTGTAGACTAGTGGGTGATAATGTATGATTATTGAGTTTTTGATTTGGTCATAGTATGTTATGCATTTAACCCATTTTCTAGGTACTACATTTGGTGAACCCGACATGAACATGCTTATCCAACTTGGGGTTTTTCTTGTTTTGTGCTTGTAGGTGCAAGGAACGAGCTCATTTGGAAGGCTAAGACTACTATCTAAACTTCCTTATCACACCTAGATTAATTAGGGGGTCCATTAACATGCTTGTATGCTCTTGTTTCATGCATTTTTTTAGCTTGCTATCGTAGGGTGCACTCTACTCTGTCAAGGTGCACTTGGGACCCCTAGGAGCAGTTTTAGGAGTCTAGGAGCCACCAAAACCCCTTTCTACTATTTCTAACTTATGAAATGTGTCTAAAACTTACCAAATACATCATTTATGTAGTCTGGACTATTTGGTTGCACTTGGTAGTATAGGTGTCAAAATTTGTAGTTTCTACGTCTCATTTAGGTCACAATTCCCCACAACTTGCACCTAGGATCCCAACTGCACCCAACTGGGCCCCAACTATGTCATGGACATAGATAGCACTATCTAGGTGCACTTGGGGGTGTTTTGAGCCATTTTTTCCTTCTGGGGTGCAATTTTCTCTGTTAGAGCGCACCTAGTTCACAAAAAACACACACATCAATCAGAATCTACATGTAAGGTTTCCATTTGCTTCTAGAACATATATTAGATGATTTTGTGTTACTAATGGTCTACTTGCAACATATGGTAATTTTGGGATGAAGACATGATCATAAAAAACTACTAATGCTTGCTTGCAGGACGTTGTTGAAAACCATTGTGTGTTTGTCAAAACCATGTGTGTGGATTTCCTAGACTAGATAACACTTCATTTGGTGCTTAAAATGAACTTTTTCTTTTCTTCCTAGCATGTCTATAGTGTTTAAATCCCTAGGAGTTACATTGGACATATCCTCTCCCCTCGTCATTCATGGATCTTGGGTGCAAGAGAAATTCGTGTAACTTCTATAGGAGGCTTTCCTTGGACCAAGATACTTAATATTGGGTATGCCAGGGGGCGACCTCAGAGTGGTAATAGGCCAAAAGCCAGGTCAATGTTCTATAAAATTTGATTATGGTGAAAGCCATGTCAGTGGTATTTCTATGTGATAGCTCTCCTTTAGTATCCTTGTGGTGTGTCAAACCCCAGTTCTTGGGGCTGGGAGACCTTCTACGAAATTTTATCATTCACTTGCTAAAAGAAATGCCCTTACTAAAAACCATGTTTTTAGTGGAAAAAATCCTTTCTATCCACTGGCTCAAGGGGTCACCCATACCCGTGAAGACATCCTACATTCTTGCAGTCCTTAGTAGAGGCAATAGTCCCTTAGGAAGTCATGTCCCTTGTGAAGCAGATCTTGGTAGCCCCGAGAAGTGAGTGTGTTGTAAGGGGGAGCCTATGGTGCCAAGATCCTAGGTTGTCTACTCTAGATAAGTGTGGCTAAACTTTGGTTCAAGTAGGAATTTAGTGGATATAGTCCTAACAGCCTAGGTTGTGGTGTGACTATTCAATTTTAACAACAACTATTCTTGTCTTAATGTGTCTTGCGTGTCTGTAAAACATAATCAAGATAAAAGCCAATTAAAAAATTTACACCTTGGAACTTGGAAAACCCTCTCCAAACATTACACATTGTCAAAACATTTCAACCTTTGTCCAAACTTTGCAAACTTTGGTTCAACACATTCAAACCTTAGAAAACATGGCAACTTGTGATCCTAAATGTGCTTGGCAAAACATAGATTTCATTCTTGCATAAGTCCATTTGCATTTACCCTAGTCTAGGCCTCATTCTTGCATCACATAGACTTCATATTGCACCTCTTAGTTCTCATTTAGTATTCATTACCTTTCATATTGCATCCATTTGGGTTTAGTTTACCTCCCTTAGTTCTTGCATTCCCATCTCAAAATCAACACTTTGCATCTCCCATCTTGCATCCTTGCATACACAACCCTCATCTTTCCCATTTTAACCATCATTATAGGTGCCGTAAGCATCATTTTGGACCTCCATTTTGGTCTTAATATTGTCCTCTACTATTTACCTCACTGTGGCATCAATCTAGAAATCATAGCTCCCAAAATTGCCTTAGTTTCAACCCAGTTTACCAACTGCATCCTGAAACTACCAACTACATCCAAAATGGCTCCAACTATGTTATGGATGTATTTGGTACTATTTGAGTGCACTTGGTGGTCTGAGGACCCAGTTTGGGATTCTAGATAACATTTTGAGGCTTTTACAGTGTCCTTAGGTACTTGGTTAGCTGCCCTTACATTAGCTTGCCCAGATTTGCATTCTACATCTCCCAACCCATCATAACATCAACCCCAACATCTAAGCTTCCTAGCATATCAATTTGGTAACCATACCTTTCAGAATCAATATACATTCAACCCAGCTTACCAACTACACCCAAAAACTACCAACTATGCCCAAACTAGCCCCAACTATGTCATAGGCATAGTTGGTACTATTAGAGTGCACTAGGCACTATCAGGGCACACTTGGGCACCTGTATGACCATTTTGGGCCTCTAAACTGCACTTTGGAACCCTAAAACTGCATCTAGGAGCCTCTGTACCTCCCCATTCTGCACTTGACCCAAAACCACATCTTGCACCCAAAATCCCATTTTTCATCATAGGAATTTTCCATATTGCATATCCAATCAGCATCATCACCATTTTGAGTCCCCTAAATGTCATTTTGAACCCAAAAACCTTTGAACTTAGTCAAAAATCTAAACAAAAGTATGAACTCTAGAGTATTACATTGTGTCAATAGATGAGGGATCTTGACCATGGTCATATTATCATTTTCTTTGGTCAAACACTACTTATTTCAAGGTAGATTTGGCTTTTTCATTTTTATCTTATCATTTTTTTTCCTTTTTTTTGGTCAAGATCCAAAGTCTATTGTCATAGCATTAAACTCTTAGGTTAATACCTTGTAAAGATTTCACCTAAGTTCAAAACCTTGCATATACCTCTATCATTAGCATAATCATATTCCTAAATGTCATCTTGACTTACCCTAGTGGTATATCCCCTTCATCTTGCATTGATCAAAATCCTAGTATCATTTTCACTACCAAATCCTATCAGAGTGTCAATCAACCAAATTGTCCTTTTGATCACTTATCGTAATTTTTGCATATCCCAAACATCATTACAAAGCCTTGAACAACATCCTTTGCATAATAAACCTAATTTTAGTATCATTACCAAGTCCAAAACACAACGCTAACCTTCATTTTGCATACCTTCAAAATGACACCTTGCATTTGCATTTTCTTAACATCCCTAGGACATTCACACTTTGCACATAAAAACCATAGATAATTTAGCATTTCCTCACATTTCATAAACTCCCCAAGTACTTAAAAGTCCCAAAAATACTCATATCTTGCATACCCACATCTTAGTTATCAAGTTTTGACCTCTTTTACCAACTGTAACCCTGTTTAACCAACATCAACCCTATTTTACCAACTGCACACTTCAAGTGTGAGTTGGTGTTTTTACGATGCACTTGGTAGTTTCAAGATGCACTTAGTAATTAAGTGTTTCATTTTAGGTTCCAGAACCCTAATCTACACTTCCATAGGCTTCATTGCATCCCTAAACCTTGCAAAACACTCTAAATCACTCAAAACATTCAAATCGTGCATTTTAGGCACCCAAGCACCTCTATTAACCCATTGCATACCTCCTACTTACCAAGTGCTTACCTTTAGACCTCTTACTATGTCATGGGAACACTTGGTACTTTCTGAGTATAGTTGGTAGTTTGGGTGTACACTTGGGAGGCAGAAAGTCCATTTAGGTTTCCCTCCATTGCATTTGCATTCTTAGGTATCATGCCAATACTTACTAGGACACAATCAGCTTAGAGACCTGAGGAACTTTATCAAAATTGTTTTTTTGAAGCACAAGCACAACCAAAACCTTGCCCATGATAGAAGAAGAGCAAGAAGACCCAACAACCATTTGATGAAGACCAAATTGAGGCATCACAACCTTTACTTGTGGACCCCTTAAACATGTTTCCGCAAGATCATCATAATCAAGCTATGACACAAAAAACCTTGAACAATGCACCTACCATGAGATTTCCTCCAAAAAATCCCCCCACACATGGGATGGTTTAATGGAGTCCTAACTTTGAACCTATATTTGTGTCGATACCACCTAAGGGAGGAAGTGTGCCAACCACACCCAAAGATGAACAATCACATTCCTTCAAATTTAGCCAACCTAACACAAGTACCTTCCACCCTAACAAATCAAACATACAACAAGGTACTATACACCTCATTGATGAATCCAACACTAATTATGGAATCATTGATGAAGAAATGGCTAGGGCATGTCGAGACAAAAACTTCTGTAAAAACTTCAAACTTTTGGTAGCCCAAGAAATTGTCAAATTCAACCCAAATGCAGAAGGACCTAAGTCCAAGCATCAAACCAACATAACCATTGAAAACATACACCCCATGATCAATTTGGACTTAGATAAGGGAAAACAACCTTTGGAGTTTTCAAAAATGATAATGGCACCTATAAGGTCCCATCAAGAATCAACCATTGAAATTCTCCAAAGTACATTTGAAAACATCAATGTTAACCCCTTGTTTGACGAAATACCACCAATTCCTAAACACCCCAAAAGGACATTAAGACTTGATTTTAGTCACATGATGCAAAGCCAAGATGCACCTAAAGGGGCTTGTGCTCTAGGGATGCCAGACATACCTCCTTTGGAGACAAATCAACAAAGTGCACCTTTGCTCCTAACTCTACCAAGTGTTATGACATCAAATGTTATGGAGCCTCCCACGAGTACACTATGTGAAACATCAACTATAACAATCCCTATTGATGCACAAAGGAAAAGTCTTATTGACATTACACCTATTCCCAAAAGGAATGCACCTCATTGTCAAGTCAATATGATGTCCCAAGGAGAAACGTCTAACATACAAAGGTGTCAAAGCAACAATACCAACATGATGGTCAATTCACAAGGATTTAGTCAACTCCCACAACAACATCAACCTATAGTGGTACAAGGACTTAACACTTCCAACCCTCAACCAAGTCTACATCCACTTAACAAATATTCCACATATCAATAGCAACACCAACCACAACAACAACAACCTCAAGTGGTGCAAACATCCAACATCCCTAATACACAGTCCGATATAAAGCCACTTGACTTCCATGCAATGAATCAACAACAATTCCAACAAAAAGAAGCCATTTTTTCTAAACAACAAGAGCAACTCAAGTAATAGTTGGAATACCAAAGATGCCTTAAGCAAAAAATTGCATGCTAGCAACATTTATTGCAACAACAACATGTGCCACAACAACCTCGATAGATACCTCTACAACAACAATCACATACATGATCTCACATACAACCAACAAAGGTATCCCAACAATAACCACAACAAATGGCACAACAACAACACATGGTACATCAATTCCAGCTAATATTGCAACAAGTGCCACATCAAATACCACAACAAGTACCCTAGCAGGTATCAAAATAACAACCCTTTTAACTTTGAGGTACCAACATACCTCCACCACCAAGTGACACATGACCAAACTCATTAGATAAAAAAATGTTAGAACCAAGTAGACATAGCTCCTACCATAGCAAACAGTCTACTCATAGGCACAAAGGACTTGAAGGAAAGACTATCATGTAAAACCCTAATGAAGAGCTATTGCAACAATTTAAACAACTTTCCAAACAAGTTGAGGCATTTGGAGTCCAAAAGAAATAGGCTCTATATACAGAAAGGGACATGTGTCCTAATCCATTTGACAAAAAATTGTATATGCCTCCATTCCCAAAACACTTTGAGGCTCCAAGGTTTGAAAAATACTGAGGAAAAGGAAACCCCATTGATGACATCAAAGAATTTTGTGCCTCATGTATTGAACTTAGTGATGAGCCCACTTACCTCATGAGATTGTTCCCTTGTTCTCTAGGCGGACCCGCACTTGAATGGTACTCCAAACTTCTTGGTAATATCAAATCTTGGTCAAAACTCAGAGACAAGTTTATCTCCCACTTTGCCTTTAACATTACGAATAAGGTGACACTATCTAATTTGTGCTCAACTAAACAAAAGGTGGGAGAACCATTTATCACATTCTTGCTACATTGGAGAAGCTTAGTTAGTCAATTCTCACTAGACATTCCTTAAGAACAAAGAGTAAACTTGTGCATTGAAAACTTAGTCTCAAACTTAATGTATGAACTCAAAATCAAGAGCCCAAGCACTATTTCTAAACTGATGAAAAAGGGGGCTAGTATTGAAGATGCTCTTATCTATAAGGGAATCCTCAAGATAAACAAGGAAAACACAAACACCAATTCCTCTAATGACAAGCCAAAAATTTTCTCCAAAAACAAGATTGTGACTAATGATGGTATCATGGATGCATGAAGAATTAGCATAGCACAACCTCAACTAACTTTGAAAGGTGCAAACCCTACGAATTCAAAAACCTCCAATCAAACATTAGCTCCATAATAGAAAACTAAGACTTCCATGTAGGACAAACCCCAAAGACATCCTAGATCCAAGGATAGGAAATTCACACCATTGGGATACCTCTTGAGACTACACTACAATAGATATTGAGGAATAACTTCCTAAAGTTACCCTCGATCAAAGATGAACCATTGACAAAAGTCAATTGGTGGGATGACAAGAAGTATTGTGATTACCATCACACCAAAGGACATAAGACTTCATCATGCTTCCAATTGAAACATGCAATACAAGACCTTATTGATGATGGTGTAATCATGGTTGATCCATCACTATTAGCATCCAACTCTGACCACACTATATTCAAAGATCCTTTGGGTAATCATGACAAAGAGAAACCCTCAAGTTCAAACTCAAAATCACAAGGTAATGTGAATTACACATGCACCAGATATGACTACACCATCAATTGCTTTAATGAGTCTAATTCCTACATATCCACATTCACAT
This sequence comes from Cupressus sempervirens, assembly GCA_028749045.1. NCBI lineage: Eukaryota > Viridiplantae > Streptophyta > Pinopsida > Cupressales > Cupressaceae > Cupressus > Cupressus sempervirens. Next base: position 411,466,035 of record CM053784.1, read on the forward strand.
TGAAGGTTAAAGACCCTAATTGTACTAATACTACACATAATACCAAGATCAACTTACCTAGAGCCCCATCTAGACCTACTGCTTCTACTAGACCGGCACCCCCTAGTAGACCTACTACTCCTACTCCATCTAATTATAGCCTTTTTGAGAAACTTGGCAAGACTCCTACACTAATATCGATCTTGGAACTACTGTGTGCATCTCCCCAACATCAAAATATCTTGGATCAAGCCCTTAAAGAGTCAGTAGTCCTAGATAACATTGATATTGCCTAGTTCTAAGCCATGTTTGGGAACCTATCCATGTCACAACATATCACCTTTTCCCCTCGAGATATCCCTAAAGACAAACCCAACCACAATGATCCTCTTCACCTTGAAGTCTTTGTTCACAATGTTAAAGTCAGATGTGTCTTGATAGATGGAGGAGTAGTGCTGAATATATGTACACTTAAAGTAGTCAAAGATTTGGGTTATTCTAGAAATGATGTGGATCCCTCTCAAAGGATCACAATCAAAGCCTATGATGATGGTGAACATTTCTACAGGGATCATCATCTTACCTATTAGAGTTGGTCTAGCTAGTAATAACACTTTATTCCAAGTCCTAGATATAGAAATGAACTGCAATATGATACTAGGTCACCCATGGATCCATGCTATGAAAGTAGTTCCTTCTACATATCACAAGTGCCTAAAGTTATCCTATAATAATGTAGAGGTAACCATTCCAAGTAATCCAGATCCTTTCCAATTCTATGCCAATCTTAGAGGAACCATTACATACTAGGTCATGACAAACATTGCAAAAAATCCCCTAGAGTCCTCCAAGTATGTTGATCCTTCCACACTCACACCCAAATCCAAAAGAAATATCAAAATCCAAGACCAAGGTTGTGGTGAGTACTCCATGTCTCATGCCTTTCACATTGGGAATTATCTCCCAAGTCATATGGTAAACCTTAGCTTATACAAAACAAGCCTATGTTCACATTTCAAAAGAAACCTTTTGTGGCTTTCACTAGTGGAGGTGAACTACATGAAGAACATGTCTATGAAAATACCTCTACATGGATTGAAAATGCTAAATTAGAACAAGAAATTACTCCTATATCCCTTGATAGGTATGGACCTAGATTCAACATCATGCAAAAAAAGGGATATGATGGATGTAGTGGCCTAGAACTCCAAAAGCAAGGCATTTTTCAACCCATCACTACATTAGGATGACCTCATAGCTTGGGACTTGGATTCAAACCATTAGTTTTGGGTCTTCCTAATACCGAGTCATCCTCATCTGAGGAGGTGAATGCTTCAAATGATGACAAGGCATCTGAGAACAACCAACCTAAACCCACCCAATCTGTATCTAACATTGATGATCTTGATACCTCCCTTGGTCTTCATCATATGTTTATATACCTTGATAGCCTACCTATGGAAGATAAACATGTCAATCCACCTATCACTCAAACCAATTCTTCACCTTAGATTGAAACATTCTAGGACCCAAGTCCTCCTACTTCTAAACATGATCCTAATGACATCACTGAAGTGGATGTCCATATATATTCTTTTGACCAAAGCTTATTCAGCACCAATGATGGAATTTCCTTAATTTTCCTTGAACTTATTGATTGGGACCAATAAGGACCACTAATGTTTGACTAGTTTGAAAATGATGATTCCATGACAAAATTCTTTGAGCTCCATGAAGATGTACCACAAGGTGATCACAAGTCTAGATTTTACATTTATCTAAACATCATGGCATATTTTGGGGAGTCAACTCCATCTTCCAATCACAAAATTGAGAAAAAAAAAAAAAAAAAGGACACAAGTAGGTCTCTTGGTGAAAACCAAAAGGTGCCATTAGACCATGAAAAAGTAAAAATAAAGGATGTATCCAAGGGTTAAAACCTCTTTGAGGTGCCTAAGGATGGAAGATTGGATGCACCCCCATTGAAGGATCAAAACTACTTATGAAGATGACAAAAGAGATTAATCTAGGAACTCCTAACAACCCCAAAGTCATATACTTTGCAGCCTCATTATTACCAGAAGAAAAAGATGAATTTGTCAAATTCTTTCTAGAGAGGTAGATCAACTTTGCCTAGTCTTATACAGACATGCCCGAATTAGATCTCAAACTAGTCCTTCATCACTTGCCATTAAAACCATGAGTGAAACTAGTAAAGAAAAAGTTGAGAAAAATGCATCCTCAAGTTGCCCTCCTTGTCAAAGCTAAATTGAAGAAAATATTGGATGCTGGCTTCATAAGACCCATTGATTATGCAGAGTGGATATCTAATCTAGTACCAGTAAGCAAACACTCTGGGGGAATCTAGATATGCACTGACTTCCATGATCTTAAAAAGGCATGTCCCAAGGATGATTTTCCTTTACCAAACATAGATATCATTGTAGACATGACAATTGGGTATGAGATGTTATCACTAATGGATGGCTTTTTTGGCTATAATTAGATAAAAATAGCCCCTGATGATCAACACAAGATAGCTTTTACATGCCCTTGGGGAACATACTACTGGAATGTCATGCCATTTGGTCTCAAAAATGCTGGGGCAACATATCAAAGAGCAATGACGGCCATCTTCCATGATTTCATGCACATCCTCATGGAAGACTATGTTGATGACTTACTTTGCAAATCCTATTAAAGGAAAGATCATTTGGGCATCCTAGATAAGATATTCACCAAAATGGAAAGCTATAAGCTTCATCTAAATCCAAAAAAATGCATATTTGGAGTTTTCTTTGGAAAGCTCCTAGGCTACATTGTTTCTCAATGAGGCATGGAAGTGGATCTTGAGAAAGTAAAAATAATACTTGACATGCCTCCTCCAAAAAATCTAAAAACCTTAAGAGGAATACAAGGAATATTATAGTCTATCCATAGATTCATTGCACAACTAGCCAATAAATGTCACTCCTTTCAACACCTCTTGTGTAAGGGAGTATTAATGGAATAAGCAATGCCAAGAATCTTTCCAACAGCTCAAGGATTATCTTCTACATCCACCAGTTTTAATGGCTCCCATTCTAGGCAATCCATTCATCCTATACATATCTGCTATAGATACAACATTAGGAGCTCTCTTAGCACAAAATGATGAACAAGGAAGAGAGCGAGCCATATATTACATCAATAGAACACTTGTGGGATATGATCTAAATTATTCACTAATTGAGTGAGCATGCCTTGCTATCATCTCTACAGCCCAAAAGCTCAGACATTACATGCTTCCTCAAAAAAAAATGCTAATCTCTAAGATTGACCCACTAAAGTATCTCCTAAGTAGGGCTGGTCTCACAGGATGACTATCCAAATGGGTCATGATCCTTAGTGAATTTGACATAGAATATGTAGATAAAAATGAAATCAAAAGGAAAGTGATAGCAAACCAGTTAGTAGAAGCACCTATGTCAGATGATCATCCCATGCTGATAGAATTTCTAGATGAAGCCATATTTCACATGGATGTAGCTAATGAATGGAAGCTTTATTTTGATGGATCACATACACGAAATGGTTCAAGAGCTGGCATTATGTTTATCACTCCTCAAGGAGACATAATCCCCAAGTCATACAGGATAGTGTTCTATTGTACAAACAACATAGAAAAATATGAGGCATTGATCAAAGGACTCAAGATAGCTATCCAATGGAACATTCAACATTTAGAAGTCTTTGGGGATTCCCAGTTGGTCATCCACCAAGTCAATGATGACTATGAAATCAAAAATGATAAACTAATGCCCTACAAGAAGATGGTAGACTTCCTTAAGTCTAAATTTTTCATTATATCTTTTCTTCAACTACCAAGAATACACAACAAGCAAGCTGATGCTATGGCCACCATTGTTGCTATGATTGATATGCCTCAAAATGTGGAATGTTGTGAAATCCTTGTTGAGCAACTTTTGATTCTAGCATTCAAACTCCCTCAATCTAAGTTTGTGTGTGAACTTGTTGGTCCCAATTCTCCCTAGTATCAAGACATTTACAACTACCTACATGCCCAAATCCTACCACCCAACTTATCCAAAAATGATTGTCAAGCCTTTATGTCTCAAGTTGGTAGATATGTCATCATTAATGACACCCTTTACAAGAGATCCTTTGACCAAACCCTTCTCAGATGCCTTGACTCACAAGAAGCTAAAATTTCCTTACATGAGGTTCACAAAGGTATATGTGGAGGCCATTTCAATGGTTTGAGTCTAGCCAAGAAACTTGTCACAACTGGGTACTATTGGCCTACCATGGAACAAGATGCCCATGACTTTGCCAAAACATGTCATAAGTGTTAGATACATAGAAATCTAAGCCATGCACCAACACAAGAATTAGAGCCAGTCATATTACCATGGCCCTTTTCACAATGGGCATTTGATCTTATTGGAGCTATTTCCCCTCTATCCCCTGATGGACATAAGTTCATTATCAAAAAAATAGAATATTTTACCAAGTGGGTTGAAGCTGTCCCTTTGACCTTCACCATTGGCAAGCAGATCTCAAGGTTTATTCTAAACTACATCATATGTTGATATGGAGTCCCCTTGGCTATTATTACTGACCATGGTAGTTCATTTCAAAATAAAGATGTAGAAAAGCTCTGTGAGAAGTACAACATATACCATGGATATTCTAGTACTTACCATCCACAGGGAAATGGCCAAGCAGAAGCATCTAACATCTAACAAGACCATTGTTAAGATTCTCCAAAAGACTATCAATGATTTAGGTCAAGACTGGCACCTCCAACTAAATCTAACTCTTTGGGCATATTGAACAAGTGTGTGTGCTCCTACTAGTGCAACACCATACTCTCTTGTCTATGGTACTAAGGCCATACTTCCCATTGAAGTTGAAATTCCATAATTGAGAGTATCCCTACATGATACCGTTGATGATGAAAACTACCAAATATCTAGACTCCATGAGTTGGAAATGCTGGATGAATGGAGATGAGTTTCCTTGACACATTTACAAGCTTACCAAAATTGACACAAATGAAGCTATGAAAAGAAAGTATAAGGTCATCATTTTTAGGTCGATGATTTGGTGCTGAAGATGAACTACAAGACTCAACAACATAGAAAGAAACATGGCAAATTTGAGCAAAATTGGCAAGGACCTTATGTAGTTACTGCATCATTTGGGTCTGGAGTATATTGGCTTGTGACTCTAGATGGTGAACCATTGCCCATGTCCATCAACAACATGCATCTTCACAAGTACCACACTTGATTCTGTCTAAAAGTCCTGAATAAATATCAAAAAATTGAAAAAAAGTCTTGAAAAAATATATCAAAAAAATAGCAAAAAGTCCTAAAAAAGGAAAAGAGAAAAAGTGAAAAAGTCATGAAAAAATGGATGCCTTGATGAAAAATTGGTAAACAAGCATCTTGACACAAAAATTTGAGTCAAGAGAAAATTTTTGTCCAAAAGTGAAAACCTAGCAAACAGGCACTTTGGGCAAGTACCATGGTGAAAACTTGGCAAATAGGTTCCATGTGTAATCAGTTGTTGCTCCTCCATCTATCAGGATTCCATTTGGTCTTTCCTCCTTCTATTATTCCTTGATCATATCTTTCCTATTGCAAGACATCCTTGGCTCCTTGACCATGGCTCATGAACTGGTTGATATCCATTATTATCCTACTTAATGCATCACCAATCTGTACATACTCTTTCATTTAGCCTTTGTACATAGTTTGCATCTTGTCTAGGGACATATCACCTACGTAGTGCATGAGTTTGAATTTGAACTTGGGGCATATCCCTAAGCACTTTTTATCCATTGGACCTATTGCATAACAGATTGGAGCTAACACTTGCATATGCTTATACGATCCTGAAAAAATCCTAAAAATTCAAATACGATCCTAAAAAAATCCTTAAAATCATAAAATATCCTAAAAATCACATAATGTCCTAAAAAGAGCACTAAAAATCATAAAATGTCCTAAAAAAAATACTAAAAAAATCAAAAAACATCCTAAAGTAAAACCTAAAAATCGTAAAATGTCCTGAAGAAATCAGTCACACCAAAAACATCAAATATCCCCAAAAAATTTAAAAATGATAAAACCCATCAAAGATTTGCAATAAACCTTGTACATATTCACTGTGGATAACCATCCCTTTTGTGTAAACACTTGCACTTTTCATCGTAAAACTCAAAGCACTACACTTAAATGACAATCACAATATCTGAGCAATGTGATCCAACAATCAATCCAACATGTTACTGTGAACCTATCAATTGAATCCACAACTAGAACTATCACATCATCAACATGTCAAACACCATTTGAACACCTAAATCACTAAAAGTCAAGTAATAATAGACAATAATAGTTGTTGGCTCATGCTATTTAGTGAGTGGTTTATTTTTGCTTTATTTTTCTTCGATCATGTTCCTATGCTACTCGATGATATAAACTGATCTATGAGAGTGACCGTGATGGTTCATGGTCATCTTTTTCTATTTCTTTCTATTACAATGTACCTTTGAGAGTCTTGAGCATGTACATATGTCTCAGGAAGGAAAAGGTCATTTTCTATCTATATCGTGCTTGTTTATGCAATAGGCTTGCATTTGCACTCTGGCCCTTTATGCCATGATGCATTGCATTCTATTTGCCATATCAAAATAAAGCCCCATTTGACATATAGTGTACTTTACAAAAGAAAAAGTCTTCCCATCATACTTAAAATTCTTCATCTCATCTCCTCTATCTTTTGTGTCTCCTTCATCCACTGCCTTGGTCTCATACTCTCATACACAAAAAGCATTGTCATCCTGCATTCTTGCATATGTCCAAAGTCCAAAATGATCCAAAGCAACAAACATGGCATTCATATTATCTCCACATTTCATTTTCATTCATTACATATCATTTTACATATAGTAACATTCATTCCATATGATTTTACATCTCATTTACATTGCATTAGGCATTCGTTTATGAGAAAAAAATGTTTCAAAAATAAGGGATAGCATTTCCTATGCATAACATGTGATAAATCAATGCATGCTGTCATAATATAAAAACCAACATAACAAAAGCATAAATGCATCCATATAAAACATATAAAGCATATGCATAACATAACATATAGTCATCATAACATAAGTCATCATTTAGTCCATCTCATATAGTCATCATAACATAAGTAAATCTCATAAATGTCTCACAAAAGTATCAGAGTACATGACCATGGTCTACATCAATACTAACTACCCATAGGCGTGAACCATGAAAGAGCATAATAGAAACCAAAGAGAAAAATAGAAAAGCCCCTCTGTACATGAGTACTCCAGTGTCATCCCATCTTGTCCCTAGCCTCATGGCCTCTTTCTGGCCTCAAGGAGGATCCCTCTACTCTCTACAATGGCCTCATAAGCCCCATCACCCTTGCATTGCTCTGTGTCCTATGGGAATGAGATCTTGATGCATGAAAACTCTCTACTCTCTACCCTGGTTCCACCACTCTCTCATACTGATCTTGCCAATATTGTGCCTCCATGTGAGCCTTGCTCATCATCATCACTAGATCTTATAAGTTTGCATCTCTAATGTTTCTGATGAAATCTTGAGACTCCTATCCTACCATCTCTACCCTGTGCATAGCTGCATCTCTCTCAACCCTCGCTTGATCTCTCTCAACCATTTCTTGATCTCTCTCTACTGTAATTACATCCCTCTCTCCTATCAAAGCATCCCTCTCTGCCATAACTTGATCTAACTAAAAATATAGCCCTCTAATTACCTCTAAGAGATCTAACTAACTAGGCCCTACCTATACTAGTACTAGTACCCTATCAACATAGTCTACGGGATCCCCCTCCATGTCCATCGCAACTACATCCCTATCCTCCCATTAGTCATCCTCATCCTCTCCCTCATCACCACCTCCAACACTATCTCTACCCTCCTCATCATCTCCCTCATCCTCTCCCTTAATATCCTCCTCATCATCACCCCCCACACCATCCTCAACATCCTCATCTCCCTCCTCCTCCTCCTCCTCCTCCTCTCCCCCTTCCTCATTCTCTCCCTCATCCTCCTCCTCAGCATCATCCTCTCCTCCATTTCCATCATGTCCTACCTCCTCATCTTGCTCTACCTGTGGCCTCCCTCATGGCACTGGTATTGCTAGATCTATCAAAAGCCTAGGATGAAACCACCTATCATATGTTGTTGTCATGCCTGCATCAACTATATCTGCTACTACCCCCCATAGTCTTAGCTGTAATGCTGCCAACTGTGCATATGCTACATCTTCTATTGCCCCCCATAGTCTTAGCTATAATGCTACCAACTGTGCATATGCTACCTATGTGATGATGGGTGGTCCTCACTCTCAAACCTCAGCTCTGGATTAGGAAAACAATGCTAGCCCTATCGGTACATCTTGTGTCTCCCCAAACTATCTCCATACTCACTCTAGTAGATACATCTCTATGACTAGGTGCCCAATCACTATGTACCCTATGAGATAGTGCTCATATCTATAGTATGGTAAGTGAATTTCATCATCATCCCATCTAGAGAAATCTCTGTATGGTCTCCAAATGAACTGTGTCATCATGTCTATCTGATGGCAGAAGTATCTCACATATCCCAATGGTCCTCGGGCTAGTACACCTTTGTAGCTATAAGCATATGGCATATCATCCACCAACTCTCACTCTACCAAAGGCATAAATATGACAATGTGCTCATAGGCCTAGATCTATAATGATGTTGTTCCATTGCTGAAGGATAATCCCCCTCTGTATGCTACCTGATGTAGATAATAATATAACATCCCCAACATGCATGGGCCCCAGGAAAACATGGTACACTCCATGATCATCTACTCAAGTACTTAGCCCCATCCAACTAGGAATCCATGTCCCTATCTATTAGGTATCAACAATCCAACAATCACCCAACAAATCACAACCATTAGCCACTCATGGTGTGCCACCAATAGGTCCCATCTAATCTCATAGTCTCAGATCCCTAGCTTTGCATCTTCGCATCCAAATAACTGGTGTAAAGCTACTCATCCTATCATTGGGGTGTACACTGCTAACTCTCCATGGATAGGGATCTTAAGGATGTGCCATGCATCCTCTAGGGTCATAGTCACCTCCCCAGTTGGTAGGTGGAATGAACTAGTCTTTGAGTGCCACCTCTTCATCAAAGCTATCAGCAAAGCCTTATTCGCCCTCACCTCTGGCATAAAAGTAACATGATATAATCCCAACCTAGCCAGTATCCCCCATTCACCTAGTGTCATCTGATGACATAGTGCAAGGATCTATGGCCTATGTCTTCTTATCCATAATAGGGGTAGCTCCTTCTGCATAATCATATAGCCTATGTCAACCTCCTATGGTTTTGCATCCAGTTCACCCTACTTTTGACCCAAGTTTGACTTTTTTCTTAGCATTTTTTAATAAGTTGACTTATGTTTTGAAATCTTCCTAGGGTTTTGAACATGTCTACCAAGTTTTGGGTCATTTCAAGCTCGTTTACATCATTTTGACCCTATCCCTATTTTCTATTAGTCTTTTTCCTCCATCTAAGCTAAGTTTGACCAAGTTTGACTTTTTTCCAACTATCCTAGCCTTATTTAACCTATGTTTTCAACTCTTCCTTGGGTTTTGAACATGTGGTCCAAGTTTTGAGTCATTTCGAGTCTATTTGCACCCTTTTGGGCCATTTGCATGATATAGATGTGAACCATTTTTGAGATATCATAATCAAATATTCTTATTCTCTTACGTACGTCCATATTTGGCTTATTTGTCATGGATTCTTGGATTTAAGTGGGTTGAGGTGTCTTATGATACATCATATATTCTCTCCCACGTTTATCCAAGTTTGACTTCCATGCATCATAGAATCCTACATTTGGCATCTTTTGTCATATGCATCATGGATTCTCAAAGGAATCTCTTGCCACATTGAATATCTAAGGGTGAAAAATTCAATGCTCTCATCCTCTATGCACATTATAGAATGATCATTCTTCTTCTCATTTTGGGTCCTAATTCTTGAGCATTTTTCAAGTCCTTAGTTTTTCTTATCTTTTGCACTCTTGCTCTCACATTAGAATGACAACTTCAAGTATTCTCATAGCATTATCATCATCTTAGGCTTTTGCTTCAATTTTGTGTGCACTATAGAAAAATTTGGAGCTACATCATTTGGAGAAGAAAGAAGGACATGGGAGCTACAAACAAAAGAGGGGGTTTCTATTACTTTCATTATTAGTTTGGCTTTCATGGTAGACTAGTGGGTGCTAATGTATGATTATTGAGTTTGTGATTTTCTCATAGTATATTATGCATTTAACCCATTTTCTAGCTACTAAAATATCATACACATTGTTAAGTCAGCTTGAATACATTTTAGAATAATTAATATTCAACTCCCTAGTTGGCTAGAACCAACAATTAAATCCATTAAACTCAATATACCAAAAAAAGAAAATCCTTTGTTAATCGACCCTGCTCAGTTGACACTAACATGAAATGATTTTCTTGTGTTAGCCAAATACACTTGGTTAACATTACATATTCAAAAACTTCCTTTGGTAATTGAGTGAGCTTGGTTAATACTGGTTCCATCCATCTTTCCTTTTTTACTCAAGTGAGCCCGGTTAACACTCAACTTCTGCAAACTTCTCTTTGACACCCAAGTAAGCTTGGTAGCCATTGCCTTTTGAACTTGGAAACACTAGAATTCTTGAAAGACACAAAACTATCATCATTTGCTAAGTGAGCTTGACATACATTGACTAGTAAAGATATGAATTTTTTTGTAACATCAAAGGCAATATACAATTAACCAATTATTTTCAACAATCTCCCTCTTTGGAATTAATGACAACACAACATGTCATAATACAATGAATTTTTTTGAGAAAAATAATAGTAAGGATAATATCCTTAGTTTTATCCTAATTCTGATGCAGAGCCCTTTGTACTTATCTTCAAGGAATCTTAGTTCAACTCAAGGGATTCACAATAGTCTGGTACACCCTCAAGGAACCAAGAACATCTCAAAGATTACAACAAAGAACCCTGACATTATACACCAATAAAGACAAAATCTTCACTCACACAATTAGATTGCTATGTCTGATTCCATTGTTCATAACTCTAGGTCTAAATATCTTCTTGAAAAACCCTTTGGAGGAGTTGTTCAAAATTAGGTATAGTAAAACATATTCAAAGATGACACAAATCCAATAAGAATATTATAAATTATGTACTCTGAACCAAGACCCATAATTTTTGTCATAAACCAGAAACAAAACTGGTAACCCTGCCTAGGGCATCACATAACGTTCACAAAACAAATTCAAATAACCCCAAACCAATTCCAAATCATCCATTTGTGAGTCTAGTTTCCAAATCTGTAAGCCATTAATTTATCCAATACATAAATCAATGTATAAGCACAAATCTTTGCCTGCAACACCATTGAAGGCATTTAAAAACCAGTTTTCACTCAAATCTTCATAACTTTCATAAATCTATATAAAAACAACCCCAAACAAAAGGAAATGAAAGTTAATTCATGTATCTTTCCAATGAATATTTATAGAGGTATTTTTTTTCCAAAATATTCCTGTACCAAATGTTTATATCTGACTGTAGTTGGGCATTCTCAAATCTGCAATTTACAAGCTTTTCCAAAACCTGTATAACTTCTTCATTTCTAAATGAAAAAAATCCAAACCAAAGCCAAAAGAAAGGTTATTCACTTCTCTATCCAAATATAAAAAATTTACATGGTTTCCAGGCTGTAAATGTCCGTACAAGACCTGGAACCAACACTAAAACTGAAAACCAATCAAAATAACAACTCAGAATATTACCAAATTTGTTTCAAAATGTATCTATTCATTTCCTTAATGCTTTGGTTCGACCTTACATAGAGTTTTATAGATTTTTTGGTTGGTTATAACTTCCAAACCACCCTTTAAACTAACCCATTACATTCTTTTGACCCTTTTGCATTGTTGACAATGTTTTATGCATTTTATGCATTTTTACATTTCAACTTTCATACAAACCCAACCTAGACCAATAGTATGACTCAAATGACTTTAGATGGATGTCAATAGATCCATTCACCAATTAAATAAACATTTTTACATTATTTATCATATTAAGACTTCCTTTGACAACTTATTACAAATGGCTTCTCTAGCTTTTATATCTTTGTCTTCTTGAAATTTAGGTGCCTCTGCACCATACTCCCAACCTTGAAAAGTTTCCAAGTCCCTTGGAAACATGGAATCAATAACCTGCAAGAAAAAATATTAGATCAAAATCCTCATCTTTTCCTTTGACTCTTCACCATCATCACTGGATCGATGCCTCCTCCACTTTCCTATCTCTTGCACTAATGACTCCCATCAATGGAGTTATGCTGGCTGCCTCTATGGTGATTCTCATTCCTCAGTCCACTCCTCCATGCTGCATCACAACCTCTTGTCCCTCACCTGGGAGTCCCATCATGCCTCTCTCCCCAGTCTATTGGCAACACACAAAGGACCATCCTCTCTGGCCCTGGATCATCTCCTATGATCCTTTGGTAGACCTCTCCTGTCCACCCATTGTATCTGAGTGAACTGGCACCATTCTACAACCACAAACCTCAAAACAAGAATCCAAAACAACCCAACACTACCTGGTGTAGATCATCTTCCATCTACACGCTCAGAATCTTCTGTGCTCTGATACCAATCTGATGTAGAGCCCTTTGTATTTATCTTCAAGGAATCTTAGTTCAACTCAAGGGATTCACAATATTCTATTACACCCTCAAGGAACCAAGAACATCTCAAAGATTACAACAAAGAACCCTGACATTATACACCAATAAAGACAAAATCTTCACTCACACAATCAGATTGCTATGTCTGATTCCATTGTTCATAACTCCAGGTCTAAATATCTTCTTGAAAAACCCTTTGGAGGAGTTGTTCCAAATTAGTTATAGTAAAACATATTCAAAAATGACACAAATCCAATAAGCATATTATAAATTATGTACTCTGAACCAAGACCCATATTTTTTGTCATAAACCAGAAACAAAACTGGTAACCCTGCCTAGGGAATCACATAACGTTCACAAAACAAATTCAAATAACCCCAAAACAATTCAAAATCATTCATTTGTGAGTCTAGTTTCCAAATCTGTAAGCCATTAATTTATCCATTACATAAATCAATGTATAAGCACAAATCTTTGCCTGCAACACCATTGAAGGCATTTAATAACTAGTTTTCACTCAAATCTTCATAACTTTCACAAATCTATATAAAAACAACCCAAACCAAAAGGAAATGAAATTTAATTCATGTATCTTTCCAATGAATATTTTTAGAGGTATTTTTTTTCCAAAATATTCATGTACCAAACGTTTCAATCTGACTGTAGTTGGGCATTCTCAAATCTGCAATTTACAAGCTTTTCCAAAACCTGTATAACTTCTTCATTTCTAAATGAAAAAAATCCAAACCAAAGCCAAAAGAAAGGTTATTCACTTCTCTATCCAAATATAAAAAATTTACATGGTTTCCAGGCTGTAAATGTCCGTACAAGACCTGGAACCAACACTAAAACTGAAAACCAATCAAAATAACAACTCAGAATATTACCAAATTTTTTTCAAAATGTATCTATTCCTTTTCTTAATGCTTTGGTTAGACCTTACATAGAGTTTTATAGATTTTTTGGTTGGTTATAACTTCCAAACCACCCTTTAAACTAACCCATTACATTCTTTTGACCCTTTTGCATTGTTGACAATGTTTTATGCATTTTATGTATTTTTACATTTCAACTTTCATACAAACCCAACCTAGACCAATAGTATGACTCAAATGACTTTAGATGGATGTCAATAGATCCATTCACCAATTAAATAAACATTTTTACATTATTTATCATATTAAGACTTCCTTTGACAACTTATTACAAATGGCTTCTCTAGCTTTTATATCTTTGTCTTCTTGAAATTTAGGTGCCTCTGCACCAGTTAGACTCATTAAAGAGCCTATCTCTTCCATCTTTGACTTAATGCTTCACTACCCTCCAAACTTGCACCACTTGTCTTTTGATCTAAATTCTAGATCTCACACTACCTATGCTTGATCTACCATTTCTTTCTCTCCAAATGAATTTCCTAGGCAACCTTATATAGGAATACCTCAAGTAAACAACTAGTCATAGTTGTTATGCAAAATAGGTCCTAATCTATTTTACTCCGCCTCCTAAATTAACACAATGACTAGTTACATTAATCAAGGATACCATAATGGCTACCTTGGTTAGCCCTATCACAATTTCAGATACATATAATGAAATAGGCCTAGCTTAGTTTGATGCAATATTTACATGGTGCACAAGTCAGTTACATAGTGTAACACCCAAGAAAGACTTGACACCCAACGTTGGGTCCTATTTTAGCTAGTTCAATTATCCATAAGCCTGTGTCAACCCAATCCAACAATTTACTCAAATCATGAGATCATTTTGTCAAGTCTTGAAAAACTCCATAATAGACCAATCTTTAAACAATGTAGCCTGTGTCACCAAAGACATCTTCTAGGCTACCAAGATCACACAATTTAGCCAAACCATTCTTCCAAACTACCTACCACATCATAAATAAATCACTAATCTAATGTCCAAAGTATAGCGCTATGACATCTTTCCCCACTTAAACTATGGTGAAGTCCTCGGTGCCTAAACATTCAGCCTCAATACACTGGGAGGTGATCTCTACTAGATCACTCTAGCTCACTCAAGTTCCTTGTGCCAAAGAACCCAAGTAAATCTGGATATTTGAGCTGAAGCTAATCAACTACCCAATCCTACATATAAAGAACCAACTCATTTTGTGCTCTTCAAGCCAAGTACAAAACTAAACCATTCAAAAGAGCTAACTCATTCTACCAATCTTCAAGACAACCTAAACTTATTATTGCACACCTCTCCCATAAATAGTTCATGCACAACCAAATTGATCTCACTATCAAGATGTTACTACATAATATAGATACCAAGTGTTGACTTCTTTGATTTGTCACAAGCACACAGTCTTTCCAAGTTACTCTAAAAGATGTCTGAAATCTCAATTAGGTTAGATCACACATCCATACCAAGTTATTGAACCAACTCCATGCCTCACACGCTGCTCCCAAATATTTACAAATGAGCTTCATCAAAGTATCCAAGACTACTCTCAAGGACCATTACATGTGGTATCAGAGTGGTTTTAATAGAGACCGAAGAGGTATTTTGGAAATACCTATGGCAAATCGACTGGGTAGAGCAAGATATATCTATGTGACATAATCTTGGTAAGATTGAGTTATTTATTTTATGGCTAGATTGATTGGAGGTAATTTTATTTGATGATAGAGTACTAATTAGGATCAGGTTGAGTGAGGTCAAATTAAAACTTATCACTTCAATTTATTTGAGATAGTTCGAGGCATTTGATTTTTTGGCATTATAATCTGATGGGCTAGCTCGATGAGCTAGTTTTGAATAAGATTTAAATAATTTGAGATCTAAACTTGGT
Organism: Cupressus sempervirens; assembly: GCA_028749045.1. Taxonomy (NCBI): domain Eukaryota; kingdom Viridiplantae; phylum Streptophyta; class Pinopsida; order Cupressales; family Cupressaceae; genus Cupressus; species Cupressus sempervirens. The sequence goes on from CM053784.1 coordinate 411,481,672, forward strand.
GGTTTTATGATGGTACAATGGTAAAAATTAGATGATATAGTCAAGTGTGGTTATTTTTATTTGGTTGGAGATCATATTAGGTTGATCTTCGCAGAGTTGTCAAATTGGTTACATAGGAAGGGTGATTCAAAGGTAGTAATATGGGATAGGCAAGACAATTTGAGATCAGACATGATGTATTGTAGTATTGAAATTTGTTTTGATAAGACCATGATTGATGAAAGGAAGTTTGGACTAGGTGTCCATACACATTTGTGTGAGACTTGGTTGTTTCAATGGAATAGGAAACATCTTTCCTTGGAGATGTCAAATCTTTAGATAGTCAAGATGATTGGGAGCATGAGATTGGTATGGGATGATTATGGAAAGTGTTTCATTGATTGCAACTATGTCAAATTGGGGCTGAGAAGGCATTGGATTGAGGCCACATAGAGATCTATTCTTCCTCAAAGAAAGACCTTCGGAGAAGTCTTCGATACTTTGATGAAGTCTATTTGTAAATATTTGCGAGAGGCTTTTGAGGCATGGAATTAATTCAAGAGATTGGTATGGATGTGTGATCCAACTGAATTAAGATTTAAGACAACAAGTTTTAGAGTAACTTGATAAGATTGGGTGCTTGTGGCATATCACAGAAATTGACTCTTGGTATCTATATTATGTAGTAGCATCTTGATGGTGAGATTGAGTTGGTTTTGTATGAACCATTTTGATAAGAGGTGTACAAGACTAAGTTTGGGTTGTATTGAATATTATCAAAATAAGTTAGCTCTTTTGAGCGGTTCAATTTTTTACTTAGTTGGAAGAGTGCAAAATGAGCTAGCTTTTCATATGTGTGATTGGGAAGTTGATCATGGAACCTAGACAATACATTGAATATCAGTTGATCATCTTCAGCTTAGGTAGGAAGAATCACTCAGGATACCAAATTGTAATGGTCCTTAGGAGTAGACTATTCAACATTGATTACCCTAGCTCATCAAACTAAAATAAATCAATATCAAAATCGGTTATGGACTATGCCTACCCTCGAAATGCTTTGTGGAAACTAAAATATACCAATCTCACAAGATGCGTAGACTTAAATAATGCCAGGCATGGTGACAAGTTCTAAAGAGTATGCTACCAATAAATACACCAGATGTATGCAATACAAATAGAACATAAAACAAGATAATATTATGGGGTGATTTCCCCTTTGAATCTCTTAATCACAAGTGCCTCAAATACAAGTACAAAATAGATAAAATATTGTATTGAAGAATATAGATCACCCTAATATGAAAGAGATAATCCATCTTAGCCTATAACAATTATTACATAGAAGGTGAGCACTATGGCTCATACAAAAATGACAAGAAATCATGATGGCAACAAAGTACACAACCTTGCAGCGTCATGTTCAAGAAATATTTACCTTGTCATCAACTCTTGCACTACTACTTTCTTGCTACTTTTAATGCTCTTTGAATTTACTACCACACTGGCTTGTTGTGTTCAAGACCAATCTACTACCCAAGCTAGATCTCCAATCAGTTAATATCAAGTTGAGCTCCCAACTCAAGTACTCTAAGGAACCACAACTCTGGCCAGCCAATCTCATGAAATAGCCTTTATATTCCAACTCTGACTTAATGCTTTGCTTCCCTCTAAACTTTTACCACTTGAATTCTAATTTGAACTCCATATCTTACACTACTTATGCTTTCTCTGCTACTACTTTCCATTCAAATTAATTTCTTAGACCTCCTTATATAGGAATGCCTTAGGCAAACAACTAGTACTAGCCTTTATGGAAAATAGGTCCTACCTTATTTTACCTCGCCTCTTAAATTAACACAAAAACTAGTTACATCAATTAAGGATACACATATAATTAAATAGGCCTGACTTAGTCCGATACAATATTTTGACTTACATGACACATAAGTCAGTTAGATAATATAATGCCCAAGAAAGACTTAAAACTTACCCCTATGTCCTATTTTACCTGGTTCAATTATCCACAAGCTTGTGTTGGCCCAATCCAAAACTTTGCTCTAACCATGATATCATGTTGCCAAGTCTTGAAAAAACTTTGTAATGGACCAATCTTGAAACAACCCAACCCGTGTCACCAAAGACATCTTCTAGGCTGCCAAGATTAAGTAGTCTAGCAAAGCCATTCTACCAAATTACCTACTCCATCTCATGAATACATCACCGATATGATGTCCAAAGTCTATCCCTATGACATCCTCCCCCACTTAAACAATGGTGACATCCTCAATGCCTACACATCTAGGCTCAATGCACTCAAAGGTGATATAGACTAGATCACACAAGCCAAGTCGAATTCCTTATGCCATGGAACCTAAGTGAATATTCATACCCAAGTTGAAGATAAACAACTCTTATCCAATATTTTGTCCACAATCCACGATCAACTTCCCAATCATACATATGAAGAACCAACTCATTTCACACTCTTCCAACTAGGGGAAAAATTGAACCACTCAAAGGAGCTAACTCATTTTTACAATCTTCAAGATGACCCAAACTTAGTCTTGCACACCTTTTCCCAAAATGGTTCATGCACGACCAACTTGATCTCACTATCAAGCTACTACTACATGATGTAGATATCAAGTTGACTTCTCTGATCTACAACAAATACCCAGTCTCGTCGAGTTACTCTAAAACATGTCTTAAATATCAATATAGTTAGATCACATATCCATACCAAGCTCTTGAACTAACTCCTTACCTCATAAATTTCTCCTGAAACTTTACAAAAAACACTTCATCAAAGTATCCAATACTTCTCCCAAGGTCTTTCTTTGAGGAAGAATAGATCTCTTTGTGGACTCAACCCAACACCTTCTCAGCCCCAATTTGACATAGCTACGATGAATGAAACAATTGCCATGATCATCCCATACTGATCTCATGCTTCTAATCATCCCAAATATCTCACAATCTAACATCTCCAAGGCAAGATGTTTCCCATTTCATCAAAACAACCAAGTCTCACACAAATGCATATGGACACCTAGTCCAAAATTCCTCGTATCAAACATGATATTCTCAACACAAATCTCAATACTATGATTGATCAAGTCTGACCTCAAACTACCTTGCTAATCACATATGACTACCTTTTATTTATCCTACCTAGGTGACTAATTCAAGTTGATTAACTTCAACTTGAGTATGAAGATTCACTCGGGTTCCATGGCATTATAAGAAACTAGAGCCAACTTGAGTGATCTAGCAAAGATCACCTCCTAGCACATTGAGATTGGGTGTTCAGGTATCAAGGATGTCTCCATAGTTTAAGTGTGGGAGGATGTTATAGGGATAGGCTTTGAACATTAGATTGATGATGTATTTATGAGATGGAGTAAGTAGTTTGGCAGAATGGCTCGGCTAGAATGGGTGATCTTGGTAGCCTAGAAATATCTTTGGTGACATAGGCTAGTTTTTCTCAAGATTGGCCTTCTATGGTGAAACGATCTCATGATTTGAGTAAAGTGTTGGATTGGTCCAACATGGGCTTGTGGATAGTTGAACTAGGAAAAATAGGACCTAGGGTTAGGTGTTAATTTTTTCTTGTGTTACACTATGTAACCAACTTATGTGTCATGTAAGTCAAAATATTACATCAAACTAAGTTGTTCCTATTTCATTATATGTGTTGGGAATTGGGATAGGGTCAGCCAAGGTAGCTGTTATGGTATCCTTGATTGATATAACTAGTTTTTGTGTTAATTTAGGAGGTAGAGTACAATAGGTCCATACCTATTTTACATAACTACTAATACTAGTTGTTTACCCAAGGCATTCCTATGTAAGGAGGCCTAGGTAATTCATTTGAAGGGAAAGAAATTGTAGAGCAAACATAGGTAGTGCAATATCTAGAGTTCAAATAAGAAGTCAAGTTGTGTGAGTTTGGAGGGCAGCAAAGTGTTAAGTCAGATTTGGAAGAGAAAGAATCTTTAATGAGACTAGTTGGTAGAGTTGTGGTTCCTTGGCATACTTGAGTTGGGAGTTCATATTGATGTTAATTGATTAGAGATCTAGCTTGGGTAGTAGATCAGGCTTAAAGGAAACAAGCTAAAGTGATATCGAATTTGAAGAGCATTAAAAGTTGAAAGTGAACAGTAGTGCAAGAGTTGACAATAGGGTTGAGATGTCTTGAATACAAGGCTGTAAGGTTGTGTACTTTGTTGGCATCTTGATTTCCTATCATGTTTGTGTTATGGTTATCACAATGCACACCCAATTTTTCCTAAAAATGGGGACCCCCCTACTTTATTTTTTTGGCTTTTCAAAACTCTAGTGCAGGGTCTAAGTCTTTTTTAGGGTTTTATCTTTTGTTTTTTGTTAGATCCATGTCTGGAATCTAAATTTCATCATTAGAGGGAAAACTTCATTATTGAAAAGAAAAAAGGTGCACCAACACACCTCTCCAGGTGCACTAGTGTGCTAAAGCATTTAGAAAAAGTATCACCCTTTGTGATGCACAACATCACAGCTATGTAACACCAAGGGTATGCTTGGTCCCCAAGTTTAGCAAAGTAGGGGGGCACCTTTCCCCTCTCCCTTTATTTTTCCTTCCAAAGCTTGCATCACCACAACACCACATCTCAATCAGTGCACTCTTCTACTTCTCCTTTCCCTATACAATGGAGAACAAACCCAAAAACCTAAGGTGCACTACTACACACCTCTTTGTTTGCAAAAAACTTAAAAATAAAATCTAAAAAACTTTAAAAACATAAACAAAAACACAATATTGAGGTGTGCTGATGTGCACCTCAATTTTGTTTCATTTCTTTTGCATTTAAATATTCCTAAGTTAGTATAAGGGTGCACATTAGTGCACCCCATGAGGTACATTGATGTGCACCTTATTTTTAATAACTTTGCTAAAATGGCACACCAGGCACACCTATGAAGTGCATCAGGTGTGCCCTTTTTTTGCAAAGAGGGGTTAAAGTTAGGTTGTGGTGTTTTTGAGTAGATTAGGCTTTTGCATTTTATTTTTGTAATCATTAGAGTTTGATTTATTGATTTTTCTTTGACTTCTGACTAATGCACAATCTTTTTGTGTAGATTCAATGGAATATTCATCATTCTTTCTTGCAACAAAGATGGTTCCAAAGAATGTAGTGCTCAAGTTTTAAGGCATTCCAAATAAGTCATGTTTTGAGAATGATCATTTAGAAATCTAGGAAACTAAACTAGGCCACACAAATTTGGGCACATTCCTGACACTATGTAACAAACCACCAGAAAGATCACTAATGATATCTACTTTGATTCAAGTGGGACTAGTTAATGTAGTGTCACATCTAGTTTCAGTGTAGTCCTCAGAGTATATCATGATACCAGTAGAGAGATATGTCCCCAAAGAAAGGGTCATTAAAATCATAACTAGAGAGCTAGAGAGATCATCATGGATCTCTGATCCAACAATATAGAAAAGGTGTTCCATCTTATAAGGATAGATCAATTTATCAAATTGACCTATCACCAAGTTGAGAGATGGTATAGGGAACATATTGATGAAGCTTGCAAGATCATCCAGTCTTCATATCTCATTGAGAAGACTCCTCTAGGATGGAAAGCTAGCAAGGTGGATATGAGATGGGGCTATTTAAAGGAGGATATTGGGTATTCAATTATATGCTTGAGCAGAGTCATGGGTTCACCTGCTTTGGGACATTTGAACATATGGATGGTCACTTACATTGAGACTATCAAGACAAAAAAGATGTCAATTTACTGGACCTCTATTCTTTGTGAGAACATGGGTGAGTAGCTGATGGAGGTGAAGGATAACAGAAGATTTTACATGACATCATTCTTGGTGTACCTGCTAGCTACAAGAATGACACATTATCTTGGGATTTATAACAAGGGTAGCATGTAGGATGCAAATGCATGGCCCTACATTGTATATACTTAGCTAGTAAAAAAGAAGCTTTCAGAGAAAAGTAAGGAATATAGGATTGTGAATGATGCTTTCATATTCACAATAATCTAGTTCATAGAGGGGGATTATGCAAAAAGGATGTCACCAGAGGCAACTACCAAGATATCAGAAGTTGGGGCCTACTAAATCTATTTCTAAACATTCACATATTTGAGGGTAGCAAGTACAACTATAAACCCTAAGAAGATCCCTGGGTATCCTAGTGAAAGACTCATTTTACTAGAGATTGCTCAAAAACTCTTATCTGCATATGACAGAGTCAGGAAGTGGTACAAAATATGTTGGATATGGCCTATTACCATAAGACCTTTCAGTGTGGTACAAAGAAAATACATTTTTTATTTTGAATGTAAATGGGATCAATAACCCTTAGAAGAATATAATTTTCCCTGGCCCTATTTTGATGAAATCAAGATAGTACAACATCGAGCTGGCAAGACATTCTAGAATGAGGATGCAATTGAAGATCATTGGATGAATGCAATAGATGACTATGATGTCTGCATAAGGGATTATTAAAGGATGACTCTATATCTTGTAGAGAGTGCTTTGAAAATAAAGATTCCATTGAAGATTTTGCAACAAGATACATAAGATCTTCTCGATACATTATTGAACAAGGACAAGATTGGTGACAGGCCTAATATGAATGTCGAGATTGATAAAGAAGAGAACTCAGACATTAATCACCAGGTGAGACACATCATCAAATTGAAAAACAATTGGATCAAGAGACCTTTCAAACACCATCCAACTCCTCAAATAGTAGTCTTCCATGCACAGGCTCGCCCAACCAAAGGTTGAGGAGCTAAGGTCACTATACCTACATTTACCACCCAATTTCCAGTAAGACCTAAGATAGTACACCAACTAGATAGACCAACTAGATATTTTAGGGCATAAAAAGGTAAACAAAAGAGGAAGAGAACTTCTCCTAAAAGGGCTAAGATTGAAGGGGAAGAGACTCAAGTACCTCCATAGCAAGGAGAAGAAAATATACAAGTGTCAAAGAATGTTGAAGTTGCACAATCCCTAGAGAATCCCCAAGTGTTGAAAGCTGAACAAGGCCAAGGGGAAACAAAAACTCAAATACAAGAGGTATCCCTACCTCAACAAGTAGAGAAAGCCTCCCCTTCTACACCTAAAAGAAGAAAAATCAAGAATTTGGTAAAGAGGAGGCAACAGGTTATTAGGAGAGTGATCCCTTTCCCATCAGTTCCCAAACCCTAAAGAGGTAGAAGAAGATGATGATGAGGATGAAGAGAATAATCTACCTTTGAACTGAAGAAGTCAACTTGCAAGATCCATAGAGTTAGAAAGGAGAAGAATCTCCATGATCAAATTGCCATCTATCCTTGAGGAACCCATCTAGACTACAACCTCAAAAGATGAAATGCAATAGTCATTTTATGAGCAGGATGTGGAGGGCATTGATGTCTTTTTGATGTCAAATTTTGATTTCATGCCCATGGGTGCCAAGTTGGTCAGGGATAAAATAAGAGATACTCCAATAGATCAACCTCAATAGAAGGATTGGAGTCAGTAGCCACCCAGACCATAAGGACCTAAGGTAGTGCCATCATGCTCAGTATAAATTGCATTTTGCGTAGATAAGGGATTGACTACCTATCCTCCTCCAATTACAAAAGTAGAAAAATAGGTCCAAATAGAGCAAGAGGAAGAGCCACAACAAACATCTACTGAGGAAGTGTCAAAAGAAGGACAAATAAGTGAATAGCCTCAAAAAACTTCCCAAGACACTGAGGTAAGGACTATGGAATTTATAGATATATAGAATGCCAATACAAATCTTGTGCAAAAGGAAAGGACTCCAAAAAGAGGAGATAAGGGAAAAGGGATAATAAAATAGAATCCTTCATCCTTGAAAGGAAAATCTCTATTTGAGCATATCCCAAGGTGGTTAAGAAAAGAAGTAATAAGAAATAAGAAAAAACAATTTTCTATACAGGAGGAAGATAGAATTGAATTGATTGAAGTCCTAAGGAAGCTTGATTCACCTCCAAAGGATGCACAACCATTAGCCGTTCTTATGAGTGATCAGAACCAGGACATTTTTTCTCACATAGCTATCCCTCCTCCACATTCCAATGTTGAAGAATTGACTCCATGGGATTATTAGATTTGGGAGGTTATGCTCAAGAAATAAACCTTGGATACCACTAAACTAATGGTTACAACTAGAATAAAATAGGTATTCAGAAGCTTGGAATAGGATGGGGTGTAACTAATAACACTTTAGTGAAAAAATGAAATCCTCAAGGGATATCTAAGTGAATTTTTTGGTCACCTAGATCCTCCAAACCCCAAAGAAACCTTGAATGTAGCAATCGAGAGAAGAGATAGGAGTACAAGCCAATTGGATCCATTTTTGAAAGCTTGTTAGCAATGGCGAGAAAGTTATGAGGAAAAGTGTGTACATATAATTCAAGGAAATCTAAATCTATTACACATTATGCAAGATAATATGGATAGGCTAGTCACCGTTTTGAATCAAGATTTTTGTCTAATGGATGAAGTACATACTTGGGGGAAAGACTTGAAGGTACTATAGGAAATTAAAGGCCAAAGGTGTCAGATGTTGATGGAGATATATACAGCTAAGGAGTTAGATAAGATTGATGATTGGATTGAAAATATTGTGGATGGTAATAAAGTAATGGAAACATTACATATAAAGATTCTTAAGCTCAAGGATCAAATCCAAGAGAAAATTTTGGAAGTAGAGAGACATTATAGTGATGCATGCTTAAACATATTTTAGGATGATTCTAAGGAGAATTTGATACCAGTAGAGGTAGTAGTGGAAATTTTTTGGAATTTTTTTGAGGAGGCTACTAATGATGATGATATAAGGAAGGCATTTAGGATGAAAGAGGCTCTATTAGATTTGGATGTAAAATTAGGACATTTTGCAAAGACTCGTATTGAGGTTGGAAACTAAAAGCAGAAGGTGAAAGACAAATATGAGGCCTTATATTTTCTAGATGCAGCTCAAGTCACTAAGATAATCAAGAAATTTTAGGAAAATACCTAGACATAGCTCTGGTATAAAGGGGAACAAATCCTAGAAGCTAGAATTTCAATTTTGACACTTAATGAAATTTTGCATTTTTTGCAACCTGCCTCCAAGGTGCGTTGTTGTGCAAGGTGTGAAAGTACACTTTTTTAATGGTGTTGTAGAAGATTTTGAAGAATGTAGAATTGCACGAATAGTTAACTGCTAGTTCCAAAATTAGAGCTTTCCATGTATCAAAAATATATTTTGATAGTAGTTTAACTCTGATAGATGCCTAGTGAAGATGGAACATCCAAAGACTCCTACATCATCTAAAGGCTCTCTCTTTCTTATTTTCTCATGTATTATTTTTTTAAGACATGTAAAGGCTCATGCATCTAATTAATGATATAAAATGGATGGAGTCCTACTAAGCACCAATTAGAGAGTCAGTTTGTACATAATTAGATTTGTTTTATTAGTTTAGAAGCATATACTTGTGCAAATATATCTCTCAATCTCAACACAAATTGAGGAGATGATTTCTTATAAATTCAAGAATGTAATATGTATTCAAGGCCGCCATTATTTGGATGCAATAATATATGCTATTGGTGCTTGCATTTGGAGTGTAGTGATTCTTGCCTAAGTGTGTTATATTTTGTGTATTTATGTTCATGAAGTGTAATTGAGCTGATTATTTTATTTCATTATTTTGGTTGTGCAATCTTTTAATTTAGGTGTTTGCTATGGTTCTACAAATTTCTCTTTGAGAAGAGATCATCATATTGTTTCTACATAGCTTTTCATCTCACATGAGTGCACTTTCTCTGGCCTTGTGATTTGATGAAAAGTGAAACATATTATGGTTACTGAATTCCCATTGACAATTGCATCAGTGGAATTAAGGAAGCACTGCTCCTATTTTCATTAGTTACCCACCAATCTTTTTGAAAGCTTAACTCACAGACATGTTGTTTCTATGGTTTATGTCTGTTAGGATTTTACTTTCATGTTATTTTCTTAAGCTTATTATTACCCTATCTTCATTATTTTCTTTACTAACCCATTGGTTAAAACAAGTATTCATATAGTTGCATTGTTAGATTACATTCATCATAAAAACAAAAAGTTACAAAAACATATCTCTTTTTGTGTGTTTTACCCATTTGAAATAGAAAATATATTCTACATCTTATCTAAATTTTTATACAAACTAGCAAAGGCCTCCTCATGAACACTCACATTTATCTTCAATTGAGTGAATTCTAGTAGGTTGCAAGATCGTCTAGAACCTTAGAGTTGATCCTAGATTAGCTTTTCAAGAGAGGAGTTCGAAAGGATTCTTGCCATTAAACATCATGTAAAATGATAGCTCAACAATTTGTATGAGATGGAGTGCTCACCTAATATGTAATAATTGTGATAGGCTAAGATGAATTAGCTCTTTTATATTGGGGTGATTTGTATTCTTCAATACAATATCAGATCTACTTTGTACTTGTATTTGAGGTACTTTTGATAAATAGATTCAAGAGAAAATTGCCCCACCATAATATCTTGTTCTATGTTCTATTTTCATTGCATCCATTTGGTGTGTTTCTTTGTAGCATACTCTTAAGAACTTGTCACCATGCCAGGTGTTACTTAAGTCTATGCATCTTGGGAGATTGATATCATATCTTCACTAGTCTACATGGAAGAATTATACTAGGCTAAAGACTAATCCAATTAGTATGAGGAGTCAACACAATGACATGGAAGAACATGTAAGGAAAAAATGCAAATTAATCTTGCACTCTAGAAAGAATGGTGGAATGCAGTGAGGTTAAATGAATATGGATGCTACCCATGCTAGATTGATAGTGCTACTAGTCTAGACCTTGCAACGCAGGAGTCACAAGTTTCTCATAAACTACTCATAAGTTTGAACTCAAAATTTGAACTAATATTTTGAGCAAGATATTATTCATAGGTTTTTATGCCAATAGGTAAAAGGGTGACTTCATGCATTAAAAAAGATTGGTGTGAAGTGGAATATATGAAAAATGGAAGTGTATTTGAAATAAAAAAAAGGAAGGGCTATGTGCAAGCAACATCTAGAGATGAAGAGTGAAGACCCACACCTAAAAAAACATATTTGAGTATACTATGAAGGAAAGAAAATGAAATAAAGGTAGAGTGATACTAAGGAGATCACTGAGGGCACCTTTTAGACAAAGGGAGATCATGACATCTCAAAGGCATTTATTTGAGATCTACTAAGAAAAAAAGTGTAATATGTCTAGATAACATTTGATAGAGCTTAAATATTATAATAAATTTGTAAGCTCCTTCTCTAGTATGCTTTACTTGTAGCATATGTTAAATCCTTTAACCAGGTTCTTCTTAGAAAGAGTGCTAAGCCCTTTAACAAGGTGACCTTAACAAGTTAATTGTGAATCTAACAATTTGCAAACACTCCTAATAATCCATGTGTTTTTAGAAGGAATAAATTGTAGCTCTTAGTCAAGAAACCTTTTATCAATGGTGAAAGGATAGTGGACATATTATCCCTATTATAGTTTTCATCCTCTCATCGAGGGTTTCCACGTACAAAAAATTATGTGTGTTTAGTGATGATTTTTTTGTGTATGAGTTTGTATGCTTTTATTTTACTACTTTTATAATTGTGCTAGCTCTCAAGTGGGTGTGATTTATCATATTTAAAGTAGAGAAAAGGTTAATTTATTTAGTAGATGATACTAATTCGCCCCCCTCTCAGTACTGGTTGGGACCAACACATGCATCAATTGCTTGATACTCCACTTTTAATTTCCTTCATAATGGCAGATAATTTTTGGTATAAGTGAGGTAGAATATTTGACAATGACACTAAAAATTCATTTATTAATCTATGAAAAATGAATTGTTAATATAAAAAATATTTATGGTACACATTTCTCCCTTTATTTACTAATAATGAAAAATATGGCATATATGACATAGCTTAACATATGTAACATTTTTATGTTGGTTAAAACATTAAAAACCTCCAATTTCACCAATAACAATAGAGAAACAAGAAGAGTTATTTGGGAGCCTTCTCAAACAAAATAAATCATAAACAACATCAAATTCATCTTGATCATCATGATCAATAGTGTACTTACTAAATGTGTCATGGATCAATGTATTTGTAAAATAATCTTCAAGATTATTCTCTATTGCATGATCATATTCTTCTATAGGATCATTATCTTTAGTTTTGATATTTATGCCTGCATGTTCCTCCACTTCTAAAATTACATTATCTAGGGCATCATAGTCTGTACTATGTTCCCTAGGGAACTCCACCTATATAATAATGATGAACATAAATAAACCATGATTGTGATGTTGTTATCAATTCACACACACACACACACACACACACACACACACACACACACACACACACACACACACACACACACACACACGATCAAAATGATATAAACATTTTTAAAAAACCTAAACACATATAATGGACAACTTATGAATGGATGATAATTATGTCCCCCTTCAATGTGACCATATTGCCTACGACGCTTCTCAATTTTTATGATCAAAATTATTCTCATCTTTAATCCCTTTAAATTTTTATATAGACAAATATCATTTCCTATCACCTTTATTTTCAAGTTAGACCATAATATAGAAATTATCTCCTTATTTTGTTCTTGATTTGTATTGTTTGACATGATTTTTCTTCACAAGCAACAAAATTAACTTAAAATAATTGGTCTATTATTTTTTTACTATTGAAGTCATAAAAAATAAAGTCATTGTTTGTTTTTATTCTTGAGGGACCCTAAACTTTTTTTTCTACCTTCTAAATCTTTCACAAGTTCATCAAAATTTTGACAAAATTGTATGATCTAACAAATAACTTGTGCCTCCACACAAATTCTTTTTAGAGAACTTTGAAGAAATTTATTTTCATCAAAATTTAAATGAATGTCAAGAAATTTTAAAATAAATAAAGAAAATGTCAACATTAACAACTCAATTTTGTAATGAATGCAAAAAAATGAAAGGTTCATAAAAAAAAAATATTTAAATTTTTCCAAATTTATTGGTAAAACTACTCAAAATATTCTCTAACTATTTCATGTCATGATCCTACTCCTTGTAGTAGAGGCTAATGTCAAAATTCAATCAAGCCAAACAAGGTGACAAACAAGTTCTGGGCGACATGCAAAATGCTACATTACAAAAAATAACCAAAATTCAACCTTCTCATTTTTTGATGAAATCAAAAAACTGTTTCCAAAACATATCCAAACTCCTAAAAAATAAATAACACTCAGACTCTGTGAAACCATGTGAAATCTAGAAGCATAACTAGGTAAAGGTATTATTTTTCCAAAAAATAATCATATCTATCCAACCAAGTCATGAAATTTCATGAAAACATAAAATAACACTAGTTCATAACCCCCAAACATTAGGAAAATAAAAATACCTCAAAAAAATAGAGTAAATTATTAAATACAAATGACCCTATTATTGGCCCAATTATCTTGAAGACTAGCCATTAGATAGAGTAGTATATTTAGTCATAAAAGTTATTGTCATGACTGGTAACACATATAAAGGAATCATGACTGATAGAAAGGCTCAATTGCTAAGGCCTTCTAATGTGCAAATCTAACTCACAAGGGAAATTAAAGTAGAGAAAATGTGGAATTATAGTAGAGGCAATGGAAAAGGTGATCCACTTGAAAAAAGAATCCTAATTGAAGTTTGTGTAAGTAGAAGGAAGCTAAGTAAAAGGAACAATAGATAGAATAATGAGTTGATTTAGCTAGCTTAGCATGATTAGCATTAAGAAAGAAACATGTGAGCACCTAGTCATGTAGAGGGTAATAATGCACCCAACATTTCATTTAATGGTGATGGGAGAAAGGATCAAGGAACAATCAAAATAATTCAAACTTGAATTCTTTCCACCTATAGCAAGTCATCAACAATGCATACACTCATGACTCTTGTACAAACATGCCACAAAATGACAAGAGTGACACAATAATGAAATGAGAGACTGAGCTAGTAGTGGGATATGAATTAAAGTATTGGACTCTTAGATCAAATCTTCCAACCAAAGAAAGAGAAAGAGGATAAAAGAAAACTAAGTTGAAAGGGTAAAGGTTAGATTTCCAAGTGAATAGAAAGAGAGCCAAAAGAGTTGATATAAACTAGAATCTCTTAGATCAAGGAAGATTGATTATAGAAAAAAATAAGGTGTATCATGTGCATAAGAAAAGAGAGTAAAGCACACAAGTGATCAGAATCTAAAATGCAAAGAAAAGAGAAGATAGAGTTTAGTTCTAGACTAGTCAAGAGAGTCAAAGAAGGATTCATATCAAGCTAAGTTCAATAGCTAATTTATTAGATCATTTTTTTGGTGTTTACTAATCTTTGCAACATAAAATATCATTAAGGGTGGACCCTAATAGGATATTTGTACAAATATCTTCATAGGGTGACACATTGTCTTATGTTTTGAAGTCCTTTAACCAGGATTCTCCTAACAGGGAAAGACTTTAACAAGCCTCATCAAAATCCCCTAATAGGATGGCACATTACAATGTCATTGTAATCTTTAATAGGGATAAGCTCTTAAGAAGGTGCACTTTAGAAGAGTGCAAACTTGTGAGGATCAACTCACACACTATGGTTTTTATCCTATCATGGTTTCCATGAGATAATTTTTATTTTTTTTTGTCTCTACTTTCATGTTGTTGTTTTTTGCTTAGCCTTAACTGACTGCATTATAGCTAGCACTAATCTATAGATAAGTGAGGAGTGTGATCTAAAGTAAAAACACTGACATTAGTGATTATACTAATTCATAAAACCCCCTATCTTATTATACTAACCTTTGGTTGGGATAAAATATTGGTATCAGAGCCTCAATTCTCAAGAGATGAGACTTTGAAATCATAAGGAAAAGATCAAGCTATTCAAATGGGATGCACCAAAGTTCTCTAGGGAGAACTATAGCTCATAGTGTAGAAAGATGCATTTGAATTTTAATATTCTTGGAGATGCTTATTGGATCATGTAAAGGCCAAACATGTTGAACCAAATGGTCAACTTAGTATAGGCCAGTTGAAGAAGGAGATACATGTGACTACAATGGATGGTCTAGTGAGCACCATGTTATACTCTAAGTATGAAGATGTGGAGAAATTTGAGACAACATAAAAATGTGGGAGAAGTTGAAAGTCATCCATGGTGAAGATAAGCATGTCATGGGGGATAATATTGAGAGCCCAAGAGGAAATTTTGATGATGTGAGAATGCAAGAAGGTGAAAACATTAAATCTTATGGAAAGTGAGTAAAATACATCATGATATCCATTAGAGCATGTAGAGGAGTAATATTAGAATATGAGTGCATGAGAAATATGTTGAGAATGATATTTCCCAACTTCACCATAAGGGTTTCAACCATTCAAGATTTGAGACCATAGACAAGATGAAGGTATCACTTGATACCTTGATAGGAAAGTTCATTGCATTTGAACTTATCAAATTTTACAATAGTCAACTACCAAAGGTTGGAACTACATTCAAAGCCTTGGTTAGACTAGCCACATCATGAAGAGAAAAGGGAGAACTAAGAACATCCATACATAGGAAGCAACTAGAGATCCCATATGTTCAAGAAGTCAAACAAGAAGAGTTTGAGGCTCTATTCAAAAAAATAATTGTCAGAGGAAAAGGGATGTACAAGGGTAAGATTCTTATCAAATTCTTTAAGTATGAAAGGTAGAACATTATGCTACTAGATGTCCAAAACTTGTTAGAAAAGAGGATAGTAATTGAAGAGAAAATAATAACTAGAAGGGTATAGGAAAGAAGTGGTCAAAAGTAAAGGAGAAGAAGCAGTGCTACATCATTAAAGAAGGTATTAATGATGAAGTGTCAACCAAAAACAAGGAAGATGACAAAAATTGAAGTTTCCTTTATTACCATCACAAAAGAAAGGATAAAAAGAGCCTTGATAACCAATGCCATTATCCACAAGAACTAGATAATAGATAGTAGTTTCTCACACCACATGTTAGGTGAGAAGAGAAATTCTAACAAGGTTAAGGCCTATGATGGAGAAATGGTGAATTTAAGCAACAAATTTCCATTAATAGTGATAGGTAAGGGTATTATAGCACTAAATGAATCCACTACTTGTGAAGATGTGGATCTAATGGAAGGAATGATATATAACCTATAGAACATGGCTCAACTAATGGATAAAGGCTATAAGTTTGTGCTCAATAAAAGATCTTACAAAATATTTGACTAGATAGGAAAGTTTCTAGCTACATGTGAGAAAAGAAGAGGTAACCTCTTTTACCTCAATATTTCTATTAATACTTTTATGGTGACTTTAAATGATAATAGCTAGTTATGGAATAGGAGGTTGTGCCATATAAATTTTGAAAGAATTTTCAAAGTAGGAAGGAAGAACTATGTAAGGGTTTTACCCCCTATTACTAAACCTAACAATGTTATGTGTAATTATTATCAACTAGGAAAGTTAGAAAATTAAAGTTTCTCTATCTAGTCACTAACTTTAGATCATGTATTAGATCTAGTTCATACTAACTTGTGTGGTCTTGTTAGGACAAAGACTTTATCTAGTGATAGATACTTTATGTTATTTATTGATGATTTTTCTAGAATGATGTGGATTTTTTATTTGAAAGAAAAGTTAGAAGGCTTCCACATGTTTGAAGTGTACACAGAAAAGGTTGAAAGAGAGACCGGTAGAGAATTGAAGTGCTTGAGATCATACCAGGGAGAAGAATTCACCTCACAAGAATTTGAAATCTATTATGAGGATCATGGATCAGAAGGAAAATTCTAGCTCCTAGGATACCTCAGTAGAACAATGTAATTAAAAGAAGAACTAAAACTATCATAGACTATGCTATAACATTGATGATCTAAAACAATGTTGAATAGATCTATTGGAAAGAAGTTGTAAGAAAAACTATGTACACCTTAAACATAGTACAAGTAAAGAAGAGGATAAATAAGACACCTAGTGAACTATGGTTTGGTCACACACCATCTGTCAGTTACTTCAAGGTATTTGAAAGTAAGTGTTGTATCAAGAGGGATGAATACCAAGGGAAGTTCAAGCATAAAAGTGATGAAGGTATCTTTTTGGGATACTCTACCAAGAGAAGATATTATCAATGGCTAAATCTTTGGAATTATGGAATTTGCTAATGTAAAGGTGGATGAATTATTAGAGAAGAATTGAAAGACAAAAAAAAGGAAACATTGGATTAAAATAAATTTGAGTACATTCCATTAAGTGATATAGTGGAGAGATTAACAATTGAGGTAGAACCTATACAAGAAATTTTACTATCTTGAGTAGCAAAATATTGACCTGAAGAGAAGAGAGGAGAGGCACTCAAAGGAGAACTAGTACTAGCCAAGTATGTGAGATGAAACTACTCAATAAAATTAATCATTAGGGATAAGGATGTTGGAGTAATAACTAGGAGAAATGGAAGAGAGATAGCATGTCTACTCTCACACGTAGAGCCTAAGACTACAAAGGAGGCTAAAAGATCAAAATTGGAGAAAGACCATAGAGGAAGAAATTGATCAGATAGTAAAAATATGACACATGGACATTGGTTGCCCATCTAGATGACAAGAACATCATTGATACAAAGTGGGTGGCTTGAAACAATATGAACAAAGAGGAGAAGTTTTCATAAACAAGGCTAGACTTGTTTGCAAGGGGTATGCACAAGAAGAAGGCATAGACTATGTAGAAACATTTACACCAGTCACTAGACTAGAAGGATTTAGGATACTCTTAGCATTTATAGAACATAAGAACTTCAAGGTATATCAAATGGATATAAAATATGTATTCTTGAATGGATTTATAGAGGAAGAAGTCTGCATTAAGAAACCTGGGGGATTTGAAAATGAATAACGTAGGATACAAGTACGTAGACTGAGAAAAGACATATATAGATTGAAGTAGGCACCAAGAGAATGGTATAAGAGGCTACACTCATACTTGGTAAAGATTTGGTTTGCAAGAACCAATGACAACTATAATATATACATGAAGCTAGAAATAGAAAAAACCTTAACAATTGCAAATATCTTTGTGGGTGATATCATCTTTGGAGGAGATAATAAGATGAGTGCTAATCTTGTTGAAGCCATGAAGGAGTTTGAAATTTCCATGATTGGATAAGTCAAGTTCTTTATTGGAATTCAAGTGTCTCAATTAAAGGAGGGAATCTTCATAAGGAAGACTAAGTATGTAAGAAAAATACTAAAAACATTTGGTATGGAGGAAGGAAGATTGCTCAACACTCTAATGGAAACTAGTTTCAAGCTATCAAAGGAAGATGAAAGCTCTGAAGTGAATGAGACACTTTACCAATACATGATTAGTAAATTACAATATATAGTGCACACTAGATCAGACATAACATAAGAATTTAGGGTAGTGTCTAGATTCTAGGCCAATCCAAAGGAATCACATATGTTAGCTATTAAGAGAGTCTTTAGGTATATAAAGGGTACTATAGAATATGATCTATGGCATTGTCAAAAAATTAATTTTGAACTTAGTGTCTTTATGGATGTTGGTTTGGTGGGAAAGATAGATGATAGGAACAACACAACTGGAGGTACATTCTTTCTTGGAAGAATACTAGTAAAGTGAATCAACAAGAAGTAGAACTACATATTGCAGCTAAGTACTAAATAAGAATATGTTTTTGTGCCAATGAATTCCATCCAATTTGTTTGGATTAAATAATTTTCTTGAAGGAGCTCAGGAAAAAATGAGGGAACCAATAGTTATCAACTACAATAACACTAATGCAGTCAATATATGCAAAAGATTGGTTATACACTTGAAGACTAAGCACATATACATCAAATACCATTTTGTGAGAGAATGGGTGTAAGAAAAAGAGGTCAGATTGGAATATGTACCAACTATGGCGAAATGGGATGATAAGACCCTTCAAAAGGATACTTTTGAGTATCTGAGAGAAAGGTTAGGGATCTTTCCCCTATCTAGCCTAAACTAAGCCCAAGTAGGTAGGAATTAATCCATGATCAATAAATGAAGGAGACTAAAGGTAGATTGATGAGAAAAAGGAACTTCTCCATGGGGAGAGTAGTCAAGAAATGAATAGACAAGAAAAAATGATCTCCTTTGGCATTAATGTTAAAGGGGCAGAAGTTAAGAGGAGTTGAGAGAAGGGGAAAGGGAGATACAAATGATCAAAGCATAAAAATGCACTATATCAAGGGGAAACAATGAAATAAGTAAAGGAAAGCACATAGATAGAGCTAAGATGACTAAGTATTTCCATTAATGCCAAAGGGGGAGATTGCTGGCCCAAGTGTCTTGAAGAGTAGCTGATAGATAGATTGGTAGACTTAATCATCAAAGTTATTGTCATTACTAGAAACACATATGAAGAAATCATGACTAGTAGAAAGGCTTAACTAGAAAGGCCCACTAATGTGTGAATCTAACTTGTAAGGGTAATTAGAGTAGAGAAGATGTGAAAGTCTAGAAAATATCATGATGACAAACTTGATCAAATTAGACAAAGTATGCCAAGTAAAGTCTATATAAGTAGAAGGAAAATTAGATAGAAGAATGAGTTGATTTAGCCAGATAAAAATTATGAGCATAAATAAAGAAACCTATGACTGCTTAGTCATGTAGTGGATAAGAGTGCATTCAATGTTGCATTTAATGGTTGAGCTAGGAGGTTGAGCTACTAGTAGGGTTTGAATCACAATTTTGAAATTTTAGATCAAATCATCCAAGAAAAGTAAGAGAATAGTATAAAAGAAAATAGAGCTGAAAGGGTAAAGGTTAGATTTCCAAGTGAATACCCAAAGAGCTAGAAGAGATGAGCTAAATTGGAATCTCATAGAGTAAGGAAGAGTGATTAGAGATAGGTCATCTTCAAGGAATGATTATGCTGAGAAGAGGAAAGTGAGATTGAATAAAACAAGGTGTATCGTGCATATAAGAAAAGAGAGAAAAACACACAAGTGATCTAAATTTGAAGTTGCATAGCTAAGAGAAGGTAGATCTTAGTTCTAGAATGGTCAAGAGAACTGAAGAAGGATCAATATCAAGATAAGTTTAGTAGCTAATTTATTGGATCATTTCTTTGTTTTTTACTAATCTTTAAAATAAGAAATCTTGTTGAGGGTGGACTATACTAGTTTATTTGTAAAAATACCTTAATAGGGTGATACATTAACTTGTTTTCTAAAGTCCTTTAACTAGGTCACTCTTAATAGGGAAAGACTTTAATAGGTCTCATCAAAATCCCCTAACAAAGTGTTACCTTACAATGTCATTGTAACCTTTTAACATGGCTAAGCTCTTGAGATGCCAAAGGAGGAAAACTTGAGCTAGATTTTCTAAGAGTAAACATTGAAGTTGTAATCAAACAAACAAAAAGGAACAAGAGGCCATATGTAACATCACAATAGGTGTAATTATTTCACTTCATATATAAAGAAAGAAACATTCTTGGTTTTAAGGCCTTTTGGGTTACTACCATATACAATCAGAATTACAAAATAAGAGTCCTAGATCCCATCCTCTATATCATTTTCTCTGAGATCTTCCTTTCTACATCTAGCCAAGCTTTTAAGTATATAGACAGCTAAGCCACAAGTTGGCTAGTCAAGCATTTAATTACATTATAGGTCTAGTCATGGAAGAGTAAACCAAAACCCAAGAAAAAATGCAACTTAAGATCATGTTCTTTTAGGAATGGGTCTAAACAAGAGTTAGGGGTTTACTCCCAACTATTAAATATGGAATGTCATCATATGGAACTATGCCAAAGGAAATAGTGCACCTCACTAGGTGAAATTTGTAGGAAATAGAGACCATGAAGAGAGACATTGAACTGTAAGAATATGAATAATGAACATGCACACTTAGAGTAAGGATCTAAATTAGGTCCTCAACATGATATAAATTTTGCACAATCTTAAACCAAAAGAAAAAACACTTACTTTGAAAAAAAAGGCACGTACATAAAAAAAGAATTTTTTTTGGTTGATGCAAGATTGCTCAAAGACCTAAGATGCTCTTGCATTAGACACTTGGGGTTAATAAAGAAATGATTTCCACATAAAGAATTTCTAATATCTAACCTAGATTATAAATATCCAACTCATCTTGAGTGATCCATGAACTCTCTTCCACTAGTTTGTCTTTCCACTAAACTAGGTATTCTATATAGTCTTTTCCTCTTGTACTCTTTCTTATTCTACTATTCAAGATCATCTCAATGTTATCTATCTTCTTCTTAACATAATATAAGTTCTCTTTTAGTTCATCATCTAATTCAAAATACTCAAATCTATTTGCAATATTGAATATAAGTGAAATATCGATGTCTTCAACTTCAAAATCATTTCCACTATCAAACTTTTTCAAAATCTTACAAGGACCAAATTTCTTCACTTTCAGCTTGATGTAAGTATTAAGTGAAAATATGTCATTCTTCAAATGATTCATAACCTCATCTCAAACTTCAAAAGATATATCTCTTCCTTTTATTTTCTCTCTTCTTATATTCCAAATTTCTATTTCCCAATTCTTTTTTATTTCCTCATGAAAAGTCTTCATGAAATTTGCAAATTCCTCAGCTTTATCACTACTTTAACATCAGCAATAAAATTCCTTAATAAAGTAATTCCCTTATGATCCATTCCAATAATAATATCAAAAGGTGTCTTCTTAGTGCTCCTATCCATAGAATTTTTATATGCAAACTCATCTTGTGCCAAAATAAAATCCTAATTAGCAGACTTAACTCCAACCAAACATCTCAACAAGTTACCCAAACTTATGTTTACAACCTTAGTTTGTCCATCTATTTACATATGAAATATAGAACTAAACTTCAACTCCATATTCAACTTCTTCCAAAGTATTCTCCAAAAATAACCAGTAAACTTAGTGTCTCTGTCCAAAACAATAGTATTAAGTAAACCATGCAATCTTACCATTTCCTTAAAGAATAATTCAATTTTATGTACTACATTAGATGTAATCTTAAAAGGTATGAAATGAGCTATCTTTGAAAATATACCAACCACTACAAAAATAGAATTATTACCTCTCTAAGTTGTAGGTAAATCAAGAATAGAGTCCACATTGATATTTCCCAAAGCTTACAAGGTACAATTAATGGTGAATATAATCCAAAATTTTGACTAGATCCTTTTGTGGTTTGACAAATTCTATAGCCTATAACCTATCTTTGCACATCCTTATAAATATGCATCCAAAAGAACCTATCAAAATTCAACTTTATAGTTGTATCAATCCCAAAGATTCTTGGAAGTACACCACTATTCTTCTCCTTCATGATGTTATCTCTCATAGATCCTCTAGGTATGCACAAATGAACTCCTTTAAACAAAATATCTTCCAAAATAAAATAAGCAATCCACTTATCTCTTACTATTAGATCTTTACAACCTCTACAAGGTTCTATAAAATCAAGATCAATTTCATACAAGTACTTCAAATCATCAAAACCTAGTTGCTTAACTCTCATATGTCTCTAATTCAACTTATTCTAACTTCTCATATACTATAAAGCTTTATGGTCAGTGTACACCACAAAATATTTAGGCATAAAATATGTTAGAAAGATGAGTAACTAAGAGGGGAGGAGTGAATCACATATTGTTGAGTTGTCATTTTACATGATGCTAAATGGTAGGAATTCTTGCGAACTCCTCTCTTGAAAAGCTGATTTTGTGAATCGACTCCAAGGTTCTAGGTGATCTTGTGACCTACTGAAACCCACTTGATTGAAGATAAATGTGAATGTTCATGAGGAGGCCTTTGCTAGCTTGTTTTGATTTTGGATGGAATGTAGAATTTGGACACTTGTTTCAAAAATAACACTAAAAGAAAATTATGTTTTTGTATTTTATGTTTTTTTATGAATGCAATCTAACCATGCAGCTAGTATTAAATCCTATTCTAACAAGGGGGTTAATAAAGAAAAATAATAAGAAATTAAAGAAAATAACATTAAATTCAAAGAAAATAACATAAAATTGAAATCCTAATAGACATAAACCATAGAAAACAACACATCTGCGAGTTAAGCTTTTGAAGAAATTAGTGGGTAACAAATGAAAATAGGAGCAGCACTTCCTAAATTCCACTGATGCAATCATCCATGAGAATTCAATAACTGTATGATGTTTCACTTTTCATCAGATCACAAGGCCACAAAAAGTGCACTCATGCTTGACAAAAATCTATTTTGGAACAATATGGTGATCTCTTCTCGAAATAAGTACGTCAATAGAATTTTTAGACCCATAGAAAACACTGGAATTAAAAGATCGCACAACTAGGAACAAAGCAATAAACTTTTGGCTCAATCACAATTCCATGAATATAAATTCACAAAATATGACACACTTAGGCAAGAATCACTAAAATCCAAATGCAAGCACCAAAAACATAATTTTATTGCAAAATAATGGTAGCCCTGAATACATATTACAATCCAGTATTTATAAGAAATCATCTCCTCAATTTGCGTTGAGAGTGAGAGATATCTTCATGCAATAATATGCTTTTAACTTAATAAAACAAACTAATTTTATACAAACTAACTATAAAATTGGTGCTAACTAGGACTCCATCCATTTTATATTTATTAATTGGATGCATGAGCCTTTACATGTCAAAAAATAAAGAATTTATGATAGGAGAAAGAATAAGAAAGCCTTTAGTTGAAGTGGAAGTGTCTAGAAGTGCCAAAAATGTAAGCTGATCCTTCACTAGGTGTTTATCGAAGTTAACCTACCATCAGAATGCATTTCTGATGCATGGAAAGCTCTATTTTTGGAACTAGCAGTTAATTGTCAGTGCACCTCTGGAAAAGTACACCTATACACTTGTGCACCTCAAAAGCATTGTTTCAAAAGTGCTTTCAAAAATGCATTTCTGCACCTACACACTTGCAGAGTTGTGCACCTCAAAAGCATTGTTTCAAAAATGCATCTGTACACCTGTGCAGCTGTGGACCTATGCACCTACACACCTCAATGAAATTTGTGCAAGGTACTCAAATCGCCAAAAAATCAAATTTCTGAATTTGGAAAATGGTTTTTGGGTTTTTCTCAAATGGGGTTTTAGATCACTTCTGTGTACTTACTTTGGTCCTTTTGATGATTTATACCCTCTTTATAGCCAAACACTTTCATACATTTGAACTCCTTCTACTTCTTCTATTTCAAATTCCAAGGCACCTGAGTTGAATCTTGTCATTAATGGTTGCATAAGATGAAGAACCTGTTTTGGTTCACATATCTGACCTCTGTATCTTTGATCTTCAGTTTAAATTTCTTGATACTTTCTTCTCTCCAACTGCTTGATCCTTCCCAATTAGAGACCAAGTGATCTAGATTATCCAAAATGATCAAATGTTTGAAACTTTTTTTATACTTTTTTACAAGTTTTTCTAGGTCCTTTTAAATGGCTTTTTTTAAGGTCCTTGGCTCAAAATTTTAAGTTGAAACTTTCATTAGTCCCTAAAACTGGGCAGCCAAAGGCTCACTATTTTAGGGACTAAAATTAGATTTTCAGTTCTTCTTTCCAATGGTGTAAACAGTTTTGAATTCTAAGCTCTAGATCAAAAGTTATAACCTCAACAAGTTGAGGATGCCCTTTTATCTACAAAAAAAAAGAAAACATTAGTCCAGAGAGTTGAAAAATCTTAATTAATAAGCCCTAACATGACAAAAATATTGAGAATGTAAAACATCGCAAAACTTGCAAAAATGTCATTTTAGCCTCTAATAAGAAAAAATAGTGCACCTTCCGCACCTGGTAAGTGCGCCTTTTATCAATAGAAAAATTTACAATATGGGGTGCCTAGTAGTGCACCCTATATTGACTTAGGCACAAAAAGGGTTTTTTTAAGGGTGCATAGTAGGATGTGTGCATGGTGAGGTGTATGCAACACAGTGTAGTGTGCATAGTGCGAGTTGTGCACAATGAAGTGTACCATGGAAAGAAAGTATGCACGGTAGTGAAGTGCATGAGCATGACATGGGTGCATGCATAGGGTGCACATGTGAGCATGTTGCATGATGCACCAGTGGAGTGGTGGTGTGGTGTGTATGTAGCACAGCTCAGTGGTGTGTGTGTGGCATAAGGGGTGCAGGATGCACGTGTGACATGCATGTATGGGCACAACGACATGTGATGCATGCAAGCGTGGGAGTATGTGTGGTAGTGAAGTGCGCAAGCACAATGTGGATGCATGCATAGTGAAATGTGCAAGTGTGTCGTGTGATGTGTAGTAGCATTGATGCATGGTGGGATGCACGCAGCAACAATGTGGTGCGTGAGAATGGGAGTGTAGCTGTGTGTTCACGTGTTGTATGTGTTTTGGCACATTAGTGCACTTGGGAAGGTGTGTTGGTGCACCTTTTTAATTTGCAAAAAGACTTATCTCTTCTAACTATGGAATCTAGACTTTGGGTTTTTTAACTAGGACCAAGATCTGACCAAAAACACTAGAAAAATACTTGGACCTCAGACTAGAGATCTGAAAAGCCAAAAAATTATACTAGGGGGTCCCCATTTCTAGGTGAAAGGGGGTGTGCATTGTGAAACCACAATAGTTACCAAAAAAGAAAATCCAAGATCCCTTAAGATGTCAATACAATTCAAAACCAAACTCTACTAAAACTAAAATACTATTATCACTCAGTTAACATGGGAACACTTGGTTTACACTAAGAATTACTATCACTTCGAAAACACTAAAATAATTACTTCTTAAGATGTTTAATGTGTTTAACCTTAATTAACTTAGTTGTAGAATCATAAAGAAAATAACATAAACACAAGAGACACGAATATTTAATGTGGAAACCCAATTTGGGAAAACCACCAATTGTAACCAATTATTGTTTCTTACTCTTTTGAAGTGAGCCCTATTAGGATCCAATCCTATTAAAGGTTACAAAACACATTGTTAAGTGTGATCCTATTAAAGGATTTAGTTTTCCCTATTAGGAATGGACTTGTTGGAGGTCTTTAGGCACTTCAATCTAGAAATGCCACTTTAATATAGAAATATCACCTTGTTAGAGGATTTGGAAAATAGTTGTTAGGATAACTCTGTTAGGAGATTTGATTCACTACTACAATTATTAGATAGTAAAAATTATATGACCGAATATCTAATGTAGTTGTATTTTTTGATTTTAAATCTCTATTTAGGCTTGAATACTTGATCCTCCTTGATTAGAATGTCTTTTGTAGCTTAGTCTACTCAAATACTTTGATATCCTTCAAAATCTCATTCTTGTTTTGTAATTCAATCCTCAACTTAAGCTTATATTTATATGTTTTACCTTACCAAGTTGGCTTGAATACAATTTCAAACAAATGAAATTCATCAGAACTAACCAACATAACTATTAGATCAAATATATTGATATAGAAAAATCCTTCATTAGCCAACCCAACTTGGTCAACACTAACTTAGAAATGACTTTCCTTCAGAATTTCTTTGGTAATTGAGTGAGATCAATTAATACTCCTTCCATGTCAACTTTCCTTAGGTGATCGAGTGAGCTTGGTAGACACTCACTCTAAACTTGGTTAACATTGAAATGCTTGTCATACACTGGAACTTCCTTTGACTCCCGATGAAGCTCGACATACACTAATTTCTCTAAATACACTTGACATTTGTGTAACATCAAAGACAACATACAATTGAATGATTACATCTAATAATTTCCTTCTTTGGCATTGATGGCAACACAACTTGTCATGATACATAGAAATTTTAGAGAAAAATATAAGTAATGATAATATCCTTAGTTTCATTATGATTATAATCCATGAGAACTCCCTCTGTCATCAATCTATGATTGTAATGACTACAATATCTCCTTTTGATAGCAAACTCTCCCTCTTTGATATCAACTCAAAAAAAATCATATGAAAAAATGACAAATTCTCCCTCTTTGTTATCTCAAAAATTCAAAAAGATTTCTCTAATATATGACAAAAACTCTCCCTCTTTGACATCTTATGCCAAAGACATCAATCAATGTAGTTTTCATGTACCTGATGTACATATTCATATGAAATATTCTCTAATAATACTTCATCAACTTGAATAATATTCAACATGCTTGGTTGATGCATCACTAAATTGATTAGTGAGCTTCAAATAAGGAAATGACCCCTAGCTTACCTCTTAGATACAAGAATGCATCCTTAGGTAATGGTGTTGTATCTCACCTCATTGTCTTGCACTAATTCTCTCAAGAAATGATATTTTATTACAATGTGTTTGGTCTTGGTATGCATCATTGGGTTCTTGGATATGCTAATTGCACTAGTTTTATGACAAAAGATAACAACTAGGTCCTTGATCTCATCCTTCATACATGATAGTAGTTGTTTGAACCATACAATGTTGTAACAATTGACTATTGCCGAAACATATTTTGCATCTATTGTAGACTGAGAGATATAGTTTTGCTAAATTCTTGTCCAAGATACTATCCTCTTTCCAAGAAAAAGTAATCCACCACTAGTGCTCTTCATGTCATCAACACTTCCTGCCTAATCATTATTAGTGAATGTTTTAAATTCAAAGTTGTCTCCTTTCGTATACCACAAAACATAATCTTTAGTAACTTTCAAATATCTCATGATTCTTTTTATTGCCATCATAAGATATTCTTTGGGATTAGTAGAGAATCTAGCCACCATACCAATTGTTAATGTTATATCAGGTCCTATGTATAGTACATACTAAAGTTTTCCAATCATTGATCTATATGTAGTCTAGTCTACCTCCTCAAAATCATCAATTTTGGAAAGATTATGTCTAGTAGACATAGGTGTTCCAACTAGTCTAGAATCCTACATTCCAAATTTTTTCAATATCTCCTTCATGTATTTTGATTGAGTAATGTAGATACCATCCTTAATCTATTGAATTTGTAATCCAAAAAATAATTTAATTGCTCCAAACATTAACATTTCAAATTCCTTGCTCATTTCCATATAAAAAGATTTGCACAAATCATCAGTTCTAGTAAAAAATGTATCATCCACAAAGATTTCTGCCAATACAATATTTTTATCTAGTCCTTCTTTTATGTATAGGTTGTTGTTATCATTAGTAGTTTGAAAACCAATATTTATGAGATAATTATGTAACCTTTGATACCAGGCTCTAGGGGCTTGTTTGAGACCATTCAAAGCTTTGTGTACTATGTAGACCATGTCCCTCTTGTTAGTGTATATGAGCAATGTTAGTATGCTAATAGAAACCAAATTTAAATAAAGCTTCTACAAACTAAACAAAATTCATAAACTTCAAGATAGACTAAGATGAGCTCTCAATTGAAAATATGAGCCATTAATGGGCTCTCTCAATGAGAAGCTCTCTTGTTGAGTGGCTTTATCTAAATGGATAGGATGTATGCTCAATATGCTTCCAAAGGCTTCAATGGATGATTGTGGATTTTTGGTGTGGATAGATGGCTTTAGTATGGATTTGGCTCTCAAAATAGCAATATAACTTTACTTCATGGATTGTGTTATTTTTCAAAGGGGAAGGATCCAATTTATAGGCAAGAGGCTTGAGAGATTGAGGGCTAAGATGCAAGGATGGGAAAAAGCTCATGGAGGGCTCAGATTACATGAGAAGAGAGCACATGGATTGTGCTTCCTTATAGCCAATCAAGGAGTGACACATGTCACATGGTGAGAGGATGGAGGAAAGGGGAAGGATGAGTCAACAAAGGAGGCTCAAGGGATAAAATCTTCATAAAGACCCTCATAATGACTTGTAAGAGCAATAAAAGGGCTTGTAAGAGTCATTTATGACCCAGTGGACTTCATAAAATTTTATGGTTGAGATATTTTG
Source organism: Cupressus sempervirens (assembly GCA_028749045.1). Classification (NCBI taxonomy): domain Eukaryota; kingdom Viridiplantae; phylum Streptophyta; class Pinopsida; order Cupressales; family Cupressaceae; genus Cupressus; species Cupressus sempervirens. The sequence goes on from CM053784.1 coordinate 411,510,686, forward strand.
AGGGTGATGAGAGCAATTTCGACTTGGACTTGATTAGGAAGGTTTTAAACTTGTTTAGGCTTTTGCAAATGATTAGAGGATGGATTAGGATGGTTTAGGATTAGCTTAGGGATAGGCAAGTGGATGGCATTTAATGAGGGTGGGTGAAGGAGGAGATATTTGTTAACTTTGGCTTGGGTTAGTAAGTTTTAACCCATGTTTAGAGAATGTGACAAGGATAGGAGGGGATTAGGATTAGGTTTAAAGACATCTTCTAGAAGAGTCTAGACTTTGGATGAGGATAAAGACTTTCTAGAATAGTCTAGAATTTCCTAGGATGAGGATGAAGACTTTCTAGAAGAGTCTAGAACTGCTTAGGATGAGGATAAATTAGATTTTTAGGAAATAAATAAAGTTTTATTTATTTCAAGGGTTTGGGTTGAGGAGATATTTATTAAAACTTTTTTAATAAACATGAGGATTAATATTTAATCTTAATTAAATATTTTGAGTTGGGATTAGGGGTAGGAAATGATGGGATTAGCCTTTAATCAAAATTAAAGAAGGATTAGAATATTTTGGAAGATGTTATTGGTCATAAGATAATTGGCCAAGTTTTGGGCAAAAAATATATTTTTTATTTATTTTAGGATTTTTGGTCAATTTATTAATTAAATAATTAATAAATAAGGAAATAATGTTTAAATAAGATTTAAACATTTTTGGGAGGGATTCCTTAATTAAAAATTTTTAATTAAGATAAAGGGATTTAATGGCATAAAAATAAATAAATAAATTAAATAATTAATTAATTAATAAATGATGATGTCATCAGGACTTTTTTCAAAAAATAAAAATACTTTATTTTTTAAAGGATTTTTAGGTGTCTACATTTTGCCCCTCTTTGATGTGATGCCGCAAGTGGCATGGCATCAAAGATAAGAAAATAAGATGCCCAAGGCTAGAGCAGAAGAGGAGAGAATGGACTGTGAGATGCCCCCTCAAGAAGGCAGTGGGGAGAGAAAGCGAGGCTCGGTGGCTTCTTGAAAAATACAAGAATCTGGGATGAGCAAGGAGACTCAGATTGGATTAAGAGAAGAGGTTCAGTTAGCTCAAACTCTTACTATGGGAGAATGATAAAGGGAGAATCAGAGGCATAAGAGGAAGCAAGCTTAAGATCCCAGGGATTGCAGAGGATGAAGGAGCGGAGCGCTATAAAAAAGAATCCAGGATAGGGAGATGGATGAGGGGATTATAAAGCTGATGCAACAGGATTTCAAAGAGTTAGATTGGCAGAAGATGGGTTTTGGAGATCCCTAGGACTAGGATTGTGGATCTCGAAAGATGAGGCTTGGTGGGTTGATTTGGATTGATGGATCTCTAAGACTAGGATTGTGGATCCCTAAAGCTAAGAGTGATGAGTGATTCAAAGAGATACTGATGCATCAGTTGGGGTAGGAGAGACGGATGCTAGATATGGATGGGGGATAATGGAGATGAAGGAAAACCATTGAAGCTTTTTGAGCGGGGGGATACTTCAAAGAGAAGTACCACCATGTAGTTGAGCACTAGATTTGCTATAGGACTATTGGTTAACTGCCAAGGTTACCAAGAACATCAAGGCCTTTTCACAAACCGTCCAAAGGACTAACAAACTAACTCAAAAAAAACATAGAAGGATTGCCCCAACATCACACATGAATCCTAGAGGAAGCAGCGTGGAAACGACACTGGAGAACCCACAAGCAGAAAAGAAAAACAAACGAAAGACCTGATCAAGACCTTACGCTCTAATTACCCCATTCGCAGCATACCATGATATGGAAGATCGTGGAAACCTTGAGGAGGGAACAAGGAGATTGCTTGGAAAAGATACTTCAAGACCCAAAAGGGAAGATCCCAAATCAAAAGAAAGTGAAAATCCAAAAGAGAGCCGTTTGCCAACGAGATGGGTAGGACAAGGTACCAACGGACCAAGATCAGACATGAGGAAAGCTATATCCTACAAGGACCTATCGGAGAGCACTGAAGCTGGTGGATTTGGATGAGTGATGCGTCTGGCAAGCTGAACTAAGAAAGATAACACTTTGGTGACAGGAAATCTAGCTAAAGGATACATTAGAATAGCTAACCAAGATGTGTGATGGGTGCAAGATGCTAATCAAGGACGAACTGACATGAACACTGGATAGATACAATGGTACTAAGCTAAAGAGGATGTACAAGTTGATGGACGAAGATATGTTACAAATGTACAAGTTTTTTCATGTTTTAGTTTTTGTGAGATGGAAATGTTTGTGAAGGATGCGATGTCTATAATAGGTGATAGGTGGATAGGTAGATGGTTTGCGAAAAGCTTAAGTGAAAATGGGGTTTTGTGTGTGCACGTGATAGTATACAAGCTAGGATATAGGATTATTTATAGGCTGAAATATGGTACAAACCTTGGACAAGATTCTTATAGACAAGGTATTGTACAAGATTTACAAGGTATAATACAAGCTTTGGTACAAGATTTACAAGCTGTACAGGAGGTATTTACAAGCTTCATCAGATTTTGGATATTTGGTTGGAACACCAAGGGAACAAGCAAGTGTGTCTTATGGGATGGTGGGTGAATAGATGAGGGATAGGATAGTGATAGATAATGGATTAGTATTTAGTACACAAGGCGCCTGAATTACCAGGTTTTCACCAAGGTACCTATCCAAGGTGCTTGAATTGCCAAGTTTTCACCATTGGACGCTTATTTCTCTTTACTATTTTTTTCTTTTGTATTTTTCAAAAGCTGGGTATACCAAGGATCTTCAAGCATAGAACTTCTTGAGATGAATGATGTTAGTAGGATCATTCAAGAATTCTCCTTCTGGTGTAGATAGCTGATAAGCTCCAGAGCCAAAGGAAGTAGTGACAACATAAGGACCAAGCCATGTAGGTTCAAACTTGCCTTTCTTTTCTCGATCTACTTGGACTTTCATGTTCTCTTTGAGGACCATGTCACCTGGCTGAAAGTGTCGTGGAAGCACCTTCTTGTTGAAATTCCTTTTGAGACAAGTTTGATAGACTGTGAGATGATCATAGGCTTGTTGTCACTTCTCATCTAAGAGATCTAGCTAGGTGAGTCGAGCTACTCTATATTCTTCATCTGATATTTGCCCTTGCAAAGATATGCGCAAGGAGGGAAGTTCAACCTCTATAGGTAGTACTGCTTCGGCACCATAGACTAGGGAGTATGGAGTTGTGCCTGTGGATGTACGGAAGGAAGTTCGATAGGCCCATAGGGCTGGATTTATTTGTAGGTGCCAATCACGGCCGAAATCATTGACAACTTTCTTTAGAATTTTGAGGAGGGTTTTGTTAGTTGCCTCTGCCTAGCCATTACCTTGTGGGAAATATGGGCTAGAAAAGTGGTGATGGATGCAGAGGGAAGTGCATAATTCTTCCATGTTGAGATTTTCAAAGTTACCTCCGTGGTCGGTGAAGATGGTGGATGGGATGCCGAAGCGACAAAAAATGTGGTACAAGATGAACTTGGAGACCTGAACTCCTGTAGCTGAGACTAGGGGGACTACTTTCACCCATTTAATGAAATAGTTTGAAGCTGTTATTATCCATTTATGTCCATCAGATGAGAGGGGTGTGATAGTTCCAAGTAGATCAAGGCCCCAACAAGCGAAAGGCCAAGGTGGTGCAATAGGCTGTAGATCTTGTGCTAGAGCATGCACAAGACTTGCATGCTGCTGACATGGGAGACACTTTCTGACAAAGTCATAGGAGTCTTCTTCAATGGTAGGCCAATAGTAGCCTACTCTAAGGATTTTCTGCACTAGGACAATACCACTCGTGTGGGCACCGCAAAGTCCAGAGTGTACTTCCTTTAACACCATCGCGGCCTCATTTTGGTCTAAACATCGAGAGAGAGTATCGTGATAACCCCGACGATATAGGGTATTGGCTATGATAACATAGCAGGATGATTTTTGGATGAGGTTCTGGCGTTGAGTATGTGTGAGGTGAGGGGATATGATACCATCGTTAAGGTAAGCGTGAATCTCATGGTACCAAGGGGATTGGGGACCAACCAAGATACAAACACGGTTTGAATCCTCATTCGCATAGGCGGGTGTGAGGAGCTGCTCCACTAAAAACTCATACTATGTAGCTGCTTGGAGAATTTCCAAGAGTGAACCTATAGTAGCCATAGCATCTGCTACTTTTTTCTGTATTCGAGGCACTTGTGTAAACTGAAGCTTTGTAAAATGTTGGGTTAGTTGATCAGCTAGCTCTTTGTAGGGTAATAGCTTTTCATCTTTGGTTTGATATTCATTTAGGGCTTGCTTGATGATGAGCTGAGAATCGCCAAAGATTTGTAGCTCAACAATGTTCCATTTTGCAGCTATCTTTAATCCTGCTATGAGGGCCTCATATTCAGCTATATTGTTGGTGCTAGGGAATTATAGCTTGAAGGCTTTGGAATGTAATCTCCTTGAGGTGTGACCAACAATATTCCTGCCCCTGATCCATGAGATGTGTATGAGCCATCAAAATAAAGTTTCCATGGGGGTTGTTCTTCAATTAGACAGATATGCTCATCTGGAAATTCTATGATCAATGGATAAGCATCTATTAGAGGTGCATCAGCTAGGTGATCTGCTATAGCTTGCCCTTTGATTGCCTTTCTATCCACATAATGGATGTCAAATTCACTAAGGAGCATAACCCATTTGGCCAAACAGCCTGTAAGTGTTGTTCTAGAGAGCATATACTTGAGAGGGTCAATCTTGGAGACTAGTTGGATGGTATGACTTAGCATGTAATGGTGAAGCTTTTGAGTTGAGAAAAAAACTTCCAAACAAGCTTTTTCCATAGGAGTGTAATTGAGTTCATAACGAACTAGGGTTCTACTGATGTAGTAGATGGCTCTTTCTCTGTTGTAGTCATCAAGTTGTGCTAGAAGTGCCCCTAGAGTAGTAGGTGTTGCTGATATGTACAAAATCAGGGGACGACCAGGAATTGGTGGAACCAAGATAGGGGGATTGATGAGATACTGCTTGAGATGGTCGAAGCTGCGCTGACATAAAGGATCCCACTTGAAGTTCTCATCCTTCTTCAGTAAATGTGAAAATGGTGTACACTTATCTGCAAGCTGGGAGATAAAGCGCAGAACAGATTGGAGCTTTCCTTGAAGAGAGCGAAGCTGTCACAGTGTCTGGGGAGGAGGCATGGCTATCTTGGGGTCGATCTCTATACCTCGTTTAGAAACTATGAAGCCTAGAAGCTTGCCAGATGTGACCCCAAAGACACATTTCTTGGGATTCAACATGAGATGATATTTGGCTAACCTATCAAAGACTTTCTCCAGGTCAGCAAGATGATCCATGAAGGTATGAGACTTGACCAAGATATCATCCACATAATCCTCCAAAATGGTATGGATGAGATCATGAAAAATGGTTGTCATAGCTCTTTGATAGGTAGCCCCAGCATTCTTTAGGCCAAAAGGCATCATGTTGTAGCAAAAGGTTCCCCAAGGGGTAGTGAATGCTGTCTTATGTTGATCCTCTTCTGCAATCTTGATTTGATTATACCCAAAAAATCCATCCATGAGGGACAAAATTTCATGTCCAGTTGTAAGATCTAAAATCATATCTATGTTGGGCAAGGGAAAATCATCTTTTGGACAAGCTTTGTTAAGATCTCTAAAATTAGTGCAGATTCTGATGTCACCAGAAGGTTTAGTGATAGGGACCATGTTGGAGATCCACTCTGAGTAGTCGATAGGTCAAATAACCTTAGTAGCTAACATTCTTTCTAATTCAGCTTTGACCAATAATGCCACCTTGGGGTGCATTTTTCTAAGCTTCTGTCTGACGGGCTTGATCTTTGGATCAATTGCAAGATGATGAACTACAAGCTTTGGATCAAGTCCTGGCATGTCCTGATATGACCATGCAAATTGGCCAATGTTCTCTCTTAAGACCTCAAAGAGGAGGTTAGCTTGGTCTTGTGATAGGGATGCAGCAATGTGAACAAGTCTGGGGATCTCTGAAGAACCAATGTTGACTTCTCGAGTATCCTCAATTAGAATAGAAGACACCTCTGGTCGATTATCTTGAGGAGGCAATGCTAAATCCTCATGTTCTTCTTGTGGCTCTGGATTTTCTTGCTAAGGGGTTCTCTTCGTTGCCTTAGCTAGTCTCAGATTCACCTTAATTCCAGTTTTGGGTGTATCAGAACTAGGTTGGGGATTTTCTCCAAAATACCCCTTGGGATCTAGCTTGTAGATATAGGCAGAATCTGGCTTTGTTTTCTTGTGAGGAGTTTTAGCTCCCATGAATCTTAGAAGTGCTTCCTCTGATGTGAACTCATCGATGTGTATGACACTTGGTTGGTCCCAATCTATGAGTTGTGGATGAGCGAGTGGTAGGTCAATGAGGTGGATGGATAGTTCTTGGAGAACAGAGTCTCCGAGGGAGATTTGGTCTAAGATATCATCGTAGGCTCACTTTTCAACTTCCTCAGGAATGTCTTCGATTTCGACAAGGTTGCGGTGAATGTTCAAAAAAGCATGACCGTTCTCATTGGTGCCCCTAGTTGTGGGTATGCCAAAGCCAAGACCTGACTTCGATTCCCACTTGTGTGCATCGATGGGGTACTACATGCCTCTTTCTTCTGGTCCTAGACCACCACCTTGATAGTTCCATTTTTCAGTGATGAGCTTATGTTCTTGGGGATACTTTTGGCTGAAGTGATCAAGGCGTGCTTGATTTTTTTGAGGTGCATCCTTATGTAACCATTTGTTGATATCTGGAGTGAGCTCCTCATGAAGAGGGATTTTTGAGGATACAAAGGTTGTTGGGCCAAACTGTTTGTATCGAGGAGGTGGAATCTCCTTAGCTTTGTGATATTTTGGTCGTCCATGGGCATGTGGATCAAGTGGGAGTGCCCCGACAGCAAATGCATCTGACAGACTATACTCTCCACAACCTTTGTTATTGATCTTAATGGTAGACAGGGTAGAGGCGAGGATGGTTTCTAGGTCATTAGAAGTGTGGGATGAGCTGGTGATGGATGTGCCGATATCAATTCCAGGGCAATGGTTTGTATATGAAGCTTCAACTGCATTGCAGTAAGCAAAGGGTTCTGGATCGACATGGATGGTTACCTCAGTGCCTTGATGCAGAAATTTGACGCACTGATGGTAAGTGGATGGAATGGCTTTCATGGCATGAATCCATGGGCGACCAAGGAGGATGTTAAATGGTAGGTTTAGATCAATAACATGGCAGAGTGTCTCTTGGATGACTGGCCCAACCTTGATTGGTAGCAAAATAGTTCCTTCTGTGGTTCTTTCCAAGTTGTCATAAGCTTTGATGGTGATAACCTCACTGATGATATCTGCCTCAGTATACCCAGCTTGTTCTATGAATTTTAGGGTGCAAATATTCAAGGCTGATCCATTATCTATCATTACTCTTTTCACAGCAAAGTTGGATACCATGATGGCTATGCGAAGTGGAAGGGTGTGATCTGGCTCGACCATGGGTATGTCGGTGGGTTTGAACGATAGGGCACATGAGGATGAGAGGTGTCCAACAAGATTACAAAAATTAGTAGCATTGATATCAGAAGGGACATGGGATTCTATGAGAGCACTATCAAGGATGTTCTTGTACACAGGACTAGTGCGAAGAAGGTCTAAAATGGAGATTTGGGCTGGCATGTTCCCAAGGTGTTCCAAGATATTGTACTGGCTTTTTGATGGAGCTGATGGTGTTGGTGTAATAGGTGGGCCTACGATGTTAAATCGTGCTCTTCGAGTGGTGACTGCACACTCATTGTTTGGTCCTTGGATATTGATAACATTAACGAAAGGCTCTTTCTCGGATATACAACCTATAAGGCTACCATAGTCTATATAGGATGAAGTGTGGTCATTGTTCTTCCCATGCTGTTGGTTTGGCTGACGGTTGTTGGTGTTGTTGTTGTTGGTTTGGATAGGTGCTTTTCCAAGATTTTGGTTGTGGTGTGGAGGAAAAGCATTTTGATAGATCTGTAAGCCTACATTGGGAGAGGTTTGGGCACCAACAGTGATTTCCTTCCGATCAATGAGGTCCTGCACATAGTCTTTCAGTTTCATGCATCTGAGGGTAGTGTGACCTTTTACCCTATGAAATTTGCAGTACTCATTATCTTTGTACCATATAGCTTTGGATTGGCTTGGGTCAATTTGCTGGGTAGGAGGAAATTTGATGAGGTTTTCCTTGACTAATTTCTCAAAAATGACATCCAATGGCTCACCAAGGGGTGTATAGTTTCTAGGTGTAGGTTGGAATCTAGGCTTTTGTCCTGCAGCTACATTGATGGCATTAGCTTGATTGCTAGACCCTTGGAAGTTGGGTCTTGGATTTTGGTTTTGATAGCTTTAGTTATTCTATTGTTGGTAGTTGATAGCTTGTTGATTGTTTGGTTGATATGGTGGGTTGGACTGGTTGTGAGAAGGACCAACAATATTCACATGTCTGGTGTCAGTGACGTCATCTGTTGCAACGTGCTTGTTTTTGTTCCAATACCTAGACTTGTCATTGGAATTTGATTGATTTTGGTTGGCTTCCTTGTAAATCTTGACCACACCATCTTTAATGAGTCCTTGCTCAAGGATCATTCCTTTCTCTTTGATATCTTTGTAGGTCTACAAACAGTTCATGGTTATGTGGTGAGCCAAGCTAGGATGGGCATTATCAATAAACATTTTCACCACATGGTGTTTTGGCAAGGTGCAAGATATGCGGGTGGTAAGGGTTTGCCATCTTTGCAGGTATTCGGCAAGGCTTTCTCCACCTCTTTTCTTGGTGTGGACAATATCAACTATTGATAGCTCTATTTCAACAAGATGGGCATATTGGGCTACAAATGCCTCAGATAATGCAGCAAAGTTTTTAATTGTGCCATAGGGGATTCTATAAAACCATTCAAGAGCTGGTCCAGCCAAGCTTTTGGGAAAAAGGCACAAGAGGAAGACATCATTGTATGCTACGTCTTGGCAGTGCATGTAAAATTCTTTGATATGTGTGATAGGGTCTCCTTTTCCTCTGAATTTGTCAAATTTGGGTACCTCAAAGTGTTTGGGAAATGGTGTCATGGTAATGGCTCTGTCAAATGGGTAAGGACACACATTCTCAAACTTGAATGTCTTCGGATCATTCCCTTCTTGGATGGCTTTCAGAGCTATCTTCATTTGCTCCCATTCTGAATTGATAGGTGATGGTTGGGGTGCCCCCAATGTAGGAGTGCCTTGAGGTAGGTATGTGTTGGATGGGGCCACTGAATATGGATGGCTATGAGGGATTTTTTGATAGGGATTGTACATTGTTTGGGCAGCTGCATGGTGGATGACAGGTTGCTGAGGGGGAGGTGGCGCATATTGCTGCATGTGCTGCGAGGCTTGCTGTTGATATGGGATTTGAGGTTGGGATTGAGAAACATAAGCTGGCTGTGGGCTAAATGGATTGCTTTGTGGAGGTAAGGTATAAGATGGTTGAGAGGCTTGGGGAAAGGATCGGGGGGCTTGTGGGGTTTGACCAATATATGTGGGTTGTGCCCCCATTTGGGATGGTATCTGCAAATAATTGGTGGTTGGCTGGGGTGGTGGATTACCTCCTAGAAGTGGCATTGAAAAGTAGTTGGTAATTGGAGGTAATGGATTAGTTGGTGGTGGAGGTGGTGGGAATTAAAAGCTGGGGAATGGAACTGATGGGGTTTGATAGCTTTGTGGTTGGATTTGGAAGCTTGGTAGAGTGGTGGCAGGGGCTGGGGTCACTTGGGAGATTGGTAGAAAATTGGTAGTAGCTTGTGGGATTTGATAGCTTTGTGGAGTGAGGGTAGTAGCTTGTAGATTTGTGGCTAATGTTATTGAGCTCCCAAGACCTAATGGAAATGATGGGATTGTGCTTTGGGCTGCAATGAACAAGCTGGGGGTGATGAAAGGTTGATTACTTGGCCCCATGGGTGGCATCCCTATTGTATATTGCCAAGGTTGGCCAAAGATGCTAGCACTGATTTGGGAGATGGGTGGATTTGGAAGGCTGGGTTTGGGAGCAGCAGTAGCAATAGTGAAGGGGGTGAACGGTGAGCTATTTTGGGTAAAGGGGGTTTGGAGCAGAGAGGTATGAACCAAGGATGGAGTGGTGGTGGCTGGGTTGGTTTGCGGCATGGAGATTTCAACTTGGGTGGATGATGGTATGTTTGGGTCTGTTGGATCATATGGATTGGGTGGAGGCTCTTCTTTTGGCATATATTGAGGATAATTTGGATCATAAGAGCCTATGGGTGGTGGTAGCTGCCCAAAAAATGGGTGAGATGGATCTGATAATGGAGGGGGTCTTCCAAAGTTAGAGGTTCCTACATTTTCCCTTCGAAAATTAGCCATGATTGTCTCTTTGTTCTTGTCTATAATGGCATTTACCAATACTGCATTTCCTGGTTGGTTCATGAAAGCTTCAATGTCAGTACATGATGGCATAGCTTTCTCTGGGCTGAAGGATGGCTGAGTGCTCAAGGGGGGTGAGGCTGTTCGATCCAAATGATAGGGCTCCATTGTTTCTTTCTTCTTGGCTAAGCGAGTGACGGGTGGCATGAAAAATGCTCCTAGGGATGAGATGCAATAATGCTAATGGATGCAAAAGGGGGAAGGCTTCTCTATGCAAATAATTTTCTAGGTTAAGGCAAAGCTATATGACAAAACCTAAGGAGGATTGGGTTGGAGATTCTAACTTCAAAGATATGTTGCCAAAGCACGAAAGGTCTGCTTTCCTATGTGCAAGCTTGGTGGTGATTGTGTCAACTTAAGGATAGACTGATGATCCTTTAGGAAGAACACAAGATTGACCACTTGTGGATCCCAACCTTTAGCTCAAGGTGATGAGGGATAACAAGTGACAAAGTTGGATTACCCTAGACAAAGCTCTGTCAAAGAGATAACCTTGGTGAGATTGATGGATTTGGAAGATTTTAGGAGTGGCAAACTTTTGGCAAAAGTGACAACAATTTTGAAGGCTTGGATGTGAGGTTTTGATTGCTGGCTAGGTGGTTTGATTCTAAATGAGATGGATGAGCTAATAATGCTTAAGGGGATAACCTAAGATGACTAGCTTTTCTACAAAGATGACTCTAAAGTGAAGCTTATCCAAGAAGATGTGGAGAAACAAGGGTGTCTAATCATAGAAAGCATGCCTAGTTGGTAAGGCATAAGCAGGATTAACTCCTGGATGTTGGCTAAATTTGATGTTGCGCTCTAACCAGGCCTCTTGAAGTGCTTCGTCAGTAGCTTTGTCCTTTGCTTTGTGGAGTTTGGCAATTCGTGGGCTTGGTGTTATTTCTTTTCTCTTGGCTAAAAGTTCTTGGTATGCTAGAGATGGTTTGAGTTTAACTTTGTGGAACTTCTGTTTGGGTTTGGGTTGCTCTGACATCAATTTTTGAATCTGCTTGGCTTTGAGATATCTTGGTTGTTTTGCTTCAACTTGTTCAACTTCTGGAATAGGCAGTGACTACGCTAAGTATGCCCTAAGCTAGGATTGACCAAGTTTGGTAAACATTCATTCAACAAATAAAAGATCAAGCAATAGATAGAAACAACCAGATAGAAGTTTTTGATTCTCAGAAAGTGATACTTGCACCAAGGAGTGTGTATGTTATACAAATGTTTCGATCAGTCACCTCAAACACATTAACCTCCTAGATGGTTGTCTATAAGGCTGACAGTTGGTTTAGCTAAGGAGTCCTCGATATACCCAAGGTACGTGAGGCCCAAATCTGTAGATGAGACCAAAAAGATGTCACATAGCCGAGAGGAGTGGTAACCCACTTCTCCTCTTTCACTTCTCAAGGGTATAAAGTTCCTTGAGGCTTAGCCCGAGTGACAAAATCTTGATCCCAAGAGAGGTGTCTTTCGATTCACCTCCCGATTCTTATACTTCGCCAGAATGCTGGAGTTGAGGTCGTCCAAGGGGTGATGAAATCCCCAAGCAGGCCTCCTAAAAAGAAACAAGGTTTTGGATCCTAATCTTATACACCCAAGATGGCCTCGAAAGATGACAAGGGGAGAGAAGACTTGGATGACCTTGGGCTAAAAAACACGCTTGTTCTTTTACCAACTGACTCTTATGTGTTCTAATCTAGACTTTGCAAGCACTCATGTTTAAGAGACAATGTTCAATTTCAACTTGAAGCGCCAACAAAAGTAAATCAATCGAAGAATGCAAACAATAAGAAGAGTTAGGGTCAACAAAAGAAAACTCGCGCGCCCAGAGGCCCTCCATGTAAAGTACCGATTAATTTTCTTTAAGGCATTCAAGATTATGTGTGAGTTTGTTTTAAGCCCAAAACAAAAGTGTGTGAGATTCGATTTCAAGCGCGTGCCCGGAGGCTCTCCATGTTAGTTGTTGTTCAATTTTAGTGCCCAAACTTGAAGTGTGATCAATTTAATCTAGAGTTTTGATCATTTAAGAATTTTGATAAAGTTAAAGAAAACATTCAAAGACCAAGTGAGTGAGTTAGATTGTGGAACATTTAACACCTTTTTCAAGTAGACCCATCTCCATAAATGGTGCTGAGATTGCAACCAATGGTTAATATTTGATAGGTGATTAGAAAAGAGGTGAGTCCAAGGAACTACTCAAATTGATTTTTGCAAATTTTTATTTTAACTTAACAAGGTTTCTTAAATGTCCAAAAATCAAACTTTACCTAGATTGCATGTGGAAAAGAGATTTGTTTTGTTCAATTTTTAGAAGCTCCAAATGAAGTGTTTGATATTGCAATGGTTAATTGATCCTTAGAATTCAAGATTGGATTTTTTGTTTTAATCACGCATTCAAGGAAAATTTGATTTTAATCCATGGCATTCAAGAGTGATTTTAGCAACATGCATTCAAAGACAAGTGGTTAAACATTCAAGTGTTTTATTTTGAGCATTCAAGATTGATATTTTGTGTGTTGTTTTAAGAACTTTGAAGTGCTTTGTTTTAACCTTAGATCATTCAAGATTTTTTTGGACTCAAAAGTGAAAATGACTCTTTGGACTTTGGTTTTCATTCAAGATTTTGTGTTCTAGTTTGCATATTTTAAGCCCAAAAATGATATTCCTAGATTGTTTTGATGCATGAAAAACCTAAGAAACATTCAAGATTTTTCAATAAGACATTTGTTTGGAACAAATAACAAAGCTTTTAGGACAATTTTTGGCAACCATTTAGGACTCTTAGTTTTCATGAGATTTTTTAAAAGAACTTTAGTTTGCACTTAGTGTTGATTTTGAACCTTTTGAAATGGAAACTTGAAGTTTTTTTTAAATTCCCAAAAATGAAGTGTTCCTAATTTTGCATGAATGCATCTAAAACTTTGATGTTGCAAGGATGCAAATGATTAGATTGGTTTAGTTTCACTTGTTAAAAGATTTTTTCTTTTTTGCAAATTTTTAATTTTTCAATGGATTTAAGTATGATTTGGGGGTTCATTTTAAGCACTAAAAAGAAGTGTGTATGATTTTGCTTCCTTAAAAAAAAATGGCCAAGATCTCCCACAAGAAGAAGAAGAAGAAGTAGATGGAATAAGAAGAATATAGACAAGAAGAGGAAGAAAAATTTCAAGTTCTTTGTCCACCTATAAGCTTGAAAAATCTGCAAACACTATGAGATAGATTATGAGTTCCTTTGTCTTCTTCATGCTCATGTGGACCTACAAAACCAATTTATACAATCCTACCAATCACAAAAACAAGTAAAATTAGCCAAAATCAGCAAATGATATACAAAACTTGACTAAAAAAGCTAATGAAGATGACCCATGCGGGGTCCCACCAGGCGTGCCAAAATGTATATGAGCAATGCTAATATGCTAATAGAAACCAAATTTAAATAAAGCTTCTACAAACTAAACAAAATTCATAAACTTCAAGATAGACTAAGACGAGCTCTCAATTGAAAATGTGAGCCATTAATGGGCTCTCTCAATGAGAAGCTCTCTTGTTGAGTGGCTTTATCTAAATGGATAGGATGTATGCTCAATATGCTTCCAAAGGCTTCAATGGATGATTGTGGATTTTTGGTGTGGATAGATGGCTTTAGTATGGATTTGGCTCTCAAAATAGCAATATAACTTTACTTCATGGATTGTGTTATTTTGCAAAGGGGAAGGATCCAATTTATAGGCAAGAGGCTTGAGAGATTGAGGGCTAAGATGCAAGGATGGGAAAAAGCTCATGGAGGGCTCAGATTACATGAGAAGAGAGCACATGGATTGTGCTTCTTTATAGCCAATCAAGGAGTGACACATGTCACATGGTGAGAGGATGGAGGAAAGGGGAAGGATGAGTCAACAAAGGAGGCTCAAGGGATAAAATCTTCATAAAGACCCTCATAATGACTTGTAAGAGCAATAAAAGGGCTTGTAAGAGTCATTTATGACCTAGTGGACTTCATAAAGTTTTATGGTTGAGATATTTTGAGGGTGATGAGAGCAATTTTGACTTGGACTTGATTAGGAAGGTTTTAAGCTTGTTTAGGCTTGTGCAAATGATTAGAGGATGGATTAGGATGGTTTAGGATTAGCTTAGGGATAGGCAAGTGGATGGCATTTAATGAGGGTGGGTGAAGGAGGAGATATTTGTTAACTTTGGCTTGGGTTAGTAAGTTTTAACCCATGTTTAGAGAATGTGACAAGGATAGGAGGGGATTAGGATTAGGTTTAAAGACATCTTCTAGAAGAGTCTAGACTTTGGATGAGGATAAAGACTTTCTAGAATAGTCTAGAATTTCCTAGGATGAGGATGAAGACTTTCTAGAAGAGTCTAGAACTTCTTAGGATGAGGATAAATTAGATTTTTAGGAAATAAATAAAGTTTTATTTATTTCAAGGGTTTGGGTTGAGGAGATATTTATTAAAACTTTTTTAATAAACATGAGGATTAATATTTAATCTTAATTAAATATTTTGAGTTGGGATTAGGGGTAGGAAATGATGGGATTAGCCTTTAATCAAAATTAAAGAAGGATTAGAAGATTTTGGAAGAGGTTATTGGTCATAAGAAAATTGGCCAAGTTTTGGGCAAAAAATATATTTTTTATTTATTTTAGGATTTTTGGTCAATTTATTAATTAAATAATTAATAAATAAGGAAATAATGTTTAAATAAGATTTAAACATTTTTGGGAGGGATTCCTTAATTAAATATTTTTAATTAAGATAAAGGGATTTAATGGCATAAAAATAAATAAATTAATTAAATAATTAATTAATTAATAAATGATGATGTCATCAGGACTTTTTTCAAAAAATAAAAATACTTTATTTTTTAAAGAATTTTCAGGTGTCTATAGTTAGGACCAATGAAACCTTTTGGTTTCTCAATGTAGACTTCCTCTTCTAAGATTCCATTCAAGAATGTTGATTTGACATCCATATAATATACTTTGAATCCTTTGCATGCTACATATGCAAGGAGTGTTCTAACACCTTCTAGTCTAGTAATAGGATAAAAATTCTCTAGATTCACCATAATCTTCTAAATCATGCTTGAGTCCCACTGTTTATGACTCATGTCCATTAGATGACTTAGTTTGCACTATCTGAAACTTGTGTCCTTCTAAATATGACTTGGGTCCTTTAGACTATGACTCAGGTTGCATTGGTTGCAACTCAAGTTGAATTGGGGATATCGAGGACTTGAGTGGTGAAGACTATTGACTATTATTTACTTGAACTTTAGGTAAAGTATCAAGCTCATAGTAAAAAAAAATTTTATGGACTTTAGGTTCTTTCTTGCTTTTTTCTCATACTCTTCTAAAAATTCATCAATCTTTACATGTGCATTTTCTATAACTTTGTGAGTAGATAGATTACAAGATTTGTATGCTTTGCTCTTATTAGAGTATCCCAAGAATATGACTTCATCACTTTTCACATCAAATTTTCCTTCTCTTGATTCCTTCAAAATATAACATTTGCTTCCAAATACTTTGAAATAATAAACATTAGGTTTATAGCCATACCATAATTCAAAGGGTGTTTCATCTGAGTCCTTCTTCAACTGAGCTCGATTCAAGTTATGAACTACAGTTTTCATTGCTTCCTTCCAATATTTGATAGAAACATTCTTCTCTATCATTAGTGTCCTTGCCCAATCCATGATTTATCTATTCCTTCTCTTAGCTATGTCATTTTTCTAAGGTATACCAGGTATAGATACCTATCTTTTGATTCCTCTTTAATTGTAGAATTCATTGAATTCATTTGAGATGAATTCATCTCCTCTATCTAACCTTTAACACTTTAGTTTCTTTCCTATTTCTTTCTCAACTCTTGCCTGATATCATATGAACTTTTGAAAAGCTTCTAATTTATCCTTTAAATACATAATTTTCATCATCCTAGAATAATTATCAACAAAAAAAATTAAGTCCTTATCTGAAAAGTAACTTTATATGCCAATAGGTCTACAAAGGTTTGTATGAACCAACTCCAAGACTTCTTCAGAATGATAGTTCTTTCTTTTAAAAGTTGTCTTTCCCATCTTTCCAATTTGACAATTCTTGCACATGCCCATATCAAGTTTCTTTAGGCCTGGAATGCCTCTAACCCTTTTATTCTTTCTTATGCTAAATAGGTTATCAAGATTCACATGACACAACCTTTTATGCCATAACCATCTTTTTTCTACTTGATCTATGAAACATGAATTTTTAGTTCGATCTAGGTAGAATAGATTACCTCTTGTTTGATTATCAGTCCCAACTAGATTTCCATTTCCATCAAGTAGCTTGAATTTCCTATTCATGAATTCTACCTTGAATCTAATGTTATTCAATTGTACCACACTAAGAATATTATTCTTTAGTCCTTCAACCCAATAAGCATTGTCACATCTGAGATCATTGGTTAGTGAAATACAACCTTTTCTCTTCACATAACAAGGTTCATCATTACCAAATCTAACACTCCCACCATCATAGTGTTCTAAGAACTCAAATTTATATTTATCACCAATCATGTGGTGAGAATAGTCACTATCAATAATCGATGCATCATTCTTACTAACATGAGAAATGAGGGCCATCTTATTATTCTCATCATCTAATTCATCCTTAACAAAAATGTAAACCATTTCATCTTCTTCACTACTATAATCACCTCCATAGATATCCTTCATTTTGTTCCACATTTCATGAGTAGTACCACAATCTTTGATTTCATCAAATTTAGTATAATTGAGAGTAGAAGCAATGTCAATCATCATTATGTTATGGTGCTTCTTTACCACAATCTAATCCAAAGTCAAAGTTCCAATTGGTGCCACATATTGTTTATCCAAATATTTTAAGCCTATGTCACCAATGGTTTCCAAATGGAGCTTCATAAGTCCCTACCATTCTTTGAAGTTATCTTTTTTTTATCTTAGGAATCTCCCTTCTATAAAGCATATTGATCTTTAGCTTAGGTCCTTGAAACCTTCTCTAAAAGCACCAAAATCTTTGATACAAATTGTTGTAAATATAAGAGGAGTAATTAAGAGGAGAGGGATGAATCAGTTATCACAAAAAAAATCCAAGATCCCTTAAGATGTTAATACAATTTAAAACCAAACTCTATTGAAATTGAAATACTGATGTAACTTAATTAAGACAAGAATACTCAATTTACACAAAGAATTATTATCACTTAGAAAAAATTGAAATAATCACTTCTTAAGATGTTTAGTGTGTTTAACCTTAATCAAATTAGTTGCATAATCATACATAAAATAACATAAACACAAGAGACACCAAGATTTAACGTGGAAACCCAATTTGGGAAAACCACCAATTGTAACTAGTTACTCATTTTGACTCTTCTAAAGTGAAACTTTTTAGGAGCCAACCTTGTTAAAGTTTACAAAATACTTAGTTAGGTGTAACTCCATTAAAGAATTAAGTTCACCCTATTAGGAGTGACCTTGTTATAGGTCTTTAGACACTTCGATCTATAACTGCTACCTTGTTAGATGATTTGGCAAATAGTTGTTAGGCTAACTCTATCAGGAAATTTGATTCACTACTACAATTATTAGAGAGTAACAATGATATGACTTGATTGTTGATGCAACTGTATTTTTTGATTTCAAATCTCTATTCAAGCTTGAATACTTGATCCTCCTTGATCATAATATTCTTTGTAGCTCTATAAAGTTGAATACTCTGATATCCTTCCAATTTGCTTCCTTGATTTATCTTTTCAATATCATGCTTTTTCTACAATTCAATCCTAAAATTGACCTTGAATATATATATATATGTATGTATATATATATATATATATATGTATGTATATATATATATATATATGTATGTATATATATATATATATATGTATGTATATATATATATATATAAACATATGTATATATGTATATACATATGTGTATATATATGTGTGTATATATATATATATGTATATATATGTACATATGTATATACATGTATATATGTATATATATATATGTATATACATATATGTATATATATATATGTATATGTAAATATATGTATATATATGTATATACATATATATACATATATTTACATATACATATATATATATATATACATATATAAATATGTATATATATACATATATGTATATACATATATGTGTATATACATACATATATATATATATATATATATAAAATGTTGTCAAGTTGGCTTGAATACAATTTCAAACAAATGAAATTATATACATATATATATATATACATATATATATATATATATACATATATATATATACATACATATATATATATATATATATATATATATATATATATATATATATATAATGTTGTCAAGTTGGCTTGAATACAATTTCAAACAAATGAAATTCATATCATGAGTTGGCTAGAATTAACCAACAAAAATGTTAGATTATATATATATACATATATGTATATATATATAAAATGTTGTCAAGTTGGCTTGAATACAATTTCAAACAAATGAAATTATATACATATATATATACATATATGTATATATATATATATATATATATATATATATATATATATATATATATATATATATATATATATATATATATATATATATATATAATGTTGTCAAGTTGGCTTGAATACAATTTCAAACAAATGAAATTCATATCATGAGTTGGCTAGAATTAACCAACAAAAATGTTAGATTAAATATACTGATGCAAGAAAAATCTTCGCTATCTTACCCAACTCGATCAACACTAACTCATAAATGAATTTCCTTTAGACTTCCTTTAGTAACTTAGTGAGCTTAGTTAACACTCGTTCCATACCAATTTTCCTTAGGTGACTGAGTGAAATTAGTAGAGACTTACTCTAAACTTTTTTAACATTAAAACACTCATCATATACTAGAACTTCCTTTGACTCCTGAGTGAGCTCGACATACATTGATTGCTCGAAAGATACTTGAAATTTTTGTAACATCAAAGAAAACATATAATTGAATGATTGTATTCAATGCAAATAATGTCTCCATTTCTTCAAAGATTGAACAATAGCATAGAATTCATGATTATAAATAAATATTTTCTCTTAGTATCGCTCAATTTTCACTAATGAAAGATATAGGTATTCCTTCTTGACTCCAAACAACTTCAATGACACTTCTACTATTATCACATTCAACTTGTAAAAAATTACTAAAATCAGGAAAAAAATGTGTAAGTAATTCTATAATCCTTTCTTTCAATGTATCAAGATACTTTTGTGCTCCATCCATCCATTTGAAATCCTTTTTATCCCCTCTTGTAGTCTCACTCATATCATTACAAAAAAACTAAAATTTCTAACATACTTTCTATAAAAACTTGTCAATTCATGTAATGATCTAACTTCTCCAACATTATTAGGTTTAGGCCAACTAAGAATAGCTTTTATCTTCTTAGGATCCATCTTCAAGCCATCAGCTAAAATAACAAAACTAAGGTACACAATCTCTTCCTTCATGAATGAAAATTTCTTCAAGTTAATCAAAAATTTCTCCTTCAATCTCTATAATACTTGTTTGATTTTCTCAAGTTGTTCATGTTTTGGTTTACTAAATATCAAAATGTCATCAAAATACACAATCATACTTACACAAGAATTTCTTTAGAACTTCTTTTATCAACCTAATAAAGGTGTTGGGTGCATTAATTAAACCAAAAGGCCTAACCAATCACTCATTAAAACCCTCATTAGTCTTAAAATAAAACTTTCATTCATCTCCTTCTCTAATTCTAATATGATGATAGCCACTTTTTAAATCAATCTTGATAAAATACTTCTCTCCAATAGAATAATCCATTATGTCATCCATCCTAAGAAAAGAAAACATATATTTTACTATTATATTGTTTATAGCTCTAGAATTAGTGCACATTATCCATTCTTCTTAGATTCTAATAAAGCAAGTATTGTACAAGGACTCAAACTTTCTCTAAATAGACCTTTCTCAAGAAATTCTTTCACTTGTATATTTAACTCAACATTTTCAGTAGGAGTCCACCTATGTGGTGCTTTAATTGGAAAATTAAATCTAGGTATCAAATCCATACAATGACTAATACTTCTCATAGGAGGTAAACCATGAGGTACATTATCATAAATAACATTTGAAACAATCACCAATAAATATTCAATCTGAAGTGCATGTTCTAGTTCATCTTATTTCTTAGTATTTCTAGGGATCAAAGTGAAAAAATTAAAAAAAAAAAAATGTTTCTTCATATATCTTGCAAACTATTTTCCATCAACCAAACATACTATGACTATAGTAAAATGATTCTCCTTGAGCTTCTCAACCAAATGAAATAATACTTTTTTCTTTCCATCAACCTAAATAGTATATTGATTCAATTTACCATCATGCAAAGCTTATCTGCCATAAAGCCATGGTCTACCCAAAAGAATATGACAACAATTCATAAGCATAATATCATAAAATACTTCATTATGTTAATTCCCAATTTTGAATTTAACAAAAGGTAAGTGCACCAAGATGGTGTACAAAAAGGGGGGTATAAGTGGACACCTTTTTCCTAAAATCAGGTAAACCTAATCTTGGAAGACCCATTTGAGGGTTATGCACTCAAAATGAGAAAATGTGTAAAACACAAAAATGTATCTAAATCTAGTCTCTAAAATACTAAGGTTTTTATTAAAATGGATAATACTAAGGGGGATGCACCATGTGTGCACAAAATACTATTCCTAGTTTTTGTTGAAAAATATACAGTATTTGTTTTTGTGCACTCAACAAAACACACAGTTATATTTAGTATTTTGAAAAACCAATTTGATAGGATGATAGGTAAGAGTGAGATCTAAAAGTTGTGTAATTTTTCATTATTTTTTGATGAGTAGTTTATTTCTATGATTTTTTGAAGTGAATCCACCACAAAGTTTTGGTACCTATTCATGTGTTGGGCATAACTTGCATTAAAAAACAATCTAAAATCAACACTTTTTTTTCAAAGTGTATAGAATCAAGTGTAGAATAATAATATGTAATTTATTTTCTATTTCGTTAAGTAGATCAAAAGTTATTAAAAAAATGGTAGACATGTGTCTAAGAGGATTGTCAAGACACTGATATAGAAAAATGAACTTCACAATGCTAATCTTGTGCAAAACTTTAAAAAATTATATGGTTAGAAAGGTAATAAATTATATGAGATAATGGTGCTAATTTTAGAGATACCCACTTCACCATTTTCAAATCCGATGAAGTCAAAGATAACAATTGATCTTAGAAGTTGAAAAAATGTCCAAGTTAATGAAAAATGGAGGGAGAACATCAACCTAAGCCTTTGGGTAGTTGAAAAAACCTACTACCAAGCCTAAATGGAATCACACTTTTATATTACAAGACATGGTCACGTTATTCTTTGTATGAATAAACTATCATACTAGATATAATGTGATTACATTATGTCTATTTAAAAGTATAGTCAATTGTTCAGAGGCCAAATAAACCCAATTAGACTCAATTAATGAAGAAACTACCTAAAAATGCATTAATTTCACCAATTAAATGATTGGAGGGAGGATGTATAGTGGGTTTAATATAGAGAAAGAGTGTAGTAGAAGGACAATGCATAGTGGGTTTTATACAAGGATTCAAATGTCAATTCTATTAAGGAAAGTTTAGCTTTTGGAACTTAGATTGCGGTTCTTGGAATCATTATGTTTGTTGTTTGTAAAAATGGTGACCCTTGTAGGAAAAACTTGATTGAAATACAATAATACAATGTAAGTTTGGGATATGTGAGAGAGGTTCTTGTTGTTGAACCTGAAGATATACCATCTTCTAAAGAAATGATGGAGACTTCTTGTGACGGAGCTGAGGTACGTTGATTTATTTTACTAAGATTTCTCTTTGATTTTTATCATGTAGAGAAATTCACTAATGGGTTTATATGTGCATGTCAAGAATAGGAAGAAGGGTTTGAAATTAAGCCAAGGGTAAATCACCATGAAAAATGAGGGAACCTATAGTAATATTCTTCTTGAATAGCCAAAAAAATTATTGGATCTCTTACTAAGATGAAATAATAATTGATTCTCTACATTGATAGCCAATTTAGAGTAGATCTTGAAATAATGAAACATGTTGATAAGCACTCTGGTGAATGTAGGTTTAATCTTTGTCACAATTTTCCATGACATACTAGTAGTTGGAGGTGTCATCTTCATCACAAGTTGTCTATATACATGTGCACTAAAGACCTTCTATCACTACTTGAGCTAGTAGTAGATGGTGAGTATTCATCATCATCTAACATAGGCTCACATACATATCATGTGTTAAGTGTAGCAAAGGTGAATATTGACTAGGTCTTCCTAGTCTCAACAATCTTAGAAATCATTATTTTGTAAAAGGTTTCGAGTCATTTAAAAACTATTTTTACTTAATCAAAACAATCTCGAAAATCATCAAAGCTTATCAATATGCCCCCACCACCATATTTGAAGGGCATGGAATGCAACCATTAGTATTATATGTGGTACACTTAATTTCATATGTTTTAATCATTTTATCACTTAGAACCATGAGTTTCTTTCCATTGTAACAAATATTTGTATAAGTATTTGGGTTTAAGTATGTTGTTATGACTTTGCATGTTAACGGGGTGTGTAGTATGGGTTAAGTACTATTATTTTTGAGAGATAAATATTTCTTTTGGATTTCTCATGAAGATTTTGTACAACCTTTGTGTGAGACCTCTCCCTGGCCCATCATACCATAGCATAGTAGTTTATTTGCATTTCAAATACTTTATGTTTTGAGAACTTGTTATAAGTTCGATTTTTTTGGACTATTATTCAGACTATTTAATACTATGGGATGATTTAATTTTATGATGTTAGAACTTATTGATGACTCTTGATGATTATTCATATTCATGTACTTGGTTGGTTATTTATTATTGAGTAGAAAATTGTGTTTTAATGCAAATATTAGATGGATTGTATATTTGAAAATCCTAAAATGTTGTAAAAGGGTCATATTGTGCTTAGTTGATTTTTGTAGTATTATATGTGCACAATGGTTTAGAAATGGACAAATGTTGTTTGAAATTCAATTGAGATATATTTTATGTTTTGATTCAATTATGAATACAAAATTGATTTAGGATTTATATATGCATATGATTTATATATCTTGGACTGCTGATATGCGGGTTGAGTGTGGAGGAAATATAACCATGGTAGAATAGAGAATCAAGACTATACTTTTGTATCTACTGAGAATGCCAAGGCTACATCTAATGAAGATATTTTAGCCTCATTTTTTATTATTTTACTTTGTGAACATAATGTGAATGAAAGTGTTAGATTAGATTTTCTACTCGTAATGTTGAGTGTACATTTTATAGTGTCACTTAGTACTTGTATTATTATGTGTGTAAGTGGCAAGCTAGTTTTAGATGTTGGCAAAAGACATCCAACCTAATTTCTAACCAATTAGAAATGTTTAAGTTATATCCCCTTGCATAAAATTATCACATGAAGACTTTTATTAGATTAAATTCGGATTTTAAGTTTAAGGTGACTTTAGAGGACTTTATTAGAGTCCTAGGGTGTTCTTTTGGTAAAATTAAGTTGCCTACATGTTAATACTATATAGTAGGGCTTTAATTTTTACTTTACTTTAGTTTAAATCATGTTTCTAACCCTTTTAAAATCCCATTTTTAAATTATTACGAAAATGGAAGAAATCTTACCCAACTTCTCACCTTATCTTCAGTGAGTTGGAGTTCCCATAAAAAATGGAAAGTTAGGTAGAGTTAACAAGATTTTTCTATTTCATAATGGAGAAAAAGAAGGAGTTAAGTGTTATTTATTTATTTAAGGAGATTTTAAAAATAGGATATTCATTCATCCACTCTCTAGTTTTAGAGATTTCCTATTTTTGGAGATTTGATCAAGGATAGAGAGATCTTCTCAAATTAGTTCATTTTTCATAGCTCGAAGAAAGGTTGGAGATTTTTTCATGTTTTAGGAATTATGTATTGTATTTTTTTCTAAATAAAATTTATGTAAATTTTTCTAAGATGCATATGAGTGTTGTTCATTGTCCATGTTGTATTGTTGGGTGTGAATGAATTTATATTATTATCATTTTTCTTTCTCTTTGATTTTAAGAGGACGATGTTATGGGTGTGGAAGGATATCACTCACCCTTGGGAGGAAAGAAGTAGCCTTCAGGTGAATGGGTTAGTTGGGCCTTTCTTTTGAGAGAAGAGCCTCTTCCCTGGAAGGAAGAGGGATACAGATGTAGTATGGCTTACATGTGCTAGTACATTGTTATGCACTTTGGGGGTGATAAGGGGAGATTTTTTTGTGAGAGTTGGTATGTTTTTTTTTAGCAGTATGAAGGAAATTTTGGATTTATGTATTTGGATTCTCCTTGAGGTTAAAGGCACACCTTCACCCATTCTATTGGTTGCTATGGTAAGCTATTCTATAAGCTCATAGAGGGTGTTAAAAGTTGTATCCTATAATTATTTTTGCATGTGTTGTTCTTGATTGTTACCTAGTTAGTCTTGGTTCTCCAAGCTTGGTGGGTGGTTTCATAGAGACCTAGGTTGGGAGGTGATCTCTCCATGGTTTTCAATGTTTTTTCCTACAAGTTTCATATGGATTTGTGTTGAAGAAAAGCTTGGATGATTTTATTTTCTATTGGAGATTTTAAGATGATTTATCATGAATATATGTAAAAGTTTATATTGTATTTATGTAAATCTTATTTTGTTGTAAGATCCAAATGTGATTGTAGAGTTGGAAGAGACATGTAAATGTTGTGAATACATTTCATTTTAAATATTTCTTGGAATATGATTAGATGTATTTAAAAATTTGTAGCAATAATATGTAAATGATTTGATATGGTTTCTTAAAGTGTTTCAAATTTTAATTTTATTGTTATTATTGAGTAGTATGTGTGTGTTTATCTTATCCAAAAATTTGGGCATGACACTTTGGATCCTAATTCACAAAATTCTTCAAAGTGGAAAGAGAAAGAAAAAGAACAAACTAATAAAGATGGATAGAGGTTTCAAGTCAAGAGAAATTTTTTTTTTTTTGAATCAAGTAAGGTTTGATATGGTTTTTGACAACTATAATTCTTTATGTGTTGTCATCCTTCCTATATCTTTTTATAAGATCATGTTGATTTTTGTTGTAATGCACCTTGTTTTTCAAGGTATCTATAGAGATAATCACTGAACTTCAAATTTATATTTTCATGTAGTTACTATAAAAGGACAAGGAGGTCTAGTTGGGATAAAGCTTCAAAATTGATATAACATCAATTGAGGTGATATATCTAAAATGATTACAGATCTAACAGGTGTATCTCCTCTATTGACATATATAAATTCTTCCAAAGACTTGTTGGATTTAATGTATCCAAAGGGGTCATGAGGGGTCCTAGTGTGTCAAAAGAGATATTAGGAGCCCTTAAGATCCGATTATGTCTCTCTAAATTATTTTTCTCTAAGTACATGTGTGCTAAAGACCTTATGTCACTACTTGAGCTACTAGTAGATGGTGAGTATTCATAATCATCACCATCATCATCATGTGACATTATAAGCCATCTTCAACACAATATGAACACTATATACATTTGTATGCTACTTCTACTATGGGATGTTTTTTTTTTTTTTTTTTTTAATGAATTTGGGCAATCCTAAGAATCCATATTGTAGGCATTATGATCACAAGAAGTAGAGAAAAAGGAGGTGTATGTTTCAACTATTATCTATCTGCATAGGCTTTCAATAGGAGAAGGTCTACTCAATAAAGGTTTGTATATGACTATCGTTGGATATCTTGCCTATCCATCATTCAAATTATTGGTAGATAGAAAGCATAAAAATTTTAGTGGTATTTTGGAGTCTATAGCTTGTGAAGTCAATAAAACCTTTGTAGTTGTGTACACTTTGCCAATAATAACTGAAGATGACAAGGCAAAGCACATTTCAATGGCTATACATTCCCATGTACATTGGGAAAAAGACATCAAGAGGATTTTGATACTAAAATCTGATCCACACAACTTAGGTGAATGTTAACTAGGTCTTCCCAGTATCAATAATCTAAGGGATCATTATAGTCTATCAATGTATGAGACTCTTGGAGCTTGAAAACTATCACAAGTAGTTAAAAAGAAGGAAGTGTATGTTTCAACTATTATCTATTTATACAGAATTTCAATAGGAGAAGGTTTGTTAAAAAAAGTGTATATATGATTATCCTTGAATATCTTTCTTATCTATCATTAAAATAATCAACAAATAGAAGGCATCAAATTTTGAGTGGTCTTTTGGAGTCTATAGCTTGTGAAGACAATAAAACCTTTGCAATTTTATGCACTCTAACAATAATAGCCAAAGATGATAAGACAAAGCATATTAAAGTGGTTGTACATTCTCGTGCACATTGGGAAAAATAAATCAAGAGGATTTTGATTGAAATCTGATCCACACAACCAAGGTGAATGTTAACTAGGTCTTCCTAATCTCAACAATCTAAGGGATTGTTAGAGCTTGTCAATGTATGTGACTCTTGGAGCTTGAAAACTATCACAAATAGTAGAGAAAAAGGAGGGTATGTTTCAACTATTATCTATTTTCATAGGCTTTCAATAGGAGAAGGTATATGTTGAGTTATCATTTTTCTCAATGCTTAATGATAGGAATCCTTTTGACCTCCTCTCTTAAAAAGTTGATCTATGATCAACTCCAAGGTTTTGGGCAATCTTGTGAGCTACTGGAATCCACTTAGTTGAAGATAAATGTATTTGTTCACAAAGAGGCCTTTACTAGTTTGAACCAATTTTGGATAAGATGATCAATCTTCTTATTGTTTCAAAATTAAACACAAAAAGAGATATTTTCTATGTTTAAATGAATGCAATCTAAGAATGCAAATATATGAATTTCAAATTTAAACAAGGGTTAAAAAAGAAAATATTGAAGATAAAGTAATAAGAGATGAAAGTAAATAGTATAAAAGGGAAATTCCTAATGGAAATAAACTACAGTAACAACATGTCTATGAGTTAAATTGTTGAAATGATTGGATAGGAAACCAATGAAAATAGGAGCAACACTTGCTCAAATTCATTAATGTAATCATCGATATAAACTTAGTAAAATTGAAAGATGTTTCACTTCTTATCAAATTGCAAGGCCATAGAAATTGCACTCATGCAAGAAGAGAAGCTATGTAGGAATAATAGGGTGATCTTCTCTCCAACTTGACATGTCAATGAAATTCATCAACATGCAAAAAACACCAGAACTAAAACTATTACACAACCAAATCAACACAACAAAATTATTGGCTCCATATTATCATGAACAATAATTCACAAAAATAAAACACTCTGGAAAGAATAACTAAACTTAAAATGAGAGCACCAATAACATACATTATTGCATCAAAATAACAACTCGAAATACATATTGCATTCCTCAATTTATAAGAAACCATCTCCTCAATTTATGTTGAGAGTGAGAGATCTCTTCATGCAAATATATACTTAAAACTAATAAAAGAAAGCTAATTATGTACAAATTGACTCTCTCAATGGTGCTAAGTAGAACTTGACCTTTGTTTATATCAAGTAATGTGTGCATGAGCCTTTACATGTCTTCAAACAAAGAAAGAAGAAGTAGATAAAAAGAAGGAAGTTGTAAGAGGATTTGATAGTCACTCGAAGATCTATAAATGGAAGCTTGACCTTGTTTGGGTTTTTCTAGGAGTTGAGTTATTGTTATAATGTGTTTTTGGTGCATGAAAAACTATAAATTAGGAACTAGCAATTAACTGTCAGTGCACCTCTAGAATAGTGCACCTTGCCACTTGGAACACCTTGTGCAAGATGCTCAATTCACCAAAAAAAATTGAAGTTCTCTATTTTGAAAATGGTTTCTAGGTTTTTCTTAGATGAGGTCTAGGAGAATTCTAGTGTACTTATTTTTCCCTTTTTGATGACTTATACCCTCTTTATAGCCCAATGTTGTCATGAACTTGAACTCCTTCTTCTTCTATCTAAACTCCCAAGGTAAATGTGTTGAATCTTTTCATTAATAGTCGCATAACATTAGGAACCTATTTTGGTTCATGTGTACAACCTCTGTATCTTTAATCTTTGGTGCTAATTAATGAATCAAAACTTATGCATGACTCCTTTGAAGGTGAAGGTTACCAGCTTAGGTGAGATCTTTATTGTTGCTGATAAACAAGATGTTATGATATGCACATTATGTGTCACACCTTCATGTTATGCACACATCTTTGAGCACTATGAATTTTATTCCTTGATTTTTTTCTTCTCTCCTAGTGCTTGATCCTTCCCAGTCAGAGATCAAGTGATCTAGATTATCCAAAATGATCAAACATTTGAAACTTTTTCATATTTTTTAAACAAGATTTTCTAGGCATTTTTAACTGGCTTTTTAGAGGTCTTTTGCTCAAAATTTCAAGTTGAAACTTTCATCAGTCCTTGAAACTAGGTAGCTAAAGGCTCACTATTTTAGGGACTAATATTAGATTTTTAGTTTTTCTTTCCAATAGTGTAAAAAATTTTGAATTCCAAGATCTAGGTCAAAAATTATGACCTCGACAAGTTAAGGATGCCTTTTTTATTTGCACAAAGAAGCAAACATTAGTTTGGAGAGTTGAAAACATAACCCAAAACTGACAAAAAAACCTAGCCCAAATGCTCGAAAATAGTGAAAAAATAAATTAACCCCCCTTACCCCTGATATGCAAAATCTTGCACCTTGATGGATGTGCTAGGTACACTTAATGACCCTTAATTAGTTATTTTATGCCTAGTTGCACACCTACACACCTTCACACCCTTCTAGGGTGCACATATGCACATGTGCAAAACTACATAAATGTGAAGCAAGTGCAGGGGGGACTAAGTCCTTATATGTTTTTTTTTAAAAAGGGAAAGGTGTGCATTTTCACATCTTGGGGAGGTGTAAACATATGCACCTTTCCTTGGGAATTTCTTAGCTTTTTGTTTAGGATTGAAAGAAAAATTGTGCACATGCAAACCTTTAATAGGTGCGCATGTGCACATCATTTCTAGGTTTGATGCCTTAGTTTTCTAGTTTTATGAATGAATAATGTGCACCCTTTGGAGCTACACACATGCACAGTTGTACATGTATGCATATCTAAAGGAAAAAGAGTTCACACTTGCACATTTAGCACACTTGCACACCTATGATAGGTGCACATGTGCACTAAGTGAACTAGTGTGCTTTTTGCAAAAAAACATTGTTTTTCTCTAAATTTTCCTAGTTCTGACACTAGGGGGCTTCTCAGTTAGAGGCAAAGGCTAGAGCTAGACTCTAGGGGGAGCTCCAAAATGACCCATGCCCTAGACTAGGGGTCTAGGAAACAAAAAATTTACTAGGGGTTGTGTGTATTGTGAAACCATAATTGTATGTTCAAAAAAAGTGTGTAAATGATTATTCTGGGATATCTTGCATATCCATGATTCAAATTATTATCAAATAGAAAGAATCAAATTATTAGTTGTCTTTTGGAGTCTATAGGTTTCGAAGTTGATAAAACCTTTGCAATTATGTACACTTTGATTGTAATAACTAAAGGGGATAAGACAAATCACATTATAGTGGTTGTGCATTCCCATGTACATTGGGGAAAAGAAGTCAAGAGGATTTTGATACTAAAATATGGTCCACACAACCAAAAGGAAAAGATGTTATTGGTAACTAAATTTTCTAGTAAGAATATTTTTCCCTTTAGAATCATTGGATAAAAAACAAATAGAAAGCATTTTAGGCCTTCATATTATGAGGATGATGGGGGATGTCTTCCTTAAAATGCTTATTGTTTCAAAAGTTCTTGGTGCCAATGAAAACTATCAAATGGTGTCATTCAAAATTGAAAATTTACTGGGTGATGAAGTTTCAAAATTGGGGATCTAAAATTATTCTTCTACCTAATCTAGATTTAAAATCTTTTGTGGATCTAAAGGTTCAATCATATTCCTAAAGGATTGGCAAAGAGAAAATTGTGATTGTATATCAACTTATTACAAAATATTCAATTGAGAAGGAAATATTATAGTGGTCAAGAAGAAAACTAGCTATGGAGAATCTAGTTATGAAATATATTAAGAATAAAACTATTAACCAATTACTCGAGAATAAGAGGCAAATCCTACTTTGTTAATGGAAAAGAGTGGGAAGAGTTTCTTGGACCCATGATAGAAGTTGCAGATAATGACCTAAAGAGCTAGAAAGGGGAAAGAAACAAAGGAAAGAAGTGAGCCTATGCTAGATGATGATGATGATGATGATGAATATTTACCATCTACTAGTAGCTCAAGTAGTGATAGAAGGTCATTAGTGGCCATGCACTCAAAAACAAAATTTTCAGATAGAGAAGTGACAAGTGCTCTAGAATTATCCATAAAGAAATATGAACTCTCTCTCTCTCTCTCTCTCTCTCTCTCTCTCTCTCTCTCTCTCTCTCTCTCCCCTTTATCTCTCACTCCTCACTTGCATCTTCTTTACCCCACTCTCTCTATAAATCTCACTCTCATTTATTCTGGTTCTTCATAACCTAATGGGGGTTATAGAGAACTAGAAGAAATGTTTCTAGCTCTTAAAAATGTGATTTTTTTTTGTTTTTGATAAGATAAATAGGTTTTACAGGGATCCTGAAACCCAAAAGTTAAAACATATCTAAGGCTGATAATAAGCTATTTAAGCCCAACCAAAGGGCCAGTTCAACATACAGACAAAAAGGCAGTACCACAATAAGCCAACTAAACAAAAAATAGTAGCCAACAAATAGCTAAAGACATGAATAAGAAAACCAAGGTTACTCATCTGTCTTTCACTCAAGCTTTTACATAGTCTATGCTACTTCATATACTTTGTGAGTCTCCTCAACCATTTGCTTCTACATATTCTAACCTTCTCAATCCAAGCTATTAAAAATGATGTCAGTCATCACATGCTCTTCCATCCTAGCTGTTTCTCTATCCTTATCCTTGCTCTCATCTAGAAGACCTTTGGTTTTTAGCATTCCAGTAAGGGATGAAATGTTATCATTGCTAGAGTTTAGAATGGAAATCATTTGATTTTCTAGATTATGATTATAGTTTTCCAAATTTTGAATTCTCTTCTCAGCCAAACTGAGCTACTCCCCCTGATCATTCAGATTTCCACAATCTGGCTTCTTCCTTTTGTTTTCCAATTGACCTATTTTTTCTCTAAACTCTTCCAATTCATGGTACATCCATTTGATTGACTTAGAAATTGTCAATCATACTATTTATAGCATTATACAAAAAATTCATTCTAGTTTCCCTTGCGTTATCCATTATTGCCACCATTGCTATATCAATGAGATCATCAAGCTGGAGCTAACCCTATTTTTCTTCTAGAATTTGGGGGTTCATTGTTTCTCTAACAATACCCATTTTGGTAGTTCTTACATTGAAATTTCTCCAAGCCTTGCACCTATCCTTCATAACCACCTCTCCACCCTCACCATCAATTTTATCCTTATCCTATTCCTGAGGATGAATAGGGGAAAGAGGAATGGAAGAGATATCTAGCCCAAAGCCCAAAATTCCCTCATCCTCCTTCTCTTTTGACCTCCTTTATTTTTTAGCCATCGGCTCCTCTCTCTTAATTTCCATCTCCTCTTCTTCCTCTTCATCAATTTTCATATCCTTGCCTTCCTCATTGTATTCTTCATCACCATGGCCTGAAGATTTAGACCCATGTCCTCTAAGGCTCTTCCTACTTAGGATTTTAATAGACTAGGGCAATTTCTTCTCTGACTCCTTGGTCTTCTTTCTAGAGAAAATGTTCTCATCACCCTCTGAACTAATACTTTGGACATCCTCCATATCAGATGAAAAGCTAGAGCTACTAGATTCCTTAGAAAATTTTGCACCTTTTAGAGGGGTTTTGCTAATGATCTATGCCTTAAAATGCTCATATATTAGAAACAATAATCCCTCATATAGGGCCCGATTCATAGAGGGTTTTTTCTTGTGCCCAGAGATACCCTTACTCATAGAAGTGAATAAATAAAAGAGGAAAGAAATCTTAACACCATGGTAGAAATGATTGAGTAAAAAAAAATGGTGAGGTCTTACTCTATCAAATCTAGTATCCAAAGAAATGTTCTTTATAATAGCCTATAAAAAATACCTCCATAGTTTTTTGATAGAATCCATTTCATAGTACATTTCACACTTTACTAGTTCATTCCTCTCCTATGAATTCTTTGTAAAATCCTTGACAGCATTCACTGACAATTTCTTATCTTTATAAAATTTGAACCCTTCTGCCAAAATTTTAGTAACAAGAGCTATGACTTCCTCTGTAATCTAAAACAAAACCCCATCCACTTTAACCCTCCTATCCTTCCAAG
Source organism: Cupressus sempervirens (assembly GCA_028749045.1). Classification (NCBI taxonomy): domain Eukaryota; kingdom Viridiplantae; phylum Streptophyta; class Pinopsida; order Cupressales; family Cupressaceae; genus Cupressus; species Cupressus sempervirens. Next base: position 411,543,687 of record CM053784.1, read on the forward strand.
AATTAACCATACTGTTAGTGATCATCGGGTTGAAACCATGGAGTTTATTAATATAGTTTGCTATACCTCCCTTCTCCAATTTCTCCTAGACTTTTGCCCTTTATTTACATTTTTTTGCTTCACCAATAGGTTCCTTCCTACTACATTCCCCCACCATTTCAGAGTTCTCAACACAAATATTTCTCATAAACCCTGATTTACCCTTCTTTGATAGTCACCAAATAGTTTTTTGTATCTCTAGAAATGAAAGATGAGGATGAAAAAATTGACCCACAAAATGTGTCGATATGACACAAATAACCTCACCTGACTACATTTTTTGTAAATGCCATAATTACAAAAAATACACCCAAGCTAGCATTTATGATCATAATTACAATTACATTACCACCATACCTGCCTAGATTTTTTCCATCTCGATGAGACTCTTCACTTCCTCCAAAATATTCTCGCCTAAATTCCATAACAACACCTTGTCTTTCCTCATTGCTCTGTTGGCAAATCTACCATGGAGTTAGCCTTTCTATAAACATGTGTGATGTGGACACTTTCAAAGTTGTCAAGAAATGTGCAGGTCTCTTTAATGAGATTAGCTATAGACCATGAAGTTTGGGTGATCCCTTTAATACATCTTATTATGTTATTGAATCCACCTCTAACCATAATTTATCAACTCCCATGTCCAATGCCAACTTCACAATGTGGTGAGCTGCACTAGCCTCTACATAATGGTTAGTCTGATAACCCAAAGAATGGGAAAAAGCCACCACCCCTCCACCGTAACTATTTCTAATGATACCTCCACAACCTGAAGGTCTAGGGTTTCCTTTTGCCACACCATCAAAATTTTCTTTGTGTCATCCATTAGGAGGGAGGAGCCATTTCACCTCATGTCTTCTAATCCTCCTATCCTTTTCTTTCTCCTTCTTATCACCACCATTTTCAATATCCCCCCCTTTCTAATTTGGTAATTTTCCTTTATGTTTCTATAAATATTTTCTGCTAGAACATAAATAGGTTCCTCTCTATCTCTGAAGATTCTATTGTTCCTTTCCTTCCAGACTCCCCAACATAAATGAGGCAAAGATCAAGTTCTTAAAAACTACATATTAGAACCTTTGAACATACTAATCTAGTGACAAAAGAAATCCAGTACATTACCTAGCTTGCACCAACTTACCCAAAAATTCTAAGTTAAGTTATCCCAAACCTCCCTAGAGTAAGGATAGTGAATAAACATATAATTGACTGATTTCGTTTGGTTTTTACATAGAATACATCTATTGGGCATAATATGTCCTCTTTTAATTAAATTATCCTATGGAAGAATTTTTTCTTGCAAGGCCAGCCAGTAAAAAATATTAATCTTTGGGGTAAGACCAGGTAACTAGGATTCAGCCCAAGGGAGCTTCTCATTCAAGCTCCAAATAGAGTTATAACCCGAAGCAACTGAGTAACAACCATTAGGCTTGTCACAAAAAATTAATTCATCCATCTTATTGTTAATAACTATGGAATTTAACATTGTCATAACTGGCTTGAGATCCTCAGAAATGAAAGACAGGTCTCTCCAACCCTAGTCTGTTTTGTAATCACTTACTTTTAAACCAAACTGCCTAATACAAACATTAGCCCATTTTTCAAAAATAGGATTATTTATAAGGGGGCCTTGAATAAACAAATGATCTTTCTAGAAGATAATATCTTCCTCATTACCCACTTTCCAAAAAACTTTAGCCTTGGCCAGGTCTCTTTCCTTAAGAATACCATTCCAAATAACAGATATGTTCGAGATATCCTCATTATCGAGCAAGAATTGAATAGAAGGTCTTCTGATATACTTTTTAACAAAGATATCTCTCCATTCCCCTATACTATTAAAGATGCACTAGATCTATTTTGCTAGAAGAGCCAAATTGAGATGTTTTAATTTCCTAATTCCTAGGCCCCCATAGCTCTTATGAAGACACATTATCCCAAGCCACAAGGGGATATCTTTTCTGACATTCAAGACTAGACCAAAGAAAATCTCTCTAAATCTTTTCCATTTTTCCAACAAATTTTATTAGTATCCCAAAAAGACTCAAGGCATACATTGGGAGATTTTGATGAGTAGATTTTACCAATAGGCATTTTCCTACTTGACTAAGAGAAGCCCATTTCCATCCCACCAGCTTCTTACTAAACCTATCAATGATCCCATTCTAGAAGGAATCAGGAGGCTTAGTTCCCATAGGAAGACCAAGATAACTAGAAGGGAGCTTTCCCACTCCACATCCAATAATCCTCGCAATTTTCCTTTGTCTATCCTCTGGAGTGTTAATGAAGAAAACAAAGCTTTTCTCCCAATTAATAAGTTGTTCTAATCCTCTAGTGTACTTATCCAAAATTTCTTTCATCACTTTAGCCTCCTTCAAAGATGTTTCCCCACCCATAATAGTGTCATCTACAAACTACTGATGAGAAAAAGGAGCACACCTTGAGGATGTTTTAATCCCTTTAAGTCTCCCTTCATGTTTGTTCTTCTCAATCAACCTTCCAATACATTCAACCAATATAATGAACAAAATAGGTGAGAGAGGATCCCCCTACCTTAGCCCTCTTGAAGGTTTGAAAAAATATGAGGGAGCCCCATTAACCAATATTGCAAGAGAAGTAGAAATAAGCTAGGAAATAAGCTTGCAAACTTTTTGATCAAAGCCAAAAGCCTAAAGTACTAAACCAAGGAAAGTCCAGTCAACCTAATCATAGGCTTTTAAGAGGTCCAGCTTAAGGAGCATTCCTTCTCTTTTTCTTGATTCCATGGAATGAATCACTTCATGTACCATCATCATAGAATCCAAAATTTGTCTTCCAGGGAGAAATCTTGTTTGTTGCTCAAATATTATCAAAGGAAGAATTTTTAAAATTCTATAAGTTAGCACCTTTGAGATAATCTTGTAAAAAGAGTTACAGAGACTGATTGGTCTAAATTTATCCAATGAATTAGCCCTTGGAACTTTAGGAATAAGGACCAAGGAAGTAGAATTGATCTCTTTTAGAATGCTTCTTTCTCCAAAAAAATCCTAAACAAACTTCACCAGATCTTCCATAACCACTTCCCAATAAATTTGGAAAAAGAAAGTTGGAAAACCATCCCGTCCAGGGGATTTATCTACAGGTAGGGAAAATAAATCTTCTTTAACTTCCTGTTCTTTTGGGATTTCCCTCAACATTTTTTTATGATGGGGTTGAATAATTTGTGTAAGACAAGAGAAAATTTCATTTTGATCCAGCTCCGATAACAAGGGATTGCAAGACAAAAGAGAAGAAAAAAAAGAAACAACCTCAGCAAAAATATCATTCTCTTTAGTCAAAAGATCCTGCCCCTTTTTTAATCCTAATATTCTATTATTTTCTCTATGCTTTAGTGTAGAAATATGGACAAACCTAGTGTTTTGATCCCCCTCTTTAAGCCAATTAATTCTTGATCTTTGCTTCTAGACCTTCTCTTCTTTGCTTATAATATTATGCAAGTCAGTAAATATAGACAACTCAACATTCTTGTTCAAATCATTATACCCTTCCTATTGAATAGTATCCTGAATTGAAGTGAGCTTGACAGATAGATTTTCTTTATCATGAAAAATATGGCCAAAATATGTCTTATTCCATACTTTTATCATCTATTTCACATTAATCAACTTCTTTGAAACTCTAAAAATTGTTGTTTCTGTTGGTCAAATAAATAGTATTGACAAATGAATGTCAACACACTTAACCATTTTTATTATACATGTTGAGTACACAATAGATGCGAAGCCAAAATTTAAATAGGTGCCAAGTCACAATTATTGTTGAGTAGATTATAGTATAGCATGTGCCGAGCAATACAGGAATTGTTCATGTGTTGAGTAATAGAATCATTCAAATGCTAAGAAACTTAGAACAACATATGTTGAGTGATACAGGATACAACAGGCATTGAGCACACCAAGAAATGTAGTTGATGTCAAGCAATCTAGAAATAGTATGTGTCAAGAATCAGTAATACTTCATGTGCCGAACAACGTAGGATCAGCATAAGAGTTTGTATTTGCACAAACTAAGATGTGAACTATTTTTGGAGCTGACTTAGACAAATTTTGAAGGAGAAAAAGGATAAGGATGAATCATTTACATTCCCTATGCAATTTGCATTCAACCAATTAGAAAAATGGTGAAGGCATGCAACCAATAAGAAAAATGCAAAGTATGAGCGAGAATTTGAGATTCAATTTGGATCATCGATCCATACCTAACCCTAAGTCTTCAAACTCTTTATAAGGAGGAAAAATGCACCATTGTATGTATGGAAGAAAAGCAGCAAAAGGGGAGATTATAGTGAAATTTTAGTGAAGAAAAAAGATGTAGTACAAGGGATAGCATTTATATATTCAATTGATCATAACAGAATAGGGGACATATTCAGAGATCAGATCAAGTGCCTAAACTCAAAAATTCAAGATTGCATTCAATCAGGTCAAATATTCTAATACTCTCTCATAATTATATTAGAGGTTGAAATCCTATGGTGATAGGTTAGCTTAACAGCTAGGGAGGAGAGCCTTTGGAGAAGGTTAAGAAAATCCTATGTATTAGGTGGGTTTAATAGCCTTATGTAAATCCTTTAATAGGGTAAGACTTCATGTAAAGCATTTGTAAATCCTTTCAATAGGTCACTATTGACATAGTGTAAAACCTTTAATAGGGTAGGCCTTTCATAGGGAAAACCATAAGAAGTGGTTGAACTCATTGCTATAGTAAATTTTTGTGGGTGTCATCCCCACCCCAGTTTTACCTTCTTATTCTTGGAGGGTTTCTAGGTCACCAAAATCTCTTGTGTTATGTGTTGATGCATGCTTTAATTTTATGATTGTTTACATATATAACTTGTATGCATGGTAATTTCAATTATATGTTATTAAGGGTAGAAAAGTATAAAAATTGGTTACTTCTAATTCAACCCCCCCCCCTCAGAAGTACTCTTCTGATTTGAACATTCCGACAATTAGTATTAAAGCTTTAGTTCTCACAAGAAGAAGCCTAATAGCTGGAAGAAAAAGGTTAGAAGATGGAAGTCTTCAAACTTGGGAAGATTATTGACAATCAAGTGATTGATGTGCAACCAGCTCTACACAAAGTAGAGGAAGCCAGGGAGGAACTGAGAAAATCTTTGAAAAGAAGAAAGGAGATAGCCATAGCTAAAAATGACATACACTACAAGGAGATTGACACCACACACATATTTTCCAATTAAGACTCCAAGGAATTTGATGCAGCAATAGTAGAATTAATGGAGAAAAATAGAGCACAAGCCGGAGAAATCATATTACTCAAACTTGAACAAGAATCACAAGCCATGTTGCTTTGTGAAGTAACCGAACAAAAGAAAAGAGCTATTGAAGACAAGGCCATGATAGAAGATGACAAGAGAAGTCTCATCAATATAATGGAAGAAAAGACAATTGAATTTGAAAAGATTTCAAATATACAGTTAGATACTTTGAGCTAGATGATGAATGCTCATCATGAGCTAAACATGAAGGATATTGAGATCTCCACCTTGAAGATACAGAATGAGCAATTGTAGAATGAATTGAAGAGAGAAAAGGAAATAGAAAAAATTTATAATAAATGAAATGAGGTCATCAAGTACTTTGAGCAATTGCTGAAATCACTAAGGGCAAGTAATGACACTACATGACTTGGATATATCAACACTAAACAAGGAGAATCATCCAAGACTACAGAACAAAGAAGCAACAAAGGTAAGAACACTAAACCTACTTGCCATTTCTATGGTAAAAAGGGACATACCTCTAATGTATGTAGAAGCAAGAATAGTCATTAGCATGATAAGCTTGAAAATTCAAACTTCTATCACAAGTACAAAAAGAAAGGGCACTTAGCACAAGACTACAGATCCAAGATCATGAGGACACCGAGATTTGAGGGTCATAGCTACAACTACAAAAAATATGGACATAGAGCATTTGAATGTAGATCAAAGCCTATGTGGACATCTAATCAGCCTACAAGAGGAATCAATCATGCACATCACTACAATTGGGATTACAACACCAGGTATAGCTATCACTATTGCCAAGAGTATAGACACATTCCTAAAAATTGCATAAGGACACTCTTTAAGGGAAGTTACAGCAGATGGTTGAATCAAACTACTTGTTTTAGTTGCTTGAAGACTAGTCATATTAGTAGGAACTGTCCAACAAAGGTCAAAGCACCCAAGATTAAAGTTAATAAGGGAAAATAAAAAGTTAATGTGGAACACATTAGGGAAGGCATAAAGAAGACATGGTAGAAGAAAGGTGAATGCAGCACATCAAATGGAGAGATCACTTCACCCAAGAGGTCAAGTGATCACACCTCATCAAATTAAGCACTAGAAAGGCACAAAGGGTTGATACATATACAGATGTACCATACATCAGCCCAAAAGAACATAGGAACACTACAAAGAAGAAACCTAGATAAGTTAAGACATTAGGATAAAAGTTGAAAGATGATTTTGAGCTACCTTTGGTTCCCTAGTTAAACTCCAGTATAAGCTGAGTGGAACGAGATAGTAGCTGTCGAGTGAGTGAAATACAGTTGATGCTAAGTTGGAAAAACCTTTGGAAGCTAAGTGATAGCAATAAGAATGAAATCAATAAATGCTAGGTTTCAAGCCTTATATAAGTGAAAATTGCTTACTTTTTGGTCATTCAAAAAAAGAGCAAAGATGAGCAGAGTGATTAAGCAATTTCCTAGCGATCAAAAGGTGACTTACAACAATTCAACAACAACCCAACTCCAGGTATTTCATTCAAGTGTTGAGTTACACAGTTTGAAAAATAAAATAAAATTTGTAAATAATAAACCCTAGTTTGGTTAAAGATGGCATCTGGTTCTAAATCTATAAAAGAAAAGGAAGGGTTGGAAATTCAACTAGTTAGCAATGAATTTAGACAACTAGAGTTCAGAACCATTCCTGAAGTTACTTACAAAAATCCCGCTGGTGCCCTATCCATGATTCCTAATAAAGTAGTTATGGTTCAAGATGTACGTAAATGCTACAATTGTAAGATAGGAGCCATAGGAGATTTGGAGATTTTCAATGCATTTGATAAGCTCTGTGAAAATGGGAAACTTAAGGATGAATTCTCCATAATTTAAAATAAGGGTCTAACCAAAACCCTAGTTTGTCCTATTGTCTTTAAAATAGAATGGATACACATTGTCCTAAGCAGAATCCATGATGGAGCTTTTTGGCTAGAAATTGGGCTAGTAAAGTTCACAAAGAAAATTGTACATAGGGTCACTGGTATCCCAACCCTAGATCCGCCCAAACCCCTAAGCAGTGATAAGAGGGAAGTAATTGAGAAAAACACTGGTGCCAAGTGGAACAATAGGGCTATGACAATTGACACCATCAAAGACCCCCTACTAGATTTTGCTATTAGGATCATATCTCAAAAATTTTATCAATCTAGTAGGTTAAATAGTGTACCCTGCATAGCTATAGATGTTTCCTACAAGCTAGTGAAAAAGGATCACACTTATGATCTTGCAGAATTGATGATGCAGCAAATCAATGAGAACTTGGGAGCCATAAGGAAATCCAAAGGGGCTCAATGAAAATTTGGTGCAGTATTGATTTACATGTTCTTCTACATCATGAAAGAATTCCCCTCAATAGGCAAGGTAAGATGGGATCCAAAAAAGACTATTGTTGAACAAATAAATGGATTTATTGATCAAATAGGTGAAAACTTTGATGTCCAAATGACTAGTTATTTTGAGGATTTCAAAAAATCTACGAAATAGAGAATGAGAATTCTAGTATCATTATTGGAGCAACATGAAAAAGATATTTTTTTTCTAGTAGATATTGACTATACCTACATACAAGCATTCATCCCTAGAGTTAGATGGCTTAGACCACTAGGCTATGAACTTGATGTGGATCAAGCTCCAATAGCTATTACAGCTCTACTTGTAGAGGAAATTGATAAAAATTCAAAATATTTTGGAACCTATGACATTGTTAAATCAAGGGTGGTAACAGAGCTCAAAGCAGCCTCAATAGTAAAGAAGAAGGATAAATTGGTCAAGAAGATCAAAAAGAAATTTGGGGAAGATAATGGAGAGATAGGTACTATAGAAGAAGCATAAGAAATAAGTGATGATAAAGAAGAAGATGAAAATGAAGGAGATGAGCCTAAACAAGAGTCTCTACAATTGACTCAAGACTTAGGAGAGGATGAAGAGGAAGGTGTAGAGAAAGAAGAAGCTGACATCCATCCAAAGTAAAGTCACCAAGAGAAAGGCAAAAGCCCCACCCACTCCTCGGCCTAAGCCAAAGAAAGTAGCAAAGCTTGCACTCAAGAAGCCTAAAACTAGAGCTAATACAAGAGCTACGACACAAAAGGCAAAAGAAGAAGCAACAAAGAAAAAGAACCACTGAGAAGACTGAAGAAGAGCTAAAGAAAAGAAGAAAATTTGTATTCAGATGAAGAAAGGACAGAATCAGAAGACCACAGTTAATTTAAAGTGGTAAGTCATCCACCAAAGTCTTCCATTGATAAATTGTGTGCTAAGATTAGGAATGGAGACTTAAATGATTTGAAGAATGTAGATTTTAATAAGCTCAAAAAGGATGAGAAAAATACAATAGAGAAATCTATCTATAGTATGATGGCAAAATATAAACATACACCTCTTGAACTAGATAGTTCATTGCCAAAGGAATTATATAAGATTATAGAGGAAAAATGGCATTTTTGTCTACAAACTGAGAAAGAAATAAGGGAGTCTACCTTGGCAAGGATGTTACCTGATTTGACTAAAAGTCAAATAACAAATGCAGTCAAAAGGCACACTAGTAGATTTACTCCCAAATACAGGGCATTTAGTATTTTACAAAACAAAATTGAAGAGGTTGTGAGAAAAACCACAAAAGTATGGGAAATTATTTGCAAGAAAATTGATGATGTATTTGATGAGAAATACAAGGCAAAAGCAAGTGCCAAAAAAAAGGAAATAAAAGAAGCAAGAAGAAAGAAGGTAGAAGAGAAGAAAGTGGAGGAAGAAAAGAAGAAAGTATAAGAGAAGGAGGAAATGAGTAAAGAAGAGGAAAAGGGGATAGGTGAGCAACAAGAAAAAAGTGTGCAGGACACATGACTGCCACTTCCTAGCCCTCCTCATTCTACCATCAAACCTACAGAGACAATCAAGATAAAGGATGTCACTGAAACTTCTGATCAAAACATCAATCCATCAACTGTAGAGGAACTAGCAAAGATCCTTGACCAATCAACACAAGCAACTAGGCTATTTTCAAGCCCAATATTGGTCAGTGTTGATGAAATCTAGAAGGTAGTAGTGAAATTAAAGGAAGTCAAGGTAGTAGTGAAATATTGGTCAGTGTTGATGAACTCTAGAAGGTAGTAGTGAAATTAAAGGAAGTCAAGGTGCAAACACAAGAACCACCTATGACCACACAATCTACTGGACTTCTACTTCTTCCACCACCATCTCCACCAAAAGAAGTCACTCTTGCACTTCAGGAGCTCAGTGCAACAAAAAGGGATGATAAAGCCAAATTAGTATAGTCATCGGGTATACCCCCAATTAGAATGACAACAAAAGAGAAACAAACTGAAGAGAAAGAAGAGACAAAAGATAAGGAGGAATCTACAATAAAAACTTTGGTTGAACTACCCAAAATAAGTACTCCTACAAAAAATCTTCAGCAACTGAGCATTGGAACACTAGAATTGCAAATTAGAACACCAAGCTTGAGCTCCACTAGGGTAGCTAGGACAATTCATTATGGAATTCTTGAGCTTGATGAAGAAATAAAGATACCCTATTATGAATCTAGTACTCTCACTGAGGAGAAGAATGAAATTTAGAGTGCATTGGATAGAAGAAGGAGACAAGAGGCACTTAGAAAGGACTACAAATACAGGCAAGCATTGAATGAAATCAAGGACATATTCATGGATTCTTTTAGCCTATAGTCTCCAGATGAATCAAGACCAATTATAGAGCAACTATTAGATATAGTTGATCAGGTAACAAATGAGGACCATGATACAAATGATAAACTAATGGAATGGTCAAAGAAGAAGTTCCAAGGTAAGGTCAATAAGAAGATATCAAATGATATCATTTTGGGACAAGTTGACCTAGCTAAGAAAATAGATAGAGTTAAAATTGTACTAGGGAATATATTCTCCCTTTACAATAATTTATGTGATTTTTCAAACTTCACACATGAGACTAGCCAAAAAATAATGAGCTTGGAGAGAAATCTAAAGATTTCTAGTACGCGACTCCCAACCAATCCAGCTCAAAGTGAGAGGCATTTTTCTTAGATGCTTCACACTCAAAGGGAACTAGTTGTATTATCAGTAGAGGAGGCTAATATAAAAGCTAAATTAATGCAAATCCAATCCTCCATCACCCCTCACTTGGAAGTACTCCACAAAGAGCAACTATATGTAGAGACAGTCCTAAAGAAAGATCCCAATCTTTCTAAACATGAAGAACTTGTAGACTTAGCAACAGAGCTTGCAATCCAACACAAATCATTAGATATTGCATTAAACAATTGGGATGTAGCTCTAAAGATACTTCTAGAGGTTAAAAACTCATTTTTGGCCAAACATGGTCTTACTCCATAGATCCCTTTGACATCAATGTCAAAAAAGGGGGAGTAATAAGAAAAGGAGGAGATATGTAGACACTATGGGCAATTAGAGATATGTAGATACTATGGGAAATTATCAAATACATTCTTTCACTCCATTCTTTCATCCATTTTGAGAATAAAGTGGAATGATTGTAAATAGCCAAAAAGGGGAGACAAGTAATAATGGAGTGAAGAAGAGATGTAAAAAAAATTTGGTAATCACATGGAATACAGGGACATCACACAAATCAAATACAACATACATGCTCAGAATGTAGAAACAAGTCAAAGGATAGAAAGGATCAGGCATACTAGCATAGAATTTTAATTTCAAAGGCATAATCAACTTAGGGGGAGTCATAAGGTATATTGCTACTCACAATTTTTGAAATTTTGCATGTAAGTTGAGTGAGTAAAGAATGTACCCAATAAGGTTAGGACCATCAATGCTTAGTTAAGTGTTTTTGACACTCATGTCAAAGGGGGAGATTTTTGGTCAAATAAATAGTATTGACAAATGAGTGTCAACACACTTAACCATTTTTATTATACATGTCGAGCCAAAATTTCAATAGGTGCCAAGTCACAGTTAGTGCCAAGAAAATTATAGTATAGCATGTGTTGAGCAATAGAGGAATTGTTCATGTGCTGAGTAACAAAATCATTCAAATGTCAAGAAACTCAGAACAACATATCTTAAGTGATATAGGATACAATAGGTGTTGATCAAACTAGGAAACGTAATCGATGCCGAGCAATTCAGAAATAGTATGTGCCGAGCATCAGTAATACTGCATGTGCTGAGCAACGTAGGATCAACATAATAGTTTGTATTTGCACAAACTAAGATGTGAACCATTTTTGGAGCAACTTAAACAAATTTTGAAGGAGAAAAAGGATAAGGAAAAATCATCTACATTCCCTATGCAATCTGCATGCAACCAATTAGAAAAATGGTGAAGGCATGCAACCAATAAGAAAAATGCAAAGTATGAGTGAGAATTTGAGATTCAATTTGGATCATAGATCCATACCTAACCCTAAGTCTTCACATTCTTTATAAGGAGGAAAAATGCACCATTGTATGTATGGAAGAAAAGCAGCAAAAGGGGAGATTATAGTGAAATTTCAATGAAGAGAAAAGACATAGTGGAAGGGATGGCATTTATATATTTAGTTGATCAAAATAGAACAAGGGACATATTCAGAGATCAGATCAAGCAAGGATCAGAAGAGAAAGAGTAGATCAAGTGCCTGAACTTAGCAACTCGAGATTGCATTCAATCAAGTCAAATGTTCTAATACTCTCTCACAATTGTATTAGAGGTTGAAATCCTATGGTGATAGGTTAGCTTAATAGCTAGGTAGGAGAGCCTTTGGAGAAGTTTAAGAAAATCCTATGTATTAGGTGGGTTTAACAACCTTAGGTAAATCCTTTAATAGGGTGACACTTCATGTAAAGTGTTTGTAAATCCTTTCAACAGGTCACTATTGACATAGTGTAAAGTCTTTAACAGGGGAAGCCTTTAACATGGTAAACAATTAGAAGTGGTTGAACTCATTGCTATAGTAAATTTTTGTGGGTGTCATCCCCACCCCAATTTTACCTTCTTATTCCTAGAGGGTTTCTGGGTCACCAAAATCTCTTGTGTTATGTGTTGATGCATGATTTCATTTTATGATTGTTTACATATATAACTTGCATGCATGTTAATTTTAATTATATGTTATTAAGGGTAGAAAAGGATAAAAATTGATTACTTCTGATTCACCACCACCCCCCCCGCCTCAGAAGTACTCTTCCCATTTGAATATTCCAACATTTCCTTCCACTTCCATTCCCCACCAATGGCATATCTTATCCAATAAGTCTAGATGGGAGGTCCACATCTTTTCAAACTAAAAAGGGAAGTTCCTCCTTGGTTCAATGGAGACTACTAAGAAGGAAATAGGGGAGTGATTCAAGCCAACTCTAGGAAGTAGAGACAACTTGTACGAGAAAGACAGTAGCCAATCCAAAGAGATAAGAGCTATATCCAACTAAATTTGAATACAATCACTACCAATTCTTTTATTGGACCAAGTATAAACACCACACGAAAGGTCCACATCCAAGAATGCCAAACTATTTATAAAATTGGAGAGATCCATCTTGCTTTCCCAGTCTAGAGCCAAACCTCCCAACTTCTCCTCATCCATTAGAGGAGTATTGAAGTCCCCCATAATAATACATTTATTTATATCACTGGTCTGAACCATATCACAAATTTTAGACCAATAATTCTTCCTCTCCCTTTTGGAGTTTGGGGCATAGACATTCAAAAGGAACTAGATATCATTGGTATACAAATGAAACACTTTACAAAAAAGGATATTACCATCATTGTACAAAGTAGTAAATCTAAATTTCTTATTATTGAAAAAAGTAAGCAAACCTCCTAATGCTCCTTCAGAGTTTGAGGCCTCCCCACTCATATTATTGCTAAAAGAAATCTTACCCAAGCTCTCTTTCTTCATTTTAGTTTCTTGTATCATCAAAATATCAGGTCTTTGATCTCTAATCATATTCCTAATTATTTTCTACTTATGGGCTCCATTAAGGCCCCTAATATTCCAAAAAATTATCTTCATTTAAAACTAGAGGGACACTCCAAAAGAGTTCTTTGGCTTCCATCCACTAGACTTCTTTTGGTCTCATCTTGTCTAACTTGACTAGTAGATCTCCTTCCTGTTGACCTTGACCTTGCTCCCACATCCAGTCTTCTATGACTCTTGGCCTTTGGTGGAGAAACTGGGGAGGGCTCTTGACTACTTTTCCTTTTAGGATTTGGAGATAAGGAGTGATCCTTCTCTAATCTCTTTTCCATATTACATGAAACATTATGGTCCTTTCTTGAAGACAAGGGAAGACCCAAGACTTCCTCTTGTTTTTCCCTCATTAACTTCCCTCCAATATTCAAGACTTGCTCCCCCACTCTTTGCATTTGGGTTGATGAGGAAATAATTTCCTAGTACTAACTATCATTCTCTATATTGGTCTCCTTCCTCACCATTTGAGAAGGAGCCAAAATAGCCCCATTGGCCTCATTAACTTATGAGAATCTAGGATTATTTACTAGTTCTTCCTCCTCTCTTAACTTAGATTCAGACAAAACCTTTTCTATTGTCTTGTCTCCCTTTAAATCTTTGTGGTCTGGCTTTTTCCCTCCTTCAACAGGGCCGTCCACTATCTTTATTAATTCTTTTACCTCAATAATCTTTGGTCCAAACAAGACAACATCCACTATCTTTTCTGCCTTTGGATCATTCTAGGCCAATTTATACCCTCCTTTGATAGGGGCCTTAAGAGCCTCCACTAAATTCTCCTAGGTCTTATGGCCACCCTTGATGTCCTTTTTTCCATATCTTTAAAAATGATTGCATTATCATAACTTCAAATTTCTTAATGTTGTTTCCTTAGCTTGGTAATGCACCAAGGCCCATTTTTAAATTTGATGAAAAGTACACATAATGCGATAACATTTGTGTACTTTTGACTTTTTTTCATGGTGCCTACTTTGTTACACATCATCTTGGTGCATATGCCCCAAGATATTGTTCACCTAAATGCAAATTATACTCCTTCTAGATCCAAGAAACATGGTATCAATGATTCCTTTACAACATTTTCCAATGATCTTAGATTTGGTCTTGAACAAAATTATTCTCAAAATAGGTTATTCACCAAATTCTTCATTTTGTAGGATTCTTCACAACATTATATTCTCACTATTTTCAAGTTAATTAGGTTTTTTAACAACTTCTTCACAAGCCAAAGTGTTTCTGCTACTACCTCCAATCTTCTTTCTACAATTATTACATTCAAAATCTCTATCTATTGCTTCTCTACATTTGATATAAGTTCCCTTAAACCGTGATATTTCATCTCTCTTATCACCAGTATACTCCTAGAGTAACTAGTATAGATACCCCTGGTGTAATTACCTCTTTTTCTAGTAGGTTCTTCTTTTCATTTTGTCTTTCCTTTATCTTGCATTGCATTGTCAAATCTTCTAATTTCTCCATGGGTTCTACCTCTACTTCTTTAAAATCTTGTACCTTGTTCATTAATAGTTTGTTCTCCTATTAGATTTTATAATCTTGACTCTTTGATACCAAATGTTTAAAGAGGAAAAAAGATGTTTACCAACAAAAGGGTTAGTGTATATATTCTATCACTGTCCTTTGAATTGATTAGGTATAGCTCCCTATGATTTACAATGATATGCAATGAATATGTTTTTATGAGATTAGAAGTTTTGACATTATAAGCTCTTAACTTGAGAATAGTAAAGGATAACCAAATTATTTGTAGGCATAAACAATTTAGGCATGATGGATTTGAATAACCTATTACACTTAATGGAATGACTGTAATAGATGATCTTGAGATTTTTTGACTCCTACTTCTATTCTAAATGTAGGGTTAACCATCTAAATGCAAAGAGGAATGGAAGAAGAAATACACATGAGAGAAAATGGAATTTACTTAACTACTAGACTTGAATGAAATGGAATTCAGCAAGTTACTAATAGATTCATACACATCTATCCTTCCATTCCCAATGAAACTATCTAACATGATATGAAATGAACAAGAGAGGAAGTAGAATCATATATGAAGAAAGTAAATGGAATCACCTCTACTGTAAATATCAAAATAAAATAGAACCCTTCTAATTATCACATGATCAGATATAATTATCCTTCAACTCTTAATGCAGAACTAATCTATGCATGGACAATAAAACATGACAAGAAAATAGGTAAATGGAATTGCAAACCAACTCACCATCAAGTTTTCAGACCTTTGTATTGTCAAATGATATTATACTTATAGTTCTCTATCATTTTTTAATTTTGGTAGAGCAACAGTCATATAATAGAAAAGAAAATGAGAATAAAATATGAAATTATCCAATTTGCATTATAATATGAGCATGTGGTGTCTCTTCTATTTATGATTTTGAATCTATGATATTCCTGAAAACACTCCATGGCCTTTCATCTTCATGTGATTTCATAAATCTTCCAGAAACCTTCAATTCTTTGTATTCTTCTATTTGGTGCCAATTCAATATAATGGTCATTGGAGCTTTGAATTTCCATCATTGATCTCAAGTTGACGGTCAAGATTAAATTATTATAAACCTTATTTGTAACTTTCTCCATGGGTCCCTCTGTGTACACATGTCTTTCCATTGTTATGTCGCTATGATAATTTTCCTTGTAACTTTACATAGTGAGATGGTGATAGACATAGATATTTTTCTGATTTGATGATGGTAATAAAATAATATTATATTTATTTGTTTCATGGCATAGGTCCATTTTCCAACTAGGTACATTGTGTTAGAAAGATGACAATAATTCATTTCTTGGAAGATCTGACATTGACCTAGCTTTCTTCATGAAATGTGATGGGACATAGGATACGTGTTGTTTTCTCACTTTTTTGCCATGATTAAAACATGTTCATCTTTTCATAATGATATAATAGTGACCATAGATGTTCTTTTGATCTGATGGTGGTGAAAAATACTAAAACTTCCTTGTTTAGTTTGTGGTGTGGGTCCACCTTCCAATTATATACCTTGTGGCAAACATGTGGTAGTACTTTATTGACCAGAGAGTCTAACACCAACCTGTCCATAGCTCGTGGAATATAATGGGCCCATTGAGACATGTGTTGATCCTTCATTATGTCACTACGAATAATGATTGAACAAATGTTGATAGCAACATAATGATGATTATGGATCTTGTAAGATCTCATGGCTCAAGGCATTCAACTTTTGTTTAATATTTGAATGGGAACCAAGCTAAAAAGTAAGAATTTAGACTTTTCAACTGGTCAATAGCACACATTCTTTCATTCACTTGAGTTTTCAACTCTACAATCTGTATGCACAGATTAAATATTAACCATCAATTTCATTTTTAAAAGATTCATACCACCTTTGACTTGGTTCTTTCACCATTTCTGCATTTTGAGCACTCACTCAGTATTGAATTCAATTGATCTTGCTTCTAACTTGTTCTCATGATTTGTATATCAATCTTTAGCATCAGTCTTCAATGTTCTCTACTGCATTTTCTTTATATATGCCTATGATCTATTTTAAATGTATCCTTCCTTTAGATATAGACCTTTGACCATGAAGTTAGAAATTCTCAAAGATTTAAAAATTATTTCATGAAGAACTACTTCTTAACATGAATCATTTTCTTTTACATGATTAGGAAAAAGGAAATATGAATTAGTAGAATATCCATACCTTCTTATCGAGATAACACATAAAAAACCCTCCAAACCCTAATCATCTAGCTTTGGACTAATGCATTGCTCATATGATTCCCACATAACGTTGACTCAAAATAATGATGAGAAGAAAGATCATCCTATAGTAAATCTAGACTTAGACTCAAGACATTAATAGTTGACTTGACTCAAAACCCTAGAGAAAAAGATATGACCTAAAACTTGGGCAACAACTAGCTCTATCTGGGGATTTAAGCATGATAATGCTTGAAATAACTCTAGGAATCTATGGTTTCACACAAAAGGTGACAACATGAAAAGAAAAAGAATAGACTAAACTATTAAACAACAAAAAACTACCTAGTAAAGTAAACAACTAAACTGAAACAAGTTGCATGAAAGAAAAACCTACTTATCTAGCTACTATGTAGGGGTTGCTTTAAATTTTACATTTGATACAACTTCAAATCCTGCCCATTATAAGAACATGGAAGGGTTTCTCTAGTGAGATATGCCAATTTGAAATATTTATTCTAATTTTCTTGTATGATCTAAAATGACCCTTTCCATAAAGACTAAAATCTTTTAGGGCTTCCACCACTACATATGCATGTTTCTCCATTTGTGAATATCTCAATTCTTGATTCTTTAGTGGTATAATCATGAAAACAATTAGAGCTTTTATTCTCTCTTTGTTTTCTTGCATCAATATGGCTAACATAGTATGCTTTGAGGCATCATAGTAAATGATGAATTCTTTAGTTTAGTCAATATGGACAAGCACAGGGGCTTTGGCAATGGCATCCCTAATATCTTCAAAAGCCTTTTTCCCAAGATCACTCCATTTAAAATTTGTGTTGACTTTCATCATATCAACTACACATTTAACTATCTCATAGAAATTATTCACAAATCTCCTCAATAAATTTACTTGGCCAAAGAAGGACTTCACTCTAGTTTTAATCAATGGAAGACCTAATTATTTAATAGCTTTAACTTAGTCTAGATCAATCTTCACTCCTTCTTGAGATACAATTTGACCAAGCAACTTGCCTTCTATCACACAAAATACTGACTTCTTTGGATTTAGTGAGATACTATGATCATTACATCTTTGCAACACCTTTTCTAGATCTCTAATATTATTTTTTCTCTTCTTGGAAAAGACTCTCAAATAATCAAGTTATATGACAACAATTCTATCTTTTAAATCTTCAAAGGCCAAATACATGTCACGCTGAAAAGTTGCACCTTCATTAATTAGAACAAAGGGCATTCTATTGTAGGCAAAAGTACCCCATGGTGTGGTAAATATATTTTTGAGCTGATTTTCTTCATCAACCTAAATCTGATTATACCCTAAAAATCCATCTAACATTGACATCATCTCTAACACTGCAATATTTTGTAAGAGATGGTCCATATTAGGGAGAGTAATATTATGTTTGAGTAAGGCTTGATGTAGATTCTTGAAATCTACACAAATCATTATTTATCCATTCTTCTTCCTTATTGGCACAATATTAACAACCCAAGTAGAATGATGAATAAGATATATAATTCTACTCTATAGCATTTTGTCAATCTCCTTGAAAATTTCTCCTTCAACTATAGGATTATATATATATATATTTTTATTGAATAGTATTTCTTCTAGCTTAAGAGGAGTTTCATGTTTGAACTTTCTACCCATGGAATTTTTTAAGTCTTTATAACTCCAAGAAAATACATCTTGAAATTCAATAAGTAAGTTCCTGATCTCTATCCTCTACTATGGTGTGCAACACTTTCCTATGTTTATCATCTTTGGGCTAATTGTTGTCCCTATATTGATTCCATCATATTCACCATAGGTTTTTTCTTTCTTATCTCTTTCCATCTTTATGTATGCATCATGCCTATCAAAAAGTTCTTCTAAAGAGATTAGATGGGGTGGAATCTTATTACCTTACAATTGAATCATATCAGGCTCTATTTTCTTCTTATCATCTGCCATTGACTCATCACCATTTGCATTAGTGCTTCCTTTTGATGAGCTTATTGAATCTTTCATTAAAATATCTCATGTAAACCGATGGTTCTTTATTTACCTACACCAATTGCAACAAAAATATGTTTGCATCCTCTATACTTTTGTCACATTCTTCAAACCTTTGTTTCATAGTATCCAAATTTGTGATGCATCCTATAGGTAGGTCTTGGAAACAATCATCAACATTGTCCACCAGTGTATCTACAAACATTATAATAACCACATCCTCATGCTGAGGATTTACTACACCACAAGCCTTATGAAAAGCACCTAAGTGTTGTTCTACAAAGGTGATACCTTCCCATTAAAGCTTGTGAAGTTCTTCCTTGATACTCTTGGAAAATAATTATTAGCTGCAAAGGAAAGAAGACCAATAAAATTTCCCCATTATTGTACCATAAATGTTGGTACAGTGATTTAATTTATTTGAAAGGTGACAGAAAGTGGGAGTGTTGTACCAATCAACAATAAAGCATCAAAAGTAGAATGAATGGAAATCCTAGCAACAAGAGGAGCAAAAGTTTGATATCTCTATGTTCTACTAGGAGGAACAATTACAGATAAGAGAGTATCTTGGAGTTTCTTAGTTACAGATTCCCTTGCACTATCTTTCCTCTTCTGCAAAGGTCTTCTAAGATAGGAAAATTAGCCTTCTTGAGATCTTTATATATTGGGTCAATATTTCCTTTCTCCTTGGCACTCCTAGTATATGTGGAATCTAGAGTGTATCAAATGTTTAGAAAATGTTGTTTTGAATTTATCTTACCAGTCTTCAACTTTTAATTCACTTCTTTTCTTTAGTTGGTAGAGGTTGTAAAACTGGTATCAAGTTCTTATTGAAAGCACTTGACTACCACAAGTCCTTTCTTGCAACTCAAATATATTAAAAATTAATATGAAGTAAAATTATTCATAGCTTTCATCTAAATCTCCCTAGTAGAATTACCAAAAACTATTGGTTAATAATTTGTTCTCATATTAGATTTTATAATATTGACTCTTTGATACCCAATTTTTAGAGAGACAAAAGGATGTTTACCAAAAAAAGGGTTAGTTTATATATTCTATCACTAGTTCCCTCTGAATTGATTAGGTATAGCTCCCTATAACTTGCAAAGATGTGAAATTAATATGTTTTTATGAGATTATAACTTTTGACATTATAAGCTCTTAATTTGAGAGCAGTAAAGGATAACCAAATTGTTTGTAGGCACAAACAATTCAGGTAGGATGGATTTGAATAACCTATCACAGTCAATGGAATGACTATAATAGATGATATTGAGATTTTTTTACTCTAACTTCTATTCTAAATGTAGGGTTAACCATCTAAATGCAAAGAGGAATGGAATAAGAAATGCAGTAGAAGTGATTTCATTTACTTTCTTCATATATGATTCTACTTCCTCTCTTGTTCATTTCATATCATGTTAGATAGTTTCATTGGGAATTGAAGGATAGATGTATATGAATCTATTAGTAACTTTTTAAATTCCATTTCATTCAAGTCTGGTTGTCAAAGAAATTCCATTTACCCTCATGTGCATTTCTTCTTCCATTCCTCTTTGCATTTAGATGGTTAACCCTACATTTAGAATAGAAGTAAGAGTTAGAAAATTTCAAGATCATCTATTATATCCATTCCATTGAGTGTGATAGGTTATTCAAATCCATCCTTCCTGAATTGGTTGTGCCTACAAACAATTTGGTTATCCTTTACTACTCTTAGGTTAAGAGCTTATAATGTCAAAAATTTTAATCTCATAAAAACACATTCATTGCATATCATTGCAAATCATATGGAGTTGTATCTAATCAATTTAGAGGGTAGTGATAGAATATATACACTAACCCCTTTGTTGGTAAATATCCTATTGTCTCTCTAAACATTGGTTATCAAAGAGCCAAGATTATAAAATCTAATAGGAGAACAAACTGTTAACGAACATACCTCTACCTCTTTTTCTTTGGTCCTATTTCTTCATCAATCTATCTACATCTTCCAATGCATACTATTATGCTTGTTCCACATTTTCCATCTTAACATAGTTGATCTCATCTTGTATTGATATCCCCAAACCATTCATGTATCTAACCACCTTCTCATATTCATCATTAACATGTTCAGATCTAATATCCAATTTGTAGAATTCCTAAGTATAGTCTTTCACACTCATGTGTTTGTGCCTCAAATTCTACATTTTCCTCAACAAATTAATTTGGTAATCTATAGGGAGAAACTTCTTCTTCATCTTTCCAATCATTTTTCCCATGTCTTGATCTTTTTTCTCTCTCTTTTGTCTCTTAGTTTTTAAATGATTCCACCAAAGTGAAGCATGACCCATAAACTTTGTGAGTGAAATCTTCAACTTCTTATTATCAAGAGTATTTTTATACTCAACCCATGTTAGAGATCCAATCCAAATATGCATTATTCTCAATTCTTCCATCATAAAAAGAAACTTCACAACAAGTCTAGCATTAGCCCTAGATAAAACTCTTAAAATATTTTTTGCATTTTGTTTTACCTTGAGCTCTAGATTATGATTAGATGTTGCCTCTTCATCATCACTAACATCTTCAAGATGTACACCTCTTCTTTGGAAAATCTCAATACATTCCATTCTTTCTAATATTTTCCTCAACATGTCCATAATATCATTATTTTCATTTCCTCTACCACAAACCATCTTAACAATAGTTCTTGCAAGATCATAACCTTCTACAAGTTATAGGCCAGATTTCAAATCTACCACCCTACAACCAAATCAATAAGGTTCTCCATGATCCAATCCATAAGAAAAAACTCTTCTCTGATACCACCTTACATGAGGCTAGGGTGCCAAAGGAGGAAAATTTGAGCTACCCTTACTAAAAGTATACAAAAAATCTTTTATCAAACAAATAATAAGGAAAAAGAGGCCATATGCAACATCAATATAGATGTAATTATTTCACTTCACATATAAATAAAGAAACATGCATGGTTATAAGGCCTTTTAGGATACAACCATATACAATGAGAATTACAAATGAGAGTCAAATCTTGTATCCTCTATCTTCTTGGCTCTAAGATCTTCTTTTCTACATCCAACCAAGCTTTATATATATAGCTAGCTAAGCCAAAAGTCAGCTAGTTAAGAATTTAATTACATTATAAGTCCAATCCTAAAAGAGTAAACCCAAACCCAAGAAAAGTAAAACTTAAGATCATACACTCTTAGGAATAGGTCCAAACATTGGTTAGGAGTCAGCTCCTAACTAGGCAACATGTCAAGTCATCAAATAGAACTATGCCAAAGTAAACAATGTGCCTTGTAGGATGAAAACTATAGGAAATAGAGATAGTAAATAGTGACACATAAATTGAAGAATATGAATCATCAGGACATACACACTTAGAGAAAGGATCTAGGATAGTTCCACAATGATATCATATATGTGCAACCTAAAAAAAGTGACAATGACTACTTCACGAATAGAAAACTAGTACAGAAAATAAGAAATATTTTTGGTTGATGCAATATTTCTCAAAGACCCGAGATGCTTCCACATCAAGGTTAGATTTCCTAGTAAATAGCCAGAGAGACAGAAGAGAAAAGCTAAAGTGAAATCTCAGAGAGTAAGGAAGAGTAATTAGAGAGAGGTATTATGCGAAGAAGAGAAGAGTGAGCCTAAATAACACAAGGTGTATCATGTGCATAAGAAAAGAGATAAATATACATAATTGATTAGATTTTGAATTTGGAGAGATGAGAGAAGGAAGAGCTTAGTTCCAGACTGGTCAAGATAACTAACAAAGGATCTATATCAAGATAATTTTAGTAGATAGTTTATTAGATTGTTTCTCTATTATTTACTAATCTTGACAATAACAAATCTTGTTGAGGGTAGACCCTAATTTATTCTTTGTACAAATCCCTTAATAGGGTGACAAATTAACATGTCTAGAGTCCTTTAACTAGGCTTCTCCTATAGGGCAAGACTTTAATAGATCTCATCAAAATCCCCTAACAAGGTGGCACATTATAGTGTCATTGTAGCCTTTAACAAGGCTAAATTCTTTACCAAGAGAAATTTAGAAGAGTGCAAACTTATGAGGATCAACTCATATACCATGGTTTTTATCCTAATTGGGCTTACACGAGATAAATATTGTGTCAAGTGTTTCTATTTTCATGTTGTCTATTTTTTCTTAACCCTGACCAATTGAGTTATAGGTAGCACTAACCCATAGATAAGTGAGGAGCACAATCTATAGTAAAAAGTTGACATTAGTGAGTATATTGATTTGCCCCCTCCCCCCACCTTGCCGCACCCTTAGTATATGATCTATGGAGGAGACTAAAACCTACCTCACTTCCAATTCCTCAAAAATGGGTATGAAGAGAATAAATTGGAGTAGGATTCAAATAGGTTGAAAATATTGGGGAAGATGAGGAATTGTGCCATGAAGCAAGCAATTAGTTCCTCATGAAGATCACATGATCTAATCTCACCCAACATGAAATTTACTAAAATCTCCAAAGAGGGTTTTGGATCAAAACATATTCTCAAAAACATGAAATTGGGAGTGTGAAACCCTACTTTTTCCTAATATAAGAAATTTAATAAAAGTACTTATAAATTATAATATTAAGTTACTTAATAAATAAATTGACTCATTTCCAAAATAAAATAATATAATTCCAGGCATTTGGAATCTGCTATGACAAACTAGGCGATAAATAAATTAAATCATCAAAATTTTCAAAATATAATTAATCCAAAATTCTAATTTAATAATTTTAATGATAACTATGGAAACCTAAATGTATAGACATGCCTACTAGTCTAGTCACATAATAATTATGAATCCAAGTTTACTAATTACATACTAGAGAGATAATAAATAATAATTTGATACATAACCTATACAACGATGACGTAGGCTTGGTATGAAAGGTCAAAGTCACTATCCCCTAGTACTACTGCCAGTGATATAGGTGCACTCAAATTATGCAACTCAAGGTGAATGTACCTAGTATCTATTTAGTAAACAACAAAACATCAAGTGAAAATGCTCAATATATAAATAAAGGAACTACATAACACACATAATCACTATTGAAGGAGAATGTGACACAGTATAGATCTTTCAAGCAAGTGACTAAGGCTATGTTCCTACTTTGTACTAGTGCCAATTGGGAAAATTCATAGTCATAGTGTAGTGCAACATAGGCAACAGATAATCACATGATATTGCAACTAATTTAAAATATTTAAATAATTATTTGAAAATATTGCAGCATATATCAATAAAGGTAAAAGAAAAATATCCACAACATTACAACATTGTAATCATGAGTCAAATAAACATCTACCAAATACATAGCCATAGTTCAAATCTAAATATAAACTAATCATTTTCTATTATTCTAAGCATGTATCAATGGAAGCAAATAATTGTATTATTAAACATGTATGGAATGGCATATCATAAAATTTGATAAAATCATCCTAAAACAACATCCATAATCTCAAATGCAAAGACAACAGATAACATTATAAAGCATCATCATACAAATGTGTTTAAAATACTAATAACAACATAATCTAACATTAAAGTCAATAGTACCATAGAAACTAAAATCAAACGCAATAGAAAATGCATCTCAATGCAATTATTTTTCATATCTTAAGGGTACTCACAAAATAACATCATGATACCATACAAATATAGGTAACCACTAGCACATACCTTGGTGAAACCATCTAAGGATAAATTCATAATTAGTTGTCACATTTTTATAAAGGAAAATGCTAACAACCAAATTTTGTCAACTTCAACAACATTAAAGTGGCATTTTTGTTTAGAATTTGAAAATTTAGTAAATTGATGAATTAATGTATTAAAATGGATAAAATTTATGATTTTTTTTTATATATTTTAAATGAGAATTGATATTTTTCTTTAATTTTTAAAGTAGATTTTTTAATGGTTGAAAAATGTCAAAAATTAGGTATCTAGTTCCCATTCTCACCAAATTGTTTAAGTAAACAAACCATTTCCCTCTAATGTCAAAATATGTTATAGATGGCATATATAGCTAGTGAATGAAAAAGAAAAAATAGATATTGACCTATATTTTGTCTTTTATGACAATTCAATTTCTAAATCACCTAAAATTAATAGTTTTCATCCCCCACCATATCTTTCATGGAAAATCTATCCAAATTTTAAAAAAATACATTCTTGAAGAGGACTCTCACCTCTAATGAAACATATATTTTTCAAAATTTTCTAATATGATTAATTTTTTTTTCTTTCTCTAAATCAACATCTTCTTGACTATTAAAATACCTAATTGTAATATTTTTAAATTACAATAGATTAATATCTAATTAAAATGGTATAAAATTTATATGAGCATTTTTAATTCAGATCTAGATACAAAAGGGCATTTTAATTTTTTTTAAATATATCATTGAAAAGAGTAGTAGTTATTGAAATATCACTTTTAAAAAATCATTTTAATTATTTAGAAATTGGACTCAAAGTGGTATAAAACACGCATTTAATAGATATTTCCAATTGGAAAAGTTAAAGAACTTATCTAACTTAGCTAGAATGAATATAGAAAGACCATGTGTTTGACCAAAACTATATTTTAGTTCAAGATACTCAAATTCAATTGTTTTGATAAGTTATCTAGAAATGTGATAGTTGATTGTGTTTTTACCCCAAACACATCATAAGTCTCATCGGTCAAACATAAAAAATAACCAATCTTCTAAAGTAACAACATAAGTTAATATTACCCCAAGGATATAGACCACTCATGGTTTCCAACATGATTTCTGAATAGGAAAGAGTATCAAGGTCACATCCATGTAGATGGTATGTAGAACACAAACATGAGAGGTACTACATTAAGAAAAATAAAAATTAATGTTCTTTCCCTATATATAGCTTTCCTTCCTCCCCCTTCTACTTCACAACAAGTTGGTAAGAATAATAACTAGATATTGAAAAACTTAATACTAATCCTTCTAAAATATATGTTTGGGACTTGGTTTAATTTTTACTCACACACCATACTACACTTCAAGATGCTCTAAAAAATGTTATTATTCCTTCTCTTTTTGTAACTAATGATATGGAAACCTTCTTGGGTTGTATGAATCCAACTAAACCAAAAAATAAAATTATGTTATCTCAACATGAGTTTTCTTATTTACAAATTCAAAATCATTGTTATCATCTTATGAAAATGATCCTTAGTGATGGTAATGTTATTAGAAGAACCTTTATTGATAATGGATATGCACTTAATGTTTGTAGCATTAATTTATTACAAAAAAAAATGTAGATACCTCTCTAATTCAACTTGATTCTATCCTTATTTGTAAATTTAAAAATATTCCTAAAGATTTATTAGGTTCAATCACCTTACTATTAAATTAGGTCATGTTATCTTAACTACACCTATTTTGGTCATACTCCATACTCTCACAAAAAAACCTTTTTTACGAATACCTTGGCTTCATGGAACAATCATAGATGAAGGGGCCTTATTGAGATCTATCAATCCAAGCATGCAATAAAAGTAAACACAAGGGGAACAACAAAGAATTGGAGAGAAAAAAACTTGGATTAATTAGGAAAGGTAGGATGTTGGGGGAAGGAATAATTATCCTCTAAAATTTTTATGCTTTTTCAAGTTTGATTAGCCCTTTGTAGTTTTATCCACCTTGTAAACATGCACACACATTACTTAAATACTAAAATGAAAGTAAATGTAGCTAATCTATCTTAACGTATTCATGTAACATAAATCAATCACATGACACATAAGATAATGATTTGGTCACACATAAACCCTTGATTAGAGGGAAAACTATGGTGGGGATGGTATCCACAAATCCTTCACTACTCTAGTAAGAGGTTACCATGTTAAGGATACAATGTCTTGTCACTTCTAGAGACATACTTTATTAGGAGTAATGCATTTAGATCTATAAGGATCTACCTTTCATGACAATTTTACAACACAATAAAATGTGTATACTTTGTTAAGAGATTTATAATTAGACTTTTAGGTCTACTCTATTAAAGGATTTAACTAACATAATAATTAGAAAATAGAAGTGAAACTAATATTTATAATTACAACTTACTTTTCTTGATCAAATCCATCTTTTACTCAATGATTTATCACCTCCACTAATTGATGTATCAAATCCTTCTTTATACTACTTGAATAAATGATCTATAGTAGAAAAACATCTAGTACAACCCTCTCATAGGAAACAACTTCAATAACAATATTCGTAGTAATAACAACACCATCATCAATCTTTAAATTATTCCTTGTAGGTTTGTAAATAGGTATCATTTTCTTGTTTCAATCCTTGACCTACTTAGGATTTAGGAATGTTTTGGAATATGTCATATCTCCAAATCAATGATCTAGAATCACCCTTGTTCCATTCCTTTCCTTTCTTTTATTTCAGTGACTTTTATTCTACCTTGGAATCATAAATAGTCAAATCACATTTACTAATGAATCTTACCAAATCATTTCCTCAAACATATAAATATATTTTCCTTCTTAGTGGAATCATTACACATAAGATTCTATGTCATTCCAAATAATTATGTACTTCTTGCATAACTTGGTGTATACTTTATTTTTGTTGGTAGTTATGTTGTCACTTGATGCCTTTCTTGACTCAATTAAACTTGAAATGCGTAGTGATGTCTATGCTCAGTGTGTATATAATTGCTCGATATGCACTGTTCTATTTATAAACTCTTGGATCAAGTACTATATCATGGCTTAGTAACTATATTCACCGACCAATACCTTCTTCCTATTGGAAGTTTATTGGGAAATAGAGATATTGACAAAGGAGGTGAATCAGGATCACTAAAACTTTTTAAACTTCAAGAGAACTCAACTATATTTACCATTTTATCCATCTCATATAGATATTATGCATAACTTAAAACTTCAAATATTGAAATAGATCTAACTATGTGTCACATCCATCAATATGAAAATGTTAAAACATAAGATAAAAGATTTTGGTTACTCAAAAACCCTCTAAGGTGAAGGTAAAACTATGGTGGTGATTGTTGGACTAATTGCCAACCTTCTCCTTCAAGATTCATGACATGGCTTAACCACCTCCAATGTTCTATAAGTCTAGTGGTTGTATCAGGCATTTACAGGTTGATCTTTTGGTGCAATGCCAACTCTACCTTGTAACAAGTGGTATTAGAGCTTGGTCATAGGTTCAAATCTCCTTGGGTAATGCTGAGGGAGGAATTGTTGGACTAACTGCCAATGTTCTCCTTCAAGATTTATGACATGGATAAACCTCCTCCTATGTTCTATAACTCTAGTGGTTGTATCAGGCATTAACAGGTCAATCTTTTGGTGCAACGGTAGCTCTAGCTTGTAATGGGGATGATACCCACAAGTATTCACTACTACAGTAACAAAGTTATTCTATTAGGACTACAAATTTGATCACTTTTGATTATCTACCCTATGAGGGTTCTACCTTGTAAAGAGCTTTACAAAGACTATTAAGTCTACCTTGATTAAAGGATTTATCACTTACAATGAAGTAAGGAGTCTGTTAAGAGATTTACATAGGCCTATTAGGACCACTCTATTAAGAGATTTACCTTGATTCACTTTGCCAAAATGATTTAGTACTTGATCCTTTGGTATACACTAATAATTTTGATTATGGATCTTCATTCCAATCTCTGATATGATCTACTATCTAATATATCTTTACTCTACTCTTCATTGCTTCACTAGGTCACTAAACTTAGTTACTTTACAACTTGGCTTACAGCCTCCAAAACATAACTCCTTCACATAAATATCCATAATATTTTTCTTCTTTTCTCTTCACATGCACATAAAAGATAGGGTTTGGATATTCCCTTATAAATATGTATGTAGGGTATTCTAGATTAATAAGATCAACAATCTAGATGTTTCCCTTTTAGCCTCTTCATCTGATTGGTTGTCCCACCTTCATAGGAATCGATGATCCATGTCAAAACATGTAACAACCATTGTAAAAAACTCTAGGATCATTAAATGTTGTTTATATGTCATCTCAAAAATGGTTTACCTCAAAGTTTGTACCATTTCATATTTTTTTGTTCACTTTGTGTTACTCAACACATACTATCTCTAATGCTTAGTTGCAACTATGTTTCTTGTTGATACTCAGCCTCAACTCAATCAAATCCTTCTATATGACTCTACATCTATATGATCTTCTTACTTAGCATTAACTGAACCCAACTTATATAGGAATACTCTATGACCAAATACTTTCTTGGCTCCTATAGAACTCATCATATACAAGATTATTTACAAGTCTTTACAAATACATGACTGGACCTATATAGACTAACACAATGATAGTGATGATTGACCAACTCTTCCTTGTATATGACTAAGTGTTTAACACTAGTAGACAAAAAACTAGAGAGATCAACAATCTCCCCATTTGACATTAGTGGAAAAAACATTTTTTCATGATTACATCATTATAGTATAATTCAAAAATGATAATACTTACCCTATTCCTATGACTCAATCCTTATAGGACTAAAAAAAATTTCATTTACAACACACTCATATATACAATACATATGTTATATGACTCAAATAGTCTACTATTTCTTATCATACCTTTGTTCCAACTTTTGTTTTTGATTAGATAAATAGGCTTTATAGGGATCTTGAAACCCAAGTTAAAACAATACAAAAGGCTGAAAATAAGCAATTAAAGCCCAACTAAAGGACAATGGCCAAACAAAAGGCTAGTGCTACAGATCACCAAACAAAAGGTGACCATTGTGGCATCTCAATAGCCACCAACATAGGTTTTTACTGGGCTCCTGAAACCAAAAGAAGAAAAGAGGAAAAAGTCCCCAACCATGATACACAAAAAAGAACAATAGGCCAAAAGCCAGGGGACAAAACAAAGAACAACAAGCCAAATAAACCAGTCAGGCTTTGCCTTTAGATCCCTTCTTTTGATAATGTAATGCCATATCAAAAGAGGCAGTGGAGGGCTTGATCTTTTTTCCTTTTACTATGGCCCATCCATCCTCCACCAAACTAGCAGCCCGCTACCACCGTAAATCAGCAACACTAGAGCCAATCCCAAAAATCCCCAAGACCAGGGAAGAGACTGCAACTGAAACATCTGCAACCTGAGAAGAAACCATGGGAAGGTCTATCCTTGATAAATTAGAAGTGGAGGGCATGACATTATTTTCTTTTACTGAGGTCCTTCCAAACCCTATCAAACCAACAGCCTTCTGGCTCTGTGAATTAGCAAAGCCACAACTAGACCCTGAAACCCCTGAAGCCAGGGAAAAAACTATAATAGAGGAAGTTACAAAAGAAAAAAGAGAAGGAAAATCAACCCGAGAAGGAGCTAGAGAGGTGGCTACCCCCAAATCACTAGAAGATAGACCAATTGTATTCGTAGAAGGAGCCAAAGGGGGATCCTCCATCAAATCACTAGAAGACGGGACAGGGGAATCCAAAGACCGATCTAATGCAACCAAAGGATCCAAAGGATGATCCTTTGTCAAAATGCTAGGAACAGTAGCTGAATCCTCCACCAAAATATCTTGAAGAGATTCATCATCCACTGTAGAGAGGACCTTATGGACCGTGTAGTGATCTTTCGAGACCCCCTTCCACCAAGAAGGGGGCATTTTTAGTCTAGATTTACCAACAGAGCAGCCTACAACCAAGTGACCAACCTTGCAGCACTTCCTATAGTGTAAGGGGATACCCTCATAGTTGAGAAGGATATTCCATGATCCTAAAGTAGAAGCCACCAAAATCATTTATGGGAGTCCCTTAGAAACATCAATCTCTACCAGAATGCAAGCATACATTGTTTGAAACACATTGATAGAATACTTATCTATCAAGTAGAATCCACCAAGGGATCTCCCCACCTCCTCTAAAATAGGATCTACCCAAAGGTGAAGGGGGAGATTCAACATCCTAACCTAGATAGGGAACTTATTAAAAGATTTTGTCAATGGGTTGAAATCATTATGCCAAGGTTTTTCCATCAAGGGAAACTTTGCTTCCCAATAAAAAGCATGGCAAAGGATGGCATCTCTATTTGTAGCAGATTCAAATTTAATAATGAAAGACCCCCTAGGCATAGGGTAAATATGGGTTGTCTATTCCAACTTTTTTTATTCATCTAAGCTCTTCATCTTTGATTTCATAATTTTTAACCAATCTCTTCTGTCTTATCCCCCTTGATTGTTTCACTCATGTCTACTATTGGGGTTGGGAGGATGGAATCAAACAATATTTTTTAATGAATGGCTTATGAATTTTGATGATCATGCAAAGATCATGATCCATTATGGTTCTTACTGATTCTAAAACTTGTATCTTGATCCCCAAATTTTCAACTAAGTTAATTAGGCTATCAACACTAGAAAGGTTATTATCTTTTTTAACTAGATCCTTTGATGAAGCCAACTCTCATCGCATGACCTCCAAGTGATGTATCAAAATTGATTGTATGGAGATAATCTTGACCCTCATTCAACTATCTATTGTGTCTAGCTTGGCCAACCTCCCATGTGAAAATAATATTCTATTATAGTGCATGGAACTTGATCAAGCTGAATAAAAGACTGATTTGCCTGATGATTTTAAATTAGCTTCAATCTTTTGAATGCTAGCTTAAAATTCATTGGTGAATCTTGGCACATCAAAAAGAATATTATAGAATATTATACAGATCTTGTATGTTCTTCACAAATTCTTCTAGATTCTGTATAAGTATTGGCAATTCAACCTTCCTCAATGCAATCATAGTAGAAACTTTCTCCAATACATTTTTCTCTAACTTTTTCTCTAGCTAGGTCATTAATTTTTTATTTTCTTCTATATCCTCACTAACTGAGAAATGATAGATTCTTGTTACTCAATGTTCTAGATATCAAAAGGATCAACAAATATATCTTTAATATCATGCAATACTTTCCTTTGTTGTTTCTCTCTTCTCAACTCCTCTTGTTGTTTCTTTCTTGCAAGATTATAGTTTGTTCAAATGTGAGATTCTTCAAATCCCAATCAGGAAATTCAATAGCTTCATCCAAGATAACAACTTTACATGGATAATTGATCTTCTTCTTCTTCCCTTTACCCTTCTTAGAAGTGTTATTGCTCACCATAGCTAGGGCTAGAGTGGGTGAAGTGGTTGAAGGGGTTTCACCACATTGATAGGGTTTGAGTATGAACTAGCACACTTGGCTCTATCTATGATATTGCATTATTATCTTATTATTTTTCCTTATCCTTTTCTTTATGTTGTGTCTCTTTGTTTCCCTCGACTAGAGGTCCTAAGACTTGTGGTCCTTTTTGACATGTAGTAGTTTGATCTAAGTTTAATTATTTGTCTTTCTTGGTCTTCTCATATGAAGCCTTAGTTCATTACTTTTCCTTTTCTAGTTCATCAATACCTATTTGACTTTGAGTAATAGAATTAACAATTAGAGCTTGTGTCTCTCCTATTTTAAGGTAATCCTTTATCTTTTATTTTCACAAGAGTGTCTAGTGTAGTTGAATGAATAGGGGATACATTTCCTTTTTCCTATAAGCTCTGCACACCTATGTCTTCTTCATCACTATGTATATCTTCAATAGTTACTTTATCCTTTTCACTCTCTTGTACACCTTCTTTTCCTTTTCCATCCTTGATTATATTTTTTGTAGTTAGTCCAAAAATACTCTTCCATGGTAGTTTTTTTTTGTACAATAGCCTCAACTTTATCTTACAATATTATCATTAATTATCTACATTTAGGAACAAATCTATTCCTCTACTTCTCTAAAAGTGTCATGTCCCCTTTTCAAATAATTAAAAATAATAATGTTTGCTAAGGCAGGCAGGCCCAAAAAGGTGAAGTTTCGGAAAAAGGGGATAATCTTTGGAAGCTAATGGACTAATAAATGAAAATTATTATTAAAATATGTTTCATTAACCCTTCTTGGATGTGAGTTAGGATTATGCCCTCTTTTAAGGGGATTGGAGGCATTTTGGGCTCATTCCAGAACATGATTTTCGCTCATTTCTTTGTTATTCTTCAGAGGCTGCCAAACCTGTGGAGAAGGAGACCCAAGAACGGGAGTTTGTAGGTTTCCAAGGAGACCCAAGAATGGGAGTTTATAGGTTTCTAGGAAGGCTAAGGATGTGAGTTTGAATCCATTCCATGTGCATGCTCAGACAGAGTTTTCCTTTGTGCTGAACAGTGCAGATTTGTGGGTTTTCAGATGTGTTTTTTTGTATGAGTTTGGTGTTTTCAGTTGAGTATTTCATATCAGTTTGGGTTGCTGCTGTATTTCAGACTTTAAGATGTTAAAATAGAGTTGAATATATGTATTGGGACGTGATTAAACTTCTGAGATAGATTATTAGTGTTTTTGTGGTGTTTCCGAGCATTTTTGTGTTAATTTCGGGAGCCCGATGAGCATAGTTTTTGTCCTACATTTGTGAGCTGTTGTGTAAAGTCTATACAGATCTGGAAATTTCATTTTGTAGGCCATTATGCTACTAAATTTTCTGTAAAAATGTCCACTTTCAGATTTATTAATAATAGGTGAAGCTGTGAAGCTTTTGGCACTATTTCTGACATACCCGATTTGGGGTTTCTTGAGAAATTTGGTGGATCTTTGTGATATTAGTTGTTTGATTTTGAAAATCTGATTAGAGGCATGAAATATCATATAAAATCAGTAAAGGGACATTTCAAAAAGTGTTATAATTTTTTTTATTGCAAGTTCAAGCATGAATTTAGCTAATGTCCCTTCTCTTATTTTTCTTTCAATTATTGTTGCAAGTTGCCACTTAGCATCAATCCTATTATACAATTCAATAGGACTATTTCTTCCTATCTCTATAGGTGTTAATTTTAATTTAGCCATCATCTCTAATATTTATTCATCTACCTTGGTCTTATCAGCAACACTTAATGTTCCATACTTTCTAAATTTGAAATTTGATAAGCCTACAGAGTTCCTAATGTTGTCACATACCTCATCAATATTATTTGGCCTTATATGTGAAATGACTTGGTAGTGACTTGGTTCATTAGATTCAATCTTCTCTACATCTTCTTCTTTATCATAGTTTTTTGTTGTCAATTTTATTCTCTTTTTCTAACCTTTGGTGGTTGGCAATCTTCTCTTTACTACATGTATGCCACTATAACCTTCACTAGGTTTGGTAATCTTTACAACACCTTTTTTCATTGGTGACTTGGTACTACTTCCTACTACTTCTCTGGTTTTCAATCTTAGTGCTGCAAGAGGAGAGAAGGACTTAGATTTTACCTTCTTTACAATTTTCCTTACCTTAGGCACTATTATTTTGACTTTCTTGGTCTTCTTTGCTAGTAGGCTAACAAGTGTTAGGGTGTTTCCTTATTTTTCTTTATTTTCTTCCTCTTCCTCTGCATCACCTTCACTATCTTGATCCTCTCCAAGACCTTGTGTGATCATTAAAGGTCTAGTTCCTTTAGTTTGTATGCCTATTTTTCCTTCTAGGTCTTCAATCATTTTCTTCCTCTTCTTGTCAATAAAAGAAATCTTAATATCCACTGATATTCTTTCTTTTGCTTCTTCATATTTGTCAAAGGGCTTGACCTTTGCATCAATTTCTTTAGTGATTTGAGCAATGATTTCTCCACTCACATCATCAATATCAATTTCATATCCAAAAAATTTCAGCCAGGCTACTCTTGGCTTAACAACCTGAACAGGTGTGTACTTAGTGTCAACTAGAAAACACATATAGTTATAGTATTTATCAACTAAGGATGTAGGAGTCCTTATTATTCTCCTTATTTTTTGTTTAAATTTATCAAAGTATCCATCTAAAACATTCTCAAAACTATCTCCCAAATTTGTAATAAACTCTTGTAGCAGATTTACCTTGTTCCCATTCAATGTTGCTAATAGTAGGAAAGTAACTTTGTATATAAAAGAAAATAAACATTATTAGTGATCCAAACTTACATGTTGAATTCTTAGGCATTCTGATTGATAATATGTTCTCTATTAGTTGTAAGCATTGGAGCTTGGCAAGATCACATTCATTGTCTTTTATCACAATCTTCCAAGCTCGATCTATAGACATACATGATACACTATTCATTCAACTCAATTGGTAGAATTTGTATGCAATCACTCTCACTGCAAACTCAACCAATGGATCAATGATGTTTGAGATATACATGCCACATCCATTCCACTTATACTTGGTGTTTTTCTCAACTATATCTTTTATTTGGCATCACATAGTCTTCTTTTTATCAAATGTTGGTATCCTTTGACAACATGAATAATATTTTTTATTTTGATGGGTCCATTATCTAGCCATAACTCCATGTCATGAATTTGGTTCAACACAAACTTGATCCATTTAATTTTAAATTCCTAGGAATATCTAGGGAAAACATTAACCCTTTCCTTTCAACAATCTTGAAGTCAACCTTCAATACTCCTTCATCACACAACTTCTGGTATGCCTAACGAATTTCATAATCTTTCAGCTCACCAATTTTACACATGTAACAAATCTATACATCATGAATCATAATAATCCTAGGTGGTATTGATGATAACACACTCATTTAATCTCCTTTCATAGAAATTTTAGGAATAGCATAGTATTTAGCTAGAGGAAAAGTGTCACTCTTCAAAAATTGAACATTGTCTACCTCTTATCCTTGATTCTTCACCATTGATGAAGATGATGAAGCCATTTTTGAGTTAGGGTTTTGATGTTTTACTTTCTAAAAAACTTGGCATAATTGATAATCAACACTTGATCACACTTCTACCACGAATTCACTTTTAGTTGCCATGGATATCGCATCACAATTGCTCAAATTGCACAAGCTCTGAAATATGAATATAAGGTGTATAAATTATTTTCAATTTTTTTCAATATACATTCATTCATTAAAATTACATATCTCATAAATGTTGTGTACTTAGTTAGGTGGAATGTCTTTTTTTTTTTACACCTTTTAACTTGGTCTCCATTATATAGCTTGGTGAATACCATCTTACTCGACCTATACATCAGTTTGGTCATTTTGAGTACTCAGACCATATTGCAATGCTCAATCAATATAGACAATATTATTAATGCTCAATACCCAATAATGTAAATGATTCCATTATACATTTCTTTGTATAAATTTATTCTAATGCATCCTATCCTATGCAAATATGAACTTTACTACAATTTATGTTAGGAATCAATGTAAGATTAGTTTTTAAATATAATGTTCCTTACATACCTCTCTAGATTAGTTTGAGATAGTGTGATCACGATCTCCATTGGATTGGATGATCTCATTTTCATTTGTTCCACTTCTTCCATCTTCTGCCTTTTTCTTCTAGGTTTGATTCATCTCCTTCTTTGTTTTTTTTGCATTCATTTTTCTTATTCCCTTGATGTGTTTATTGTTTGGTACTAGTGCTCAGGCCCTACAATTCTTAATAACATGTCTAACCTTTTGACAACTATAACAAACTATGTTTCCATTCAACCATTTCTTGCCTCTAACATGTGTTATAATGCAATTATCTATAATAGGACCATACTCTCCACAATAATGAGAATTAGACCATTTACTATAATCCCAATTGTAAGAATTATCTTTCTTAGGTGTATTTTCTTTCTTTTTGGTTGTCTAGTTAGACTTTTCCTATGATCTACATTCATGTGTTCTATGTCCATACTTTTGACAATTATAAAAACATCCCTCAAATCTAGGTGCAATAGGTGTATTTCTCACCCTTGATCTACATTCATGTGCTTGATGATCTTGCTTCTTACAATTAAAATAATTACTAGTAAACTTAGCTTTAGGGTTTTTCTTACCAGTCTTGCTTTTGCAAATCTTTATTGTGTGTCCAATTTTTCCACAATGATAACATGTAGGTTTTCCTTTCAGTTTTTCATTTCTTTTCTCTCCACTCTTGGATGACTCTCCTTCTTTAGTCAATGATTAGTGCTTGATATGCCCTAATCTAGAGGTGTCACTAGATGATCTAGGTGATCTCATCAGTTCTTCAAAATATCTTATTGCTTCACTAGGATTATTTATCATTTCCATGAGTTCCTTCTTAGATCTTAGCTAATTCCTTAGTTGATCACTTTGTGATCTCATATTTTCTATCTCTATGTCTTTTATGTTGAGTTCTTGATTTGAAAGTATCCATTGATTCATTATTTCTAGTTGATTGTTTGTAAGCTTTTTTATATCATATGATCTTTCATTGAGTCTAGTAGCCATTTTTCTTTTGTCTTCTTTAGCCAAAATTTTATCTTCTTCATATTTTTTCTTTTGTTTAGTTACCTCACATAGCCTTACTGACTAGATTTCATGTTCTCTTTTTAATCCTCTGAATTCTTCATTTAGAATATTATTCTTTTCTAATAGATATGCCATAGCTACATCACTTTCACTAGAACTTCCATTGTCAAGCGATCCTTGGGTATCAACTTCTTGATAGAGTGCGTCATTGTGTTGAACAACCATATCCTTTCTTTTCCTTAGAGATTTCTTTACTTTCTCTCTTGTTATTTCAAGTTGTTGCAATTCAATCTAGATGTCAATTATTTGATTGTCAATGACCTTTCCCAATTTGTAAGCATCCATATCCAAGCTCTCAACTCTCAAGTGGTTAAACTCCTTCCAAGAGAACAAAGCTCTAATACCAATTTTTGGAAGTTTATTGGAAAATTGAGATACTGGGGGTAGGGGGGTGAATCAGGATCACTAAAACTTTTAAACCTTCAAAACAACCTAACTATATTCACCACATTATTCATCTCATATATAGATTATGCATAACATAACTTAAAACATTAAATGCTGAAATAGATCTAACTATGTATCACATCCATCAACATGAAAATGTAAACACATGACACAAAAGATTTTGATTACCCAAAAACCCTCCAAAGTGGAGCTAAAATTGGGATGAGGATGACGCCCACAAATCTTCACTACTATAGTAACAAAGTTACCCTTTAGGGACTAAAAATTTGATCACTTATGATGATCTACCATGTGAGAGGTCTTCCCTATTAAAATCTTTACAAAGACTATTAAGTCTACCTTGATTAAAGGATTTAACGCTTATAATGAAGGAAGGACTCTACTAAGAGATTTACATATGCCTATTAGGATCACTCTATTAAGAGATTTACCCTAATTTACTTTTGTAAAATGATTTAGTATCTGATCCCTCAGTCTCCACTATCATTGTTGATTATGAATCTCTACTTTCTAATCTCTAGTTTGATCTTCTATATGATATTTCTTTACTCTTCTCTTCACTTCTTCACTAGGACTCTAAACTCTACTACTTCATAAATTTTCTTGTAGCCTCCAAAACCTAGCTCCTTCACATAAGTATCCACAATACTTTTCTTCCTTTCTCTTCATATAAACATACAAAATAGGGTTTGGATATGACCTTATAAAGACATTTGTAGAGTCTTATATAATAATATCAATGACCTAGATGTTTTCCTTTTATCCTCCTTATCTAGTTGGTTGTCCCACCTTCATAGGAATCGATGTTCAATGTCAAAATGCATAACAACCACTATAACAAACTCTACAATCATTAAATGTTGTTTATATGTTGGTTCAAAAATAGTTTACCTCAAACTTTCTACCATTTTAGACATTTTATTTCACTCTATGTTACTAGGCACATACTATCTCTGATGCTCAATTGTAACTATTTTTCCTGCTAATAATTGGCCTCAACTAACTTGGCTCCTTGTGCATGACACATAATCCATATGCTCTAGTTACTCAGCATTTACTAAACTTAGCTTATATAGGAATACTCGGTAACTAAAGACTTTCTTGACTCCTATAGATCTCAACATACATAGGATTATTTACAATTATTTACAAATACATGACTTAGCCTGTATAGAGTGACTCAGTCATAGTGATGATTGACCATCTCTACCTTGAATATGACTAATTTTTTGATACTAATAGACAATAAAACTAGAGAGATCAATAGTGCTCAGCGATGTTTGTGCTTGGTTTATATATAATTAATCAGTATGCATTGTTCCATTTATAAAATTGAGTCTTCTCTTGGCTCAAGTACTATATCATGGCTTAGTAGCTATATTCACTGACCAATACCTTCTTCCTTCATCACTAGCTATTTGAGACTAATGAGAGCATCAATTTTCATAGGATCAACATTCTCCCCCTTTGACATTAGTGGAAAAAACATTATGCATGATGGCTCAAAAAATGATTTAGTGAGAATTGTAGAACCCCCCTAGTTACATGCTTCATTTTCTTCCTCAGTATAAAATGTGTTATGCAAAATCTTTTTCAAAAAATTATTTTGTAAGAAATTTAAATCCTTATATCTCCCCAAATAGTTATTACTTTTTTAACTCCTTACATAACATAAATACACATATAACATTCATAGTTATTGTCTTTTTCTATACTTATGCCAAAAAAATCAAAAAATTGAAATGTTTACTTAAGTCTTATTCCCAATTGATCAAGTAAAGTTTGATGACTTTTCATCATTACTATCATGGTGGAATCCCAATTGGTTTTCAATATCTTTAAAAAAAATATTCTCCACCTCTTATTTTGCTACTAAATAAATCATGTGGTCTACAAAGGATAAATTAGGTGTAGCATAAAGGTCTTTTTTCCTTCTATATATGTCTATGAATTACTTCAAGATGAGGTAGTAAAAAAGATTTCATCTCATTCACCTCATCTTGGATCTTAGCCTCTTCATGCAATAAGCCATGTAAAACTCCAGTAAAGAATCTTACTTT
Organism: Cupressus sempervirens; assembly: GCA_028749045.1. Classification (NCBI taxonomy): domain Eukaryota; kingdom Viridiplantae; phylum Streptophyta; class Pinopsida; order Cupressales; family Cupressaceae; genus Cupressus; species Cupressus sempervirens. Next base: position 411,583,668 of record CM053784.1, read on the forward strand.
TCAATAATGAGTCACATATGATCTTGAATGACCATTAAGTGAATCTATATTGGAATTCATATCTTCCCCAATTTCATTCAAATTTCCTTGATATCCTTAGAGAGTTGAGGTATATCACACAATTTTTTAAATAATGTGAGAATATTTTGAACAATATTTTCCAGTTTGGTGACTAAAGTTGAAAGTTCCACTTGTTGAGCTGCAATTTCTTGTGCAACTTTTTCTAAGACTTTGTTCTCAAGTTTCTTTTATTATCTTTCCATCAATTTATCCCAAGTACCCACATCAGGATCATTCAGCTTCTCAACAATTTGCATAAGTTGTTCCAGAATGGGGGTCTTCTTATTAGGTGTAATATCACAAACAACATCTAGTAAGATATATTTGATATCATGAATAACTTGTTTATGCTTTATCTCCTTCCACAACCTATCTTTCTCTACCTTCTTTCCACATATTACTCCATATTCAACTAGAGAATCTGAGTCTAAGGTATTTAGGTACCAATTAGGTATAATAATGTCTTCATCAAGAATAACTAGATTGAACATTACTACTCTAGTCTTCTTCTTCTTCTTATCTTTTGAATCAACAATATTTGTACATCATGATGGCTTGGGTGTAGCCTTTAACTCCTGATCTATCTATCAATGTGCATCTTCCTTTTTCATCTCATCTTTCTTTTCCTCAAGTACTACTAGTGTATATTGGAAAATTGTTTGACATGTAACACTAGATTATTTCAATGCATTTCCCTTGGGTTCACTTATTAAAATTTTCTCAGGTTCAACATTGTATCCTTTCCTTAAATTCCCTTACTAGGAGGATCTTGGGCTTGTGGCATTATGCCTATAGAACAATTGTCTACTTTATTCTTAGTTGCATCTCTCCTCTTTGTGGGTTACCATCATCAAAAAAATTAGTTGTCTTCTCATTCTTTGCATATTCCCCTTTAGTACTTTGAGCCTGGTGCTTAGTTTGATTATAATTTGTGTGCATTGGCATATTAGCAACAAATGAATGTAATGAACCAACAGGAATAACATTTACATTAGATGACTCAGTTTGTGTCTTAGGCTTCTTATATTCCTTAATATGTTCAATAATGTGTCTGTATCCTAGAATATGCGTATGAGGTGACTTAATTGATTTTAAAACTTTTGTATTAGGCTCAATGTCAACCATAACATCTTCATCCTTTTTCACTTCATCTCCCATATCTTCTTTAATGGCATGTCTAATAGTTATAGTGTCATATTTACTAGTAATGTGTTCAACCATATCATGCACTTTATGTGCTATATTTTGAACATAATCATCTTCTTGATTATCTAGTTCAAGATTATGTTTTGTCTTGGCATCATCAACATCTGTACTCTCCTTAGGATCTTTGATATTGTAAACCTATTTCCATATTCTTTGACAATCGATGTCAACATCTTGCAACTTATCTGCTAAAATATTCAATGCTCTTTGTTTAGGCAAAAATTTATTACTATGCATTTTCATTGCATCAACTATTTCATTAATATGTGATTCAGGCATAACAATTGCAAGCACTCTTTGTCTCTCATTTTTTCTTAGTAATCAAAGTATATTGCCATATGTTATTAGTTTTCTTGTATAGCTCTTCTAGAATCATGTTTTTGGTCTCTATAGGAGTATTCTTATATTTTCCCATGATATAAATCAAAGAATTTTAAATCTTTAGCTTATCTTCATTATTCAATGTACGATACTTAACTTATTGAAAAGTAGACAAACCTCCTTGTTCTCTTAAATAATTTGCCACTTTGTCTATATTTTTGGGTCTCTTATTTACAACAACTTTGTAATGACTAACATCATCACATTTTATCTTTTCACTATCCTCCTCATCTCTAATGATCAACTTCCCCTTTATCTTGGGGATAATGATATCCATTTTGATTATTTCCTTATCTATCACATAAGTGCCAAAAGTTTTGGATAAAATGTTGATAGTTTCATTAAATAATGCCTCAATCTCCTCTATAGGTCATGTTGGGACTCAAAATTGAAGCCCTAATTTTGAGTATCATTCTAAAAATCAAGCCCGATAAGCACATTTTAATGCATGTGTGTGCAACTATCCATTTGAGGCCTAAGAGGTCTTTAATATTTCTAATACCTTGAATTTGATATATCCACTCATTCCATAAAGATAAATTTCCATTCTGATTCATTCTGTGAAGTCTCATTTTGAGCAATGTTCAAATCTACATTTTTGTTTATGTCAAACAACAACAAGTAGCCTAGTTTGAATTTGAATATCTTGCACCTAGTAATGTTTCATGAGTCTCTACTTTGGGAATGTTTAGTACACATATAAAAGAACCTAGGTTTCAAGTTTCAAATTATTTTGATAGGTTTTGAATTTCTTAGAGTTGGTTGTTTATTGTTGTCATGTTAATGTAAATTGTTTAGAATTCTGGGAGGCCCTTTTTGACCTAGTTGATCAAAATAAGAAAATTCCTTTTTCATTGCATTCTAGAGGTTAGATACTTGTTATGTTTCTAATTTGACCTTATGATGAATCTGTTTGATCAGTTTTTGAACATGATTCCATATGCAATTTGTAAAATTTTACTAGTGTCATAAAGTGTAGATTGATCAGTACCCTTGTTCGGGATGTCATAAATCTAAATCCATGATAGATGAGACCAAATGGATTATATTGTTGTGCTCTACTCTAAAAATTCTTTTGTGCCAGCTTGCAAGTCTAGATGAATCTATCTGCACACTTTCCCAAGTCCATTTCATTTGCAAAAATCACTTTTCTACCATTGTTCCTAGTCCTACAAATCCAAGTAGCCCACTTTGATTGCCCACCAAATTTAACCAATTATTCATCATGAGCCCAAATCCTAGATTTATACTTGCCTCATGAAAATGAAAAAATGCCCTAGTTTTTGTACCCCCAAGTATCAATTTGACCTTCTTTCAAAGCCAAAACCAAATGCATTTTATTATTTTCTAACATGTTTTCTTGCAGACAGTTCTAAGAAAGAAAATTTAACATTCAATATCTTTTGAACTAGGTGCTTTCATGACACAAGATCTGATAGGGTGCAAGAGTGTGGAAAAAAGAATCAACATGTTTGATTTCAGGGCTCAGTCAGGTGTTTTGATCAATTCTTAAAGTTGATTAGAGGACCTCTTGGCACGAAACTGGCAATTTGCAAGAAAGGTTGAAAGTCAATTTTAGATGGTGCGATAATGATTGAATTTTGATCAAATCAGTATTAGATGATTAATGGATCAATTTGATAGTTCATTCATTTGAAAAAAAAAAAAGCTAGACCCACATTGGGGCTCAGCTAATTCCACCGGATTGATAAAATGTGAGTGACTAAAAGATATCACAATTGATTTAGATTGTGATGTTGTGTCAAGTCATGATGATAATAAATATTTTCTTGGACCTTTTCCATAAGTCTATTGATCCTCACACGAAGAGCTAAATATGGGTAGTATTCAAGGAGGAACACATTATCTTTACTTATAGATAAATAGAATAGACAAGGATTGGCAAAAGGATGTAAGAGTAGTGTCGTTTAGCCTAAATTGTAGGGAAATGGGTGACAATAATGATGTACTCATGGACCGATCTTCCATTTACATTAAGATGAACACATCTATCACAGTCATTTCACCTCTCTTTAGCTAAAATCCTACCATGTAGATCATCTAAAGAATACGAGTGAGTTGGAAAAGAAAAATTAGGGAAATCTTGTTCATAGAAGCTCCAAAGGAACAAGGCCAGGCAGATAATGCCATCATGAGATTAAATTCATAAATCCAATCTTTCTTAATGCAACCCCTATTAAGGTAGTCAATCATTTCAAAGATCTATTCAATGCAACAATGAATTTGTAGTCCTTGATAAAAATCAAAGGCATCACAACATGTTGTTTGACAAAATTCCCATAGGAATTCTATAAAACCTGACTTCTCATTATCTAGAAATGAGATTGCCAATTTGGTCAACACAAGGCTTCACAAAGTATGGTCTTGTGACATGATGTCTAAGGAGGGTATTCATGAAAAATAAAATTCCCTAACTCCTTAAATTGTATCATATTTTTCCTAATGTGGAGAAAATAACTAAAATTCATTAGGGGTCTGTGGTGTTCTAAAATCTCCTGCCCAGAGGGTGTTTGGAGTTACAAACTAGCATCACTTGAAGTCACGTATGCCTATATGGAGGACATGAGATGATGAGAGGAAGAAATAAATATTGGAGATACTTTAATGATTTTTTACTTGAGAAGGGGATCAAGTGCAAGAAAGGAAAAAGTCGATGGTTGTCTAAAGGGTACTTTGATCCAACCACTACCCCATTGACCATTTTTATTTTTTGTATACAAAATTAGATCTTTGTTCATTAGGATAAGCTCTAACATGTGATCATAGGTTGTGCAAAGCAACAAAGGAAATAAATTGAGAGTCTTTTAATCTCACATTCATTGGGCATTGGTAGTTTTAAATATTTAAATACCTCTCAATATAAATCTAAATTGTCTTTAAGACATGGACTTTTATAAGACATAAGGCAAGTGTGTGGAGGGCCCACCTAACTAGCTTAATGCTTAAGGAAATTTTGACTGAGCATGACCAACTAAATGATGACATGGATCCTCCTCGAAAAGGAAATCATGACAAGTGACAACATAAGAATGAGCTACAAGGTGACATGTGGCAAGGACCTTCCAGACCTAGCACACTTCTTGAGGTGCCAAAATGGAAAGGTAAGAAAGGTGTCACAAAAGCGCATTCCCACATGTGATGTGGCAGTTGTTGCCTATTCATGTAGGGAAGCACCTTGCCAACACATGGTAGCAAGCCCTAGTTGGCAATGGCATGGCTTGGGTAGGCTTTCGATGAATCGCAAAGTGCCATGTGGTAGTGATGTGGTGAGTGCTAGAAAAAGGATGACATGATGGTGATCAGGCAATTGGAGAGCTCATGAAATATTGACATGTGATAGGTGACTAGTGGACCATTTAGAGGGTGCCACATGGCATCCAAGTGGTAGGTGAAATCACTGATGCTGACCAATGGCATGCTGCCATGTGATACAGATGATCAAATCAGTTTGACCTAGATCAAATTTTGGAGGAAAAAGTTAAAATTCAAAAAAATATATATATATTATTCTTTTGTTTCCTAAACATGACACACCATTTTAAATCTTTTGATTCAAATTGTAAAGTTTAAACTTTAGAAGAGATTTAAATATTTGTCATAAAGATGCAAACCAGAAAGCCATATTAGGAGCTTGCTTCTTCATTTTGAGATTCTAGAAATTGTCAATAAGCGTATATAGTACTATTATATATAATTTGGGCTGGGAGACAAAAAAATTCCATTTTTGGATTTTGTTTTGCACATGAAACCATCTATTCAAGTTATGCTAGGTTTTGTCTTAGGTACTCAATTTTCAACCACATTCAAGTATTGAAGTTCAAATTTGATTTCTAGCAAGATGATGGACTGAATGTGTGCTAAAGGTAGTAAGAATCCAGTTAGTGGCAATTTTTCTCACTTCCAAGTTATTTTGATGAAGGTATTATCAGCATTTCAGATGTTGGAATTAACAAGTGGGAAGACTTACTTCTGAGGCGGGGTGAATCAGAAGTAACTAACTTTAACCCTTTTAAATTCTTTTAACTAAAACCATTCACATGCATTCAATCTATCTACTAAACTTGAAAGTAAAGACATGCATGAAAATAGACAACACACAAATTTGGTAACCCAGAAACCCTCCAAAATAAGAAGGTAAAACTGGGGTGGGGATGACACCCACAAAATATCACTGCAGCAATGTGTGACTATTCAAGGTTACAATGTTTGACCACTTCCAATGGTCTACCTTGTGAAAGGCCTATCCTGTTAAAGACTTTTACATTCTGTTAAAAGTGACCTGGTTAAAGGATTTCACTACCCTACTAAAAGTAGGCCTAGTTAAAGGACTTCAATACATTCACTTGGAATGCCACCCTATTAAAGGATTTATAAATGGCTGCTAGGCCAACCTAATTTCATAGAATTTTCATTATCTAATACAACTGCTAGAGAGTATTAGAGAATCTTTGACCTAATAGCTTTGTAATCTCCAATTGTTGATTCTAGATCCTTGTTCTACTCTGACTGACTTGATCCTTGCTTGACCTAATATGTCACTCTTTGAAGTTCTGATACTCTATTCTTGATCAAATGAATACTGCAACACTTCTCTATTCTTCTAAGTCTTTTCACACTTCCCTCTAAATTTTTTTATAGTTCACCCATACACTTCATTCATCCATGCATACAATGGGGTTTCATCCTCCTTTTAAAGATTTTGAAGACTTAGGGTTAGGTATGAATCTATGATCCATATTAAATCTTCATTTCTCGCTCATTTCTTGCACTTTTCTTATTGGTTGCATTCCTTCTCCTTTTTTCTTATTGGTTGCATGTTGATTACATAGGTAATATAAAAGATTCATTCTTATCTTTAATATCCTTTGAGATTCTTCTATGTCGGTCCAAAAATGGTTTACATAGAAGTTTGTGCAATTACAAAAAACTATGTCCAATCTATGTTACTTGATACTTGTTACCTCTAATGCTCAGCTCATATAGAAAACCTAGCTCACTTGACTCCTAGAGAAATTTTGTTCCACTTAGCTTCTATAGTCATTTAGCACCTATACTTTTCTTGGCACTTGATCTTCACTTGGCACTTGAAGATTGCTTGGCACCTGAAGATTTCTCGGCACCTAAAGTTCACTCGGCACTTGTTGAACTCTCTAGCTCAGCATACATTACAGCTTAGCATCAACTATTTACTCAGCATCTATACATATTTTACTTGGCATGAACTTAGTAAACATCTTAAGTGTGTTGACACGAAATAGTCAAAACCTAGTCTTAGATTCAATAATCTCCCCCTTTGACATGAGTGTCAAAAACACTTAGCAGTATATCAAAGTCTAATTTTCTTGAGTAAAATATACATACAGTTTGGCATATATACAAAACTTCAAAACTTCTGTAAAAAAAATCTATAAAAACTATATATATATAACTCAAAAGTTTTGTAACTCCCCCTGAGCTGATGTGCCATTTCTATTCCTATAACCAAAAGTTTTTGTTGTATAACCAAAAGTCTATGTTCTATGTGTCTCATGTTGAGTACCCTATTTTTGCTTCCTATACTGTATCTTCCATTCTTATTTGCAACCTCCCCAAAACATTATATCTCCTTCTTAATTGTTTATCCCCCTTAACTATATCTCCCCCTTTTTGATGCTTATGTCAAAGGGTTCTAAGAGTTAAGACCATATTTTTCCAAAAATGTTTTATTGACCTCCATAATCATCTTGAGAGATGCATCCCAATTGTCTAAAGCAATTTCCAATGATTTATGTTGGATAGCTATCTCTACTGCAAGATGTACAAGTCCCTCCAAAGTAGAAATATTATTATCTTTCTTGAGAACATTATCTACATAGGCTTGCTCTTTATGAAGTACTTTCAGGTGTGGGGTTATGAAAGACTATATCTGCATCAGTTTGGCCTTAATATTGGCCTCTTTAGCTGACAACATAGCTAATTCTTTCTATATGTGAAGAATTTGAGAAAAATGCTTCTCACTCTAAGCTGGATCTTTTGGTAGTTGTGTGCTGGAAATATTTAGATTTTGCTCCAAGCTCATTATTCTTTGACTTGTCTCCTATGTGAAATATGAGAAATCACACAACTTTTTGTACAATGAGAATACATTCTCAAATACCTTTTTCACCTTTTCAATTTTCTTCGCCAATTCAACCTGTGAAAGTGTTATTTCACTTGAGATCTTTTCATTAACTTTTCTTTGAAACTTCTTCTCAGACCATTCCATGAGTTTCACATTGGTTTCTTGGTCTTCATTAGTCACTTGTTCTACAATATTTGTCAGTTGTTCTAATATAGGCTTGGTTTCATTATGTGTTTGCAAGTTGAATACATCAAGAAATATTTCTTTGATTTCTACCAATGCTTGCTTCTGCTTATAATCATTTCTAAGTATCTCTTGTCTTTTCCTCTTTTATAGTACCTCTTGCACTTCATATATCTATTACAAGTTCATTTTCCTTGAGTCATAGCTTGGTATGACTATTTCTCTATCTAATGTAGGGTCTTCATAGTTAAGTACCCTTGTAACTTTAGTAGAGCTTGAGCCTCGTGTAGAGATGTGCAATGGCATTGCATCAGTGCTTGGCTTCATCTAAGGAGTCCCTCAACTATTTGTATTGCCTCCTACTCCTTAGGGGTTTTCTCTACTTCTTTCTCCTCTCCTCTACTGCCTTGGTCAATTATGACAATTTGAGGAGGTGCACCTTGGGTTTGTACTGCAAGAACATCTTGTCCAGTTGGTTCTTTTGTAGGCTCCTCAATAGTAGTTGTCACCTTTGTTTTAGAATCAACCTTAGTAATTTTATCTTGTACCTCTTTCTCTTTAGGTTGATCTACTATAGCTATGGGAGGTTGTGTTGATAGTTCTTGTGTAGTTTCCTTCTCCCTTGTTATTGCTACTACAACTTTTTGCAGCTCATCAACACTCACCAATACTAGGTTTGTGCATAGTTGTGCTTGTAATTTGTTGATTGGTGAAGGATCTTCTTGAGATCCTCTATAGTTAAAGGGTTGATGTTCTAAGAAAAAGTTTTAGGAACATCCTTTATAATGAATGTAATTGAAGGTGCTATATGTGGAGGACTAGGAGGTGGCAATTGTGTATCTTGTACATTCAATTCAGTTTGTTGCTCCTCTTCAACTATTTCCATTTCTTTTTATTTTTCTGTATCCTCCTCCATTATTTCTTTTTCTGGCTCTTTTTCTCTTTCATCCTTTTCTTGTTCTCTTTCTTCTTCTTTCTTACTAGCCTTAGCCTTAGTTGCATCTTTATCCTTTTCAATATTCTATCCCTCAAAGGGATCTTCTTCTCCATCCTTGATAGTATTCAAGCCATAGATCAATTTCCACATTCTTGTTGATTTCTGGACAACATCTTCAATTTGGTTACGAAAAATTTTGAAGGCTCTATATTTTGGTGCAAACTTGCTTCCATGTTTCTTATTTGCCTTAGTTATTTGACCTTTATTCAATTTTGGCATTACTTGTGCCAATGTGGATTCTTTTATCTCTTTTTCCATTTTAAAACAATAATGGCACTTTTTTTCAACAATTTCATATAATTCCTTAGGCATTGTATTGTCTAATTCAAGAGGAGTGTTCTTGAATTTTGCCATCATGGCATATACTAATTATTCAACTTTATTCTGATCTTCTCTACTTAATTTATTAAAATTAATATTTTTCAACTCAAAAAAATATGTATTCTTTCTAACATTATCACAAATTTTATCAACATTTGACTTAAAAGCATGGCTTACCACTCTAAATTGGTTGATATCTTCAGATTTTGTCCTTTCCTCACCATCTAACTCTAGTTGTGCAACATATTTTCTCTTTAGTTTCTTCTATGTAGGACCAGTCTACTTAGTAGCCTTCTTCTTTTCTTTTTCTTTTTCCTTAGCCTTTTGAGTTAAGGCTCTTGTGGTGGCTCTTGTTACTGGTATAGTTTGCTTGGCTTGGGTTGTCTTTGTAACCTTCTTTTCTTTAGGCTAGGTTTTAAGCTAAGTTTTGGCCTTTCTCTTCTTGGGCTCAACTTGAGTTGGTGCTTCCTTGGCTTCTTGATGGGGACGCAACCCAAGAACAGAATGGACACAACAGAAAAGGGCAAATTATATTAACTGAGAAAATAAGCTAGTACAAATAGTACAGAGAAAATCAACTTCAAAACATTCCCTAAGGGCTTACAATAGCATAAATCTGGAGATAATTTCTCCTTTCAGTACCTCCTCTCAAACTCCACTCCGAACTGCCTTTTACAATGCTAGAAATCTCCTTAAATAGACCCCAGAGGGTTAAGGACTAGGAGTACATTCTAGAAAGTGCTAGTAGGCTTCCACTGACCAAATAGAAGGTTCCAGAAGCTACGGTAGAATTTGGCAAAAATCTAGAAGAATCTAGAAACAGTAACCAAACTTCCGGGAGCCATAACTTTTGAACCGTAGCTCCGATTGACGAACTGTTTACATTTTCGAAAAGCTCTCAAAGTGCTCTATAGCCCTATGGACAAGCTTTTCCCATCCCCCATTTTTTGACCCTTTTCGAGGTCATTTGATGCCCCTAACTTGACTTTGAAGCATTCTTAGGATGTCTCCAAAACCCGAAAAATTGCAATAACTTTCAAACCATGGGGCCTTTTGACCTGATTCTTTTTCTGGAACTGTGAGAGTTGGAACCTTTATTTGACCCAAATGGGTATCCAAAAATGTAAAGACATGAAATAGAAACTAAGTCTAAGTACATATTTTTGGGTGACACAGGATTGCCCTTATACCTCTGGATGCTCCTGCATCAGACACCTAGGGTAGATTGAAAAGTGACCCTGTCACTTTATGGATGGTAGAGGAAATCCCAAATGGGAAACCTTAGCTGCTGAAATCCAAGTTGAGTCCTTGATTGGCCGTCCTTTCCATTTGACCAAATACTCTTCATACTGCCTTTTTTTGGTACTCCTACCCACACGATGATCTAGAATGTCTTCTATCTCCTCCTTCTTAGAAGCAAGAATTGGACATGGCTCTAACACCAGCTCCTCATCCGCACCATCATCATGATACTCTGTTAAATCTACAATGTTGAAAATGGGAGAAATGTGAATACCATCTAGCAGCTCCACCTCATATGCATTTCCTGAGTCATGTTTCTTCAAAATTTTGCAGGGGCCAAATTTCCTCATTTTCAGCTTGTTGTAAGTATTGGCTGGAAATCTTTCTTTTCGTAAGTGCACCATGACTAAATCTCCTACTTGGAATTCCTTATGTCTTCTCCTTTGATCAGCCCTAGCTTTATACTCTTGATTCATCTTGGTTATGTGTGCCTAAACCTCCTCATGTAGATGCTTGATATGTTCAACAAATTCCTCAGCTTCAGCACTCATCCTTTCCCTGTGTTCTATCTTCCTCAGCTCTGGTGCAGTCCTTGGGCTATTCCCATATACAATTTGGAATGGTGATTTTCCAGTACTCCTATTTATAGAGTTATTGTAAGCAAACTTTGCTTGTGGTAGAACCAAATCCCATCCCTTGGGCTTATCCCCAACTAAACATCGCAACAAATTGCCCAGACTTCTGTTTACCACTTCATGTTGACCGTCAGTTTGTGGGTGATGCGTGGAACTGAATTTCAAGTCTGTTCTCAACTTTTTCCATAATGTCCTCTAGAAATACCCCACAAATTTAGTGTTTCTGTCAGAAACTATACTCCTTGGAAGACCATGTAGTCTTACCACCTCTTTGAAAAACAAGTCTACAATATGGACAGCATCATGAGTTTTGTGGCATGGAATGAAATGTGCCATTTTGGAGAACCTATCAACCACCACGAATACTGAGTCATTACCCCTTTGTGTCCTTGGAAATCCAAGAACAAAATCCATACTTATGTCCTCCCATGGCCTTGATGGAACAGGCAATGGCTGATATAGGCCAGTATTGTGACTAAACCCCTTGGCAACTTGACAAACATGGCAACTCTATACAAACTTCTTCACATTCTGTGAAATTTGAGGCCAAAAATAATGTTCTCTAAGAATGGAAATGGTCTTATCTCGACCAAAATGGCCTGCCATTCCTCCACTGTGTTTCTCCTTAATTATATTTTCCCTCATGGAACTCCTTAGAATGCACAATTGACTACCTTTGAACAACATGCCATCTTGAATCAAATAGTCTAACCACTTGGTTCTATCTACAGCAACGGGTTCTTTACAAGCTTTCGTTGCTTCACCAAAATCAAGATCCTCAAGGTACAAATTCTTGAGTTCATCAAACCCAACTACTTCAACCTGCATTACTGTAAGCAACAATTGTCTCCTACTTAGTGCATCTGCAACCCTGTTAGATTTTTCGCTTCTATGCTTCAACACAAATGTATAGCTCTGCAAGAACTCTACCCACTTCATATGCCTCTGATTCAATTTACCTTGGCTATTTAGGTACTGTAATGCCTGATGATCAGTATACAAAATAAATTCTTTTGGCAATAAACAATGCCTCCATTTCTTTAAGGCCTGAACTATTGCATAGAACTCTTGATCATAAACAGAATACTTCTTCTTTGCATCATTCAATTTTTCACTAAAATATGCAATAGGCTTACCTTTTTGGCTTAATACAGCCCCAATAGTATTGCCACTAGCATCACAATCTACTTGGAAAACCTTTCTAAAATCTGGAAGTTCCAACACAGACTACTCTGTTACCTTCTTCTTCAGCAATTCAAAACTTCTTGTAGCTACTACAGTCCATTTGAACTCTTTTCTATCCCCTCTTATTGTATCAGTTAGGGGTGCACATATGCCACTGAAATTCTTAATAAACTTCCTATAAAAACTAACCAGACCATGAAATGATCTTACCTCAATAGTAGACCTTGGAGTAGGCCATTCCAAGATGGCTTTTACCTTCTTCGAATCCATTTTGAGACCTTCAGGTGATATAACAAACCCCAAATAGCTAACTCCCTTTTTGCAAAGTTACACTTCTTCAGATTAATTAACAGTTTCTCTTCCCTTAGCCTTTCAAGGACACTACGAATATGCAATAAATGTTCTTCCAAAGTCTTGCTAAAAATTAAAATATCATCCAAATAGACAATAACAAATTTTCCCAAAAACTTCTTAAGTACCTCATTCATGAGCCGCATGAAGGTGCTTGGGGCATTCATCAATCCAAAGGGCATGACTAACCACTCATAAAGACCCTCCTTGGTCTTGAAGGCTATTTTCCACTCATCTCCTTCTCAAATCTGTATCTGGTGATAACCACTCTTCAGATCTATCTTTGTGAAGTACTGAGCTCCACTCAAGCAGTCCATAATATCATCCATCCTTGGAAAAGGAAACTGGTACTTGATGGTGATCCTATTTATAGCTTGAGAATCTATACACATCCTCCACTCTCCATCCTTCTTTGGTGCAAGTACTACAGGTACTGCACATGGACTCAGGCTCTCTCGAATCAAGCCCTTCCTTAACAGCTCCTGAACCTGTCTATTTAGCTCCTCTGTTTTAGTAGGAGTCATCCTGTGAGCATCCTTGTTAGGAAAACTAGCTCCTGGAATTAGATCTATCTGATGACTGATTTTCCTTACTGGTGGCAATCCATCTGGAACATTATCAGAGATAATATCTCCAAACTCCCCTAGTAAATCTGAAACTTCAAGTGGCATTTCACTACTACCTTCTTTATCTTTCCTAGGAATCAAAGCATAGCACATATGCTAATGTTTCATGCCATCTAAAAACTTCCTTTCATCAAAAAGACAAATCCTAGTACTGCTACATACCTTTTCACCTTCCCTTTTCATGGGCTTCAATTTGTGGCAAACTCCATCCTTTGTCAGAGAGTATGTGTTTGCATGTCCATCATGCACTGCATGTCTATCAAACTGCCATGGTCTACCCAACAATAGATGGCAAACATCGATCGAAATAACATCACAGAGAACTTCATCATGGTAACTCCCAATTTTGAATTTTACTAAACATTGTTCACTTACCAGGACCTTATGATCATCTTTTACCCAAGCAATCCGATAGGGCTAGGGATGTTTCTCCCTCTTGAGCTTCAACTTAGAGACCATCTCTTCTGATACCAAGTTATCAGTGCTACCACCATCAATGATCACGTCACAACATTTATCCTCACACTTGCATCTAGTAGGGAACAAACTCCTCCATTGTCCTGGTTCAATCTCACCACTTAGTAGGACTCTTTTATTTACCAAGGTCTCTCCTCTTTCTGCATCCTCTGAATGTGATGATTGTGCATCCTCATCCATATGGGCAACCCTAGCTTGGCCCTCATCTCTCCTATCTGTCCTTCCTTGTCATTGAGGGCATTCAAAGGCATGATGACCTTCTTCATTGCAATGGAAATAGGTACCATGGAAGCCTCCTCTCCCTTTTCCACATCCTCTACCTCTTCCTCTTTGATTTTGAAAGTCTTGATCATGGCAGTGGTTGAAACCCTCATTCCTCTGGTTCCTGCTAGTACCCACATCTTCATTTTTCTTTTGGGTTTCATTGTGGCCTCCAGATGACCTGCCGCTTCCCCTTCCTCCTTGACCATGCCCTCTTTATCTTCCTTCAGACCTTTTATTTAGCTTCTCTTCAACTCGTAGGGCAAACTAGTATGCCTCTTCAACGCTGGTCATTCTTACCAGACTTAATTCCTCCTGGATGCTAGGTCGCAATCCACTGATATAATGAGCAACCTTCTCCTTATTTGCTTCTGCATGTCCCACTCTAATCAAGAGTCAGTAAAATTCCTCTATATATTCTTGGACTGATCTTTGTACTTGCTTTAACCCATGCATCTTCTTAAACAAATCAAACTCATAGTCCATAGGAATGAATTGCTTCTTCAATTTGTCCACCATGCGATCCCATCTTGTGATCTTCTCCTTTCCTCTTCTGTTTCGTTCCAATTGAACCTCTTGCCACCAAATTTTGGCATGGCCTTTCAGTTTGGCCTTTACAAACTTAACCCTATCTGGGTCCCTGATATCCTGATACTCAAAGTATTCTTCCAATTCATTGATCCAATCGATCAACTCATCTGGTTTTAGATTTCTTGAAAATATACCCACTTCAATTGTGAGTCTTTTCCCAAACTTAGTAATGGCCCTAAAAAGCCTTTCCTCTATAGGATTCAGAACTTCCCTGTCAAATTCCCCATCTGGTCCCATTTCTTCTTCTTCATTGTCATCCTCACTGTCATCACCTACGGCAACATTTGCTCCTCTTCAGAGCTCCTCTTGCAATGCCTACACCTTCCTTTGGAGGGCTTTAACCTCCTCAAGATTAATAGCTCTAGCCCTTCCACCACACTCTCTTCATGGAGGCATCTTCTAACTTGATCCCACAACCACACAGTCCTGGTGCAAACTGCCTCACAGTCGGCGCTCTGTCTACACACTCAAGAAAACCAGCTCTGATACCACTTGATGGGGACACAACCCAAGAACAGAATGGACACAACAAAAAAGGGAAAATTATATTAACTGGGAAAATAAGCTAGTACAAATAGTACAGAGAAAATCAACTTCAAAACATGCCCTAAGGGCTTACAATAGCATAAATCTGGAGATAATTTCTCCTTTTAGTACCTCCTCTCAAACTCCACTATGAACTGCCTTTTACAATGCCAGACATCTCCTTAAATAGACCCCAGAGGGTTAAGGACTAAGAGTACATTCTAGAAAGTGCTAGTAGGCTTCCACCAACCAAATAGAAGGTTCTAGAAGCTGCGGTAGAAGTTGGCGCAAATCTAGAAGAATCTAGAAACAGTAATCAAACTTTCGAGAGGCATAACTTTTGAACCGTAGCTCCGATTGACGAACCATTTACATTTTTAGAAAGCTCTCAAAGCACTCTATATCCCTATGGATGAGCTTAGCTCGTCCCCCATTTTTTGACCCTTTTCAAGGTCATTTAATGCCCCTAACTTGACTTTGAAGCATTCTTAGGAGGTCTCCAAAACTTGAAAAACTGCAATAACTTTCAAACCGTGGGGCCTTTTGACTTGATTCTTTTTCTGGAATGCTCTAAATCACAATTACATTCATCTAGCCAATTCACACCTTCTAAGTCACCAAAATGATGGCCAAATTGCATGCTCCTATTTTTTCAAGATTTTCTAGCACACTGATAGTTGAACTGTGAGAGTTGGAACCTTTATTTGACCCAAATGGGTATCCAAAAATGTAAAGACATGAAACAGAAACTAATTCTAAGTACATTTTTTTGGGTGACACAGGATTGCCCTTATACCTCTGGATGCTCCTGCATCACTTCTTCTTCCTCAACACCTTCTTCCTTTTCTTCATCCTCACCTAAGCCTTGTGTAAATGCAAGAGGTTGATGTTCCTCTTCATCATCATCATCATCATCATCTTCGTCTTCTTTTGCTTCTTCTGCAATGCCTTCTCCAAACTTTTCTTTTAGCTTCTTTACAATCCTATCTTTCTTCTTATCAATTTCTTCTACAAGAAATGTTGTGATTTTTCTTGATGCTTCATCAATGTTTATCTCATATCCTAATGGTCTTAGCCATCTAACCCTTGGAATTATTGCTTGGATATAAGTATAATCAATATCAACTAAGAAACAAATGTCATTGATATGATGTTCCACTAGGGATACTGGTATCCTTAGTCTTTGCTTCATGGATTTCTTGAAATCCACAAAGTAACTTGTCATTAGAGATTCAAAATTATCTCCCATTTTCTCAATGCACTCATTGATTTGAGTAATAGCTGACTTATCTAATTTCCAGTTTACTTTGCCAAAAGAGGGGAATTCTTCCAAAACATAGAAAAATATACAGATCAGAACTGATCCAAACTTACACTAAGCACCTTTTCATCTTTTTATTGCTCCTAGATTCTCCATGATCTTTTGTAATAACAATTCTGCTAGATCATATGTGTGATCCTTCTTGACAATTTTGTAAGCCTCACCTACAACAATGCATGGAGCACTATTCGATCTACTTGATTGATAGCACTTGTGAGATATGATTCTTACTGCAATGTCCAAAAGGGGATCTATGATTGTATCAATATCCATGCCCCTTTTGTTCCATTTTACCCTGGTGTTCTTTTTAATAGCTTCCTTGTAATCAAATCGTAGGGTCTTGTACCGATCTAGGGTTGAAAAACCTATAACCCTATGCACAATTCTCTTTGTTATCTTGATAGGTCCTCCTTCTAACCATAAACAACCATTATGTATCCTTCTTAGAACAATTCTTATCCATTTAGTTTTGAAAATTGTGGGGAAAACTAGGGCACGAGTTAAGCCCTTTCTTTCAACTACTTGAAATTCTTCCTTTAGCATTCCATTTTCAGATATTTTATCATATGCTTGATAAATCTTCAAGTCTCTTATTTCTCCTACCTTGAAATTGTAACATTTCCTAGCATCTTGCACCATTACGACTTTGGGCAGAATAATGGATAGTGTGTCGGCACAGTCATTCTTATATGAAACTTCTAGAATTGGCCTAAAATCTAGTTGTTTAACCTCATTGCTAACTAACTAAACCTTAAAGTCTTCCTTTTCCTTAGGATTTTTAGAAATAGAAGCCATATTACAAATCTAGGGTTTCAAAAGATATTAAACTTTATAACTGCACAATTTGGCACTTGAGGAATACCTTAGATAGATGAAAACAATGCTTGATCTTTGTTGAAATTTGTGCAAAATCTTAAATTTTTGTTCCTTAATCACTTATGTGCTCTTCTCATTCTTGTTCTTCATTTGAATGACAAGAAATGATCGAAAAATTGATCTTATACTCTTCAAAACATAGCATTAAATGCTTAGTTTGTATACAATAGTACACTCATCTCATTAAGGATTTCAATATAACTCAGCTTCCATTGGCTTTCTATCACTTGGCTCCAACTAGATTTCTTCTTCACTTGGCTCCCATTGTCAACTCAACTATGACCAATTACTCGACTCTTACTATCAGCTCAACATATACTAACATTCACTCGGCATCCAAGAACAACTCAACAACACAAGTGAAAACTTTCAATTTCAACTTTGCATCTTTAATCATGCTGATCTCTTCTTTTCAGTACTATCTTTTCTAGGACTAATGCATGATGAAACTTTGTAAATCAGTCCCTTATGCCTTCTTTTTCTTAATTTTTTGAAGTGTGATCACTTGAACTATTAGGTGAAGTGATCCCTTCATTTGATGTGCTAACCTCATCTTTCTTCTTCCATGTCTTGTTCATTTCTCCTTTGATGTGTTCAACATCTACCTTCTCTTTTCCTTTGTTGACTTCTGACTTGGGTGCCTTTGACTTTTTTGGGAAATTCTTGCTGATATGTCTAGTCTTAAAGCAATTGAAACATGTGGTTTGACTTAACCATCTATAGTAATTCCCTCTAAAATGTGTCCTTATGCAATTTTCAAGAATGTGTCCATCTTCTTGATAGTAATGATAGCTATACCTAGTGTTGTAATCCCAATTATAGTGATGACCATGGTTACCTTTTCTTGTTACCTAATTTAATGTCCGCATAGGCTTTGATCTACACTCAAATGCTCTATGTCCATACTTCTTGCAATTGTAGTAGTGACCTTCAAATTTTGGTGTTCAGATAGTCCTAGTCCTATAGTTGTGTGCTTGATGTCCTTGCTTTTTGCACTTGTGACAGTAGCTTGAATTCTTAGGCTTATCATGTTGATGGGCATTCTTTCTCCTACATAAATTAGAGGTATGTGCCTTTTTACCATAGAAATGATAGGTAGGTTTAGTTTTCTTACCTTTGTTACTCCTTTCTTCAGTAGTCTTGGAAGATTCTCCTTGTTTAGTGCTAGTGTACCAAAGTTCTAAAGTGTCATTGTTGGTCCTTGGTGATTTTAGTATCTGCTCAAAGTACTTGATGGCCTCATTAGGTTTATTGAAGCTTTTTGCAATCTCCTTTTCTCTTTTCAGGTCATTTTGTAGTTCATCATTTTTAATTTTTAGTGTAGAGGTCTCAATGTCCTTGGCATTTAGTTCATAATGTGCATTTATCATCTGGCTTGGAATGTCCAGCTACATGCTGGAAATTCTTTCAAACTCAATTTTCTTTTCCTCTAGTCTATTAGTAAGATTTCTCTTGTCATCTTCTAGCATAGGCTTGTCTTCAATGGCTCTTTTCTTCTGTTCAATTACCTCACAAAGCATTACGGCTTGTGATTCTTGTTCAAGTTGAGTATTTTGATTTCTTCTAATTGATCTCTATTCTTCTCCATCAGATCTACTATTGTTACATCAAACTCTTTGGAATCTCCATTTAAAAACAAATTTGAGGTGTCAATCTCCTTATATTGTGTGTCATTTTCAGCTATGGCAATCTCTTTTCTTCTTTTTAAGGATTTTCTTAGTTCTCCTCTAGCTTCTTCCAAAGCATGTAAAGCAAGTTGTATATCAATTTCCTAATTCTCTATGATCTTCCAAAGCTTGTAGACTTCCATTTCTAGATCTTTTCTCCAATTTTTAAGGCTCCTTCTTGTGAGAACTCAGCTCTAATACCAATTGTTGGAATTAATAAGTGGGAAGACTTACCTCTGAGAGGGGAGGTGAATAAGAAGTAACTAACTTTAACCATTTTAAATTATTTTAACTAAAACAATTCACATGCATTCAATCTATCTACTAAACTTGAAAGTAAAGACATGCATGAAAATAGACAATACAAAAATTTGGTAACCTAGAAACCCTCCAAAATGAGAAGGTAAAACTAGGGTGTGGATGACACCCACAAAATATCACTACAGCAATGTGTAACTGTTCAAGGTTACAATGTTTGACCACTTCCAATGGCCTGCCCTTTGAAAGGCCTATCCTGTTAAAGACTTTTACACTCTGTTAAAAGTGACCTGGTTAATGGATTTCACTACCTTGCCAAAAGTAGGCTTGGTTAAAGGACTTCAGTAAATTCAATTGGAATGCCACCCTATTAAAGGATTTACAAATGGTTGCTAGGTCAACTTAAGTCCATAGAATTTCCATTATCTAATACAATTGCTAGAGCGTATTAGAGAATCTTTGACCTGGTAGCTTTGTGATCTCTAATTGTTGGATTCCAAATCCTTGTTCTACTCTGACTGACTTGATCCTTGCTTGATCTAATATGTCACTCTTATAAGTTCTAATACTCTGTTCTTGATCAACTAAATACTACAATGCTACTTTGTTGTTCTAAATCTTTTCACACTTCCCTTTGAATTTCATCGTAGTTCACCTATACAATTCATTCATCTATGCATATAATGGGGTTTCATCCTCCTTTTAAAGATTTTGAAGACTTAGGGTTAGGTATGAATCTACAATCCATATTAAATCTTCATTTCTTGCTCAATTCTTGCACTTTTCTTATTGGTTGCATGTCTTCTCCTTTTTTCTTATTGGTTGCATGTTGATTACATAGGTAATGTAAAATATTTGTTCTTATCTTTAATATCCTTCATATTCTTCTATGCCAGCTCAAAAATAGTTTACATAGAAGTTTGTGCAATTACAAATAACTATGTCCAATCTGTGTTACTCAACACTTGTTCCCTCTGATGCTTGGCTCATATAGAAAAACTAGCTCACTCGGATCCTATAGCAATTTTGTTCCACTTGGCTTCTATAGTGATTCAGCACCTATACTTTTCTTAGCACTTGATCTTCACTTGGCACTTGAAGATTTCTTGACACCTAAAGATTGCTCCGCAACTGAAGTTCACTTGATACCTATTGAATTCTCTAGCTCAGCATACATTGTAGCTTAGCATCAACTATTTACTTGACATCTATACATATTTTACTTAGCATGTGTTAGTAGCTCGGCATGAACTTGGTAAACACCTTAAGTGTGTTGACACAAAATATTCAAAACCTAGTCTTAGATTCAACATCAAATGCATCTTAGATAGTTTGGCAAAACATGGGTTTTCATCATTTAGAAGAGATATTTTCAAGTTTTTTATAGACAATGATGAGAATCATATCAAATTTTAGTTATAGAAAGATGAGAGATCCCTTGCAATAGCAAGGAATGAAGATTCAAGTGGACACATCTCACTTCTAGATCAAATCTAGGATTTCATTCCTTTCCTCTATCTTTCTCTTTCTGATTCAATGGGAGGGTTCCAATCTCGAGATTTTCTCACTATTGTGAGATGAAAGGTTCCAATTTTTCATATGATTTCATGACTATGATACCATGTTGGTTACAGTTAGTTTATGATGCCACAAGGTTGGATCTAGAACTATATTTCCACATTCTTTAGTCTTCTCTCTTGTATGAATAGTAGTAGTTAAACTAATATAGATAGTTCTAATATATTAGTGGTTTTATTAGTTGTTTACATGCATCTTGAATGTATAGTTTCAAAGAAATGAATACAAATGAGCAAGAACCTTATTAGTTTCATTCTAATTCTCATCTCCTATCTCTATAATTTGCAATGTTTTGAGGTAAAGGAACAAATAACTTAGACACATTTGCATCCTCGTAAGGTATGTTTATTTGTTAGAACAAAGAGCCAAAGAAATGCTTGATGTATTTGACAGGGTTGTTGGTTATTTGAGAAGGATACTTCATGGGAATGGGGTCTTTATGAACTCTAATTCTTTATTCATAGAGTGATAAGATAGAACTGATATCTTCATGTGTGGAATATGTCAATGGTATCATAGATGTATGTGTGTGATTCATGGAATTTCCCAATAGATAAGGCATTGATCAGCTATATGATCAACTTGTTCTTATTGTTGCATATTTGGGGATTTGTTACATTCATCAATTATAATCATCCATTTCCCCTTCCATTTAAGAGCTAAAAGGATGCCCTCACTTAGCTTATCAATTTCTTAGGTCATGTCATTATCTATTTCATGTCTATTATCTTTGCATAAGTACATGGACATAAGGGTTCAATCTACTTTTTTTAGATTCAGTCTATGCTTTTAATACTGGTACCATATGAAGAATATATAGGTACACCCACCTAGGTTTTTCAAAGCCTAAAGTAGAAGGGTCTAGCCTTATAGTTGACCCGATGTTTGAAAGGCTATGTCGAAGATGGGAAGTAGCTACCCCTAGATGTATTCTATTCTCATCAGAGTAATTTGGAAGTGTGACATTTCAAAAAAACAACAAGTTGATCACTATTCACTTCATATTCCATGGGTTCAAGCCAAGAAACCCTAGGATTAATAGGTTGGGTCAAAGTCTTATCAGTATCAATAAGAAAAATAGTTTATGTGGAATCTTGTATGATTGATGCATTATTTCTTTGAAATCATTGAAGTGTGTAGACATTTCACTTTCAAAGTTATCACCTAACCTCTCAATGTACTCATTATTCTAGTAGAACACAATTCTCTTCAAATCCCAATTAATGTTTCCAATTGTGAGGAAATAGTTTTACATATAGAAAAATATAGATACCAAACAATGAACCAAATTTGTAGATGTTGGTATTTGAAACTCCCATAGGCTTCATATTCTATGATACTTTCTTTAGTTGCAACTTGGCTAGGTCAATCTTGTATCCTTTCTTCACAATCTTGAATCCCAAATCTACAACTACCCATGACACACTACTAGGTTTGCTAGATTGATAAATCTTGTATGCAACAACATACCTACCAAATCTCATCTCCAAATTTGTAATAGTGGAAACCTTCAAACCTCTTCCATCCCACTCAACTTTGGTGTTATATTTGATTTTCTTCTTCAACATGACCCTTATTAATTGACTTTTATAGTAATGGGATATCTAGTAACCATTTGAATGACATCTTTGGTAATTTTCATTAGTTTGTCCAGCCACATTTCCATATTATGAACTCTCCTCAATACAATATGTATCTAGTCTATTTTGAAAACCTTTGGAAAATGTAGGACATAAGTGAGTCCTTTCATTTCTAGGTGATTGTGTTCTTCCTTAAATTTTCATCCACACACACAATTTATCATAAGTCTCTTGTAGTTCATAAATGCCTATGTCACCAATTTTGTAGTGGTAAAATGCACACATATCTTAGACCAATAAAACCCTTTGAGGGATTGATGATAATGCTCAAACTTTATCAGTTTGAGTTGCAATCTTAGGATACACATGGTATTTTGGATCTTCAAAATACACATTTAGAATCAATCTAACTTTGCTAGTCTTGATTTGCTTCACACTTGCTAAAATTGATTCCATTTTTCATAAGCTAAGGGTTTAATGACAATCTTCAAATTCACTCAGATATCTCTCCAAACTCAAAAATGGGGTTTGAAAAAATGAATTGTTCAACCCCCATTTTATAATAAAGTCCTTTTAATATTTTTTAGGGTATAATAAATGTTTTGTACCATGTCCTCGATTAACATACACTATTTCCCAATCTTTACTTGGTTAAACAACAATTCCATCTCTATCTCAGTTAACATAGAAAATGTACCATTCACTTTTACTTACCTGATGAACACTCAACTTAACTTCTTTTCTTGATGTGGCTTCACCAACTGTACTAACTTCTAGTTTCACATGAGTTTTCCTATTACATCATACATTATGTTGATATGGACTTCATTTCATTAATTTAAGAAATTGATGTGAGATATCTGCATAATATTACTTAGTTCCATGCCTCTTTGCATGATTTAATTGGTTGTAGAAGTTTCATCTAATCTATTGGATGGGATTCCACCAACAATATCATTTGATGATCCACTTTATTGTGTCTTCCTTTTCCATGTCTTACCCATCTGATCTTGAATCTCATCAAAATTGAATTTTCAATTTCCTTTGGTATCTTCTTCCTTAGGTGTTGACACTTGATACATATAGTCTCTGCTCAAGTGACCAACCTTATCAAAAATATGAAATGTCTTCTAGTATTCTTCTAGTTGCCAAGTCTTCCTCCAAAATGTAATTTCATAGAGTTAGTAGAAATATGACTATATCCTCCACATGTAGTGTAGTCTTGTTTGTGATATAATTCCTATTAATAGTATTACCTTTCTTTTAGGTGCCCAATTTAACTTCGTTTAAGATCTACAATTATGTGACTTGTTTCTAAACTTATTACAAGTATAGCAATACCCATTGAAATCATATTGCATGGGAGACTGATTAAACTTGGATCTACATTCATATGTTTGATGACCATACTTTTGCAATTGTAATAATAACCATTAGATTTAGAAGTAACATGTCTTACTAGTTTTATTCCTACAAACATTAGTTGTGTCCAAGTTTTCCACAATGGTAACATGGAGGCTTCTTTGGCTTGGGATTTGTATATACATTCCTTCATTCATCTTTCTTAGGTGATTCTCCTTTCTTGATAGTGGAAGGCTCTGTATAGCCTAGTCTTGAAGTATCTATCGGTCACCTTTGTCCTCTTGGTTGTTCATCTCATTTTCTTATTATTTCCTTTGATATCTTCAACTTTCCACTGATGTCTGTCTATTATGTCAATTCACTCTTTAGATTTTCATTCTCAGTTCTCAACTCAATAATTTCCTCCATCTTTCTACCTATCCCAAGATTTCTATCAAGTAGCTAATTTACCATATCATAGTAATTCTAAGTCAACCTCATGATTTATTCATCCATAGAATCCAATCCTTTAGTGATCTATCTCTTATCCTCTTCATTCATTCTTTTCTTATCCTTATCTTTTCTCTTCTATTCTAGTACTTCATAGATTCTCATAGAATGCACTTCTTTCTCTCTTTTTAGTGATTTTACATGCTTGGTAATGTTATGGGTTTTCTCCATCAAATATTCTATGGCAACATCAAATTCATTAGGATGTTTCCATAAAATAGTTCCTCAATCACTTCTTTCTGCTATGTTGTGTCATTCATTTGTTGGAAAATTACCTTCCTTTTTCTCAGTAACTACTTCATTTTCTCCTTTATATCATTGATCTTGTTTAGGGCCTGTTGATTTCAGAATGGCTTTGACTAGTGAGTGTCTATACACTTAAGTCATTTACTTAATTCATGCCAAACAAGTAACATATGCCAAGGATGACATATAAGTTAGAGCATGTTGAGCAAATAGTGAGTGCCAAGTCACTCAAGCGCTAAGCAGGCAATATATGCCAACTGATTTAGGAATTGAGCAAGCAGTGCATACTGAGCCATTCAGATGTTGAGTGATAGTATTGAAGTCAGTATGTGCTGAGCACCAGGGACTTTAATTGCCAAGTAACACAAATTTGTCATAGCTATTTGTATTGGCACAAACTACTATGTAAACCATTTTTGAGTTGAGTTACAAATTGAATTATGATATTTTGGTGATAAGGATGAATCTTAAGTTAGAATCCCTATGCATTACATGCACCTAATTAGGTAAAGGGGAAGGTTTACATGGTAATATGGATGAATCACAACCATTGAATCATACCTAAACCTAAGTCACCTAGGCCTTCTTAAGGAAGACAAACCAAAAACTTTCTATGAGTGTGAAAGGGAATGAAGGAATGATCAAGGAGAGTTTTGAATGCACAAACTAGGACATTCATGGTGACCAAGGTATCATGATCTGAATTGTATTGTGAAATCCGTTAAAGGGGAACAAAGGAAGGAAAAAGTGAACAATAGAGAGACATCTAACCAAGAAGGATCATGTTACACTCTTAATATTGGTGTATATAGGGTTATGAATAGTCAACTTGTGGCTATCTTAATCCTTAATTAAGTCATGTTATAATTATTATATTATTATTTAGGTGGGTAGTTCAGCCTAGGTGTTATGTAGTGTTGTGTCTATTCAACCTAAGCATAATTAGGTATATATAGGAGGTTGTGAGTCTTATTTAAACATCAAATTGTGAAGTGTGTTCTCATTAGAGATATTTGGAGGTTTCCCCCTTGAAGTGGCCTATTACTCTCAGCCATTATCAAGTATTTATATAATATGTTATATTATTTCTTCTATTGTGCAAGTTATTTCATTACAAGTGGTATCAGAGCATGATCTTGGCACCATAGAGGCAAGGTTTTTTCTCAACATTGGGGCAATTTAAAGAAGAGCATAACTTTCAAATTTTAGGTAATTTTTCAAATATTGTTAAATATTTTTTGTAGATCATATTAAAGAAGCTATAGTCCAAAATTTAGATGAATTAGAGAAAATTTGAGTAAATTATTGCAGAATTACTATTTCAACACAATTTATTAAGATCTTCAAAAATCTAACATCTTGCCAAATTGAATTATAACCTGTATTGGGTTTTTGAATACATATTAGAGGAACCTAAATTTCAAATATTGGAGAAATTGAAGAAAAAAAAAGCAAGATATTGCAAAATTAGGAAAATTCTCTCTTAAGGGAGAAAAATTGCTAAAAAGGTTTTGGATTTTTTTTCAAGGGTATCTTGGCCCTAGTAAGTTATGGTAGAAAATAAAAAATTAAATCAAAGAACTTACATTTCATTTGTGTGAAATATTGGTTTCCATCATGATGGGTCCTTCAACAAGAGGCAAAAAGAATGCTACCGCACTGGGGAAATCCTCTGATCAAGATTGGGAAGCAACAGAGGATAGTAATACCAATGAAAAACTTAATAAGTTCAAAGAATAGGTTAAGAGGGATATGTGTGACCTACGAGGAGATATATCAGATATACGAAGCATGTTAAGCACCTATATGAATAAAACAAGGAAGGAGCTCTCAAGCAATCAAGGTGAAACTTTCAATTCGACTAATAATGACACAAATTTTATTAATCCTACAGGATCTAGGAAATTTTTTCCAAAGGTGGATATGCACAAATTTGATGGCAATCATCCTCTAACATGGATAAATCAAATGGATAATTTTTTTGAAGTACATTAAATTCCATATGGAAAAAAGGTCAGGATGGATTCCTTATATCTAGAACTAGATCAATTCATTTGTTATCATTGGCTTTGTACTCATAGGAGGAAAAAGGGTCTCACTATATCATGGTCAATTTTTACAGAACTCCAAGCACAATATAGCAATAGTGTGACATAAAACTTCTTTAGCTAACTTGCTAAGCTTCGACAAATAGGATCATTAAAGATTATATTTAAAAATTCCAAAATCTATCCTTAAGAGTGAATACAATTATAGAGGAGAACTTGAATGTTATATTCTTGGGTGGTCTCAAGGATCACATTCAACATGAGGTGCACATGTTTTGTCCCAGCTTAGTAAATGAGTCTTTTATATTGGCACACAGGGTAGAGGAGAAGTTCTTGATTCCTAGAAAGCAAGGGGCTAATGTGACAAGAGAAAAAAGGATATTCAACACATTCTCCTCCTCAACCTACTAGGTTGACTCCATAACAAATTGAGGAGAAAAGAGAAAAAGCACTATGTTTCAATTGTGATAGAAAATATAGTCAAGTAAATGTAGTGAAAAGAAATTGTTCTATATTGAAGGTCCAAGTGAGGAAGAAGAGGATGAGCCCATATTAGAGGAGGATAGGGAGTTAAGTGAGAAACCACATGATTCTCAACCAATCATTTCTTGTCATGCACTTTCAAGTTTTGGTACACCACAAACTCTCAAGCTAGTAGGTTTCTTAAAGAAGTAGAAACTAATAGTATTGATTGACTTAGGTAATACTCATAATTTCATCAACAAAAAGTTGGAAACTCTTCTAAATTATTTTATATATCTAGTACCAGAGTTTCAAGTTTTGATTGTAGAAGGGGGCATAGTTAGTTGTTTAGGGAAGTGACATAGCATCAAATTATCCATGGAAGATTATCAACTTGATACCCCAATGTATGTGATACAGTGCAAAAAATATTGTTTTGGGAGTATAATGGCCTACTACATTGGGAACGATTGAGATGAACTTCCAAGAACTATTCATGTGATTTCAATCAAAAGGAAAGGTTGTGGAGCTAAGGGGATTGAAGGAAATTCCTAAAAGATGGTAAGCTCTCATCAAATGCAAAATTTTCTTAAGAAAAGTGTGAATGGATTCATGGCCGAACTATCTTCATTAGAAGTCTCTCAATCTAATGCTCTTACTCATCCATATTTACAAGCAATAATTGATTATCACTCAGTGATTCTTGGGGATATGTCTAAAGGAATTCCTCTTAAGAGGGATCATGACCATGCCATACAAATAGTTCTAGGGATCCAACCACCAAACATTAGGCCTTATAGGTACTCACACATACCAAAAAGTGAGATAGAAAAAAATGTTGAGCAAATGCTAGAGGCATGAATTATTAGGCATAGCCAAAGTTCTTACTTCTTACCTATTGTGATGGTGCATATGAAGGATGAAACTTAGCACATGTGTCCAAATTATAGAGAACTCAACAAGTACACCATTAAAGATAAGTTTCCTATTCCAGTCATCAATGATCTTCTAGATGAATTAAATGGAGCTATGTATTTTACCAAGTTAGATCTTAGATTGAGTTATCACCAAATTTAGATTAAGGAGGAAGATATTTGTAACAAAAAATTTTGAACTCATGAGGTTCATTATGAATTTTTTTTTATGCCATTTGGTCTTACCAATGCACCATCTACACTCCAAAGTTTGATGAATTCCATTTTTAAAAAGTTCTTGAGAAATTTTGTGGTAGTATTTTTTGATGATATGTTAATTTATAGCAAGACTTGGGAAGAACATTTGAAGCATATAGATCAAGCATTACAATTACTCAAAGATTATCAACTCTATGCTAAGCCATCCAAGTGTTCTTTTAATATTAAGGAGGTGGAGTATTTGGGAAACATAGTTTCACATAAAGGAGTAAATGTGGACCCTAACAAAATTAAGGCTATAATGGAATGGCCTATTCCAAAAACTATTAAGAAGCTAAGGGGTTTCTTGGAATTGAAAGGATACTATAGAAGATTTTTGAAGAATTATGGTCATATATTAGTGTCGCTTAACCCTCTATTGAAGAAGGATTATTTTCATTGGAATGAAACTACCAATGTATCATTTGACAAATTGAAGAAGGCTATGTGTACAACTCTAGTGCTTGCCCCTCTAGACTTCACCAAGGAATTCACTATGGAATGTGATGCTTCAAGAAATTGGATAGGAGCATTTCTCATGGAAGAAGGTCAACCAATTAATTTTGAGAGTCATCAATTAAAAGGTAACAATAAACTCAAACCTATTTACAAGAAGGAAATGCTAGTAATCCTTCATGTAGTTAAAAAACTTGAGGCCTTATTTAATGGGTCGACACTTCAATGTTAAGATAGATCATGATAGCCTAAAATATTTTTTTGAACATATAATATCATCAAAAGAGCAACAAAAATTGGTCACTAATATGTTGGGATATGAATTTGAAATTGTATACAAGAAAGGGAAGGAAAATATTGTGGTCGATGCACTTTCTAAGAAGGATGAAAAAGATGAAGCTTTATTTATACCCTTTCAATATTAAAAGAAAATTGGATTGTAGAAGCCAATGAAGAGTGGAAAAATGATGTTGCAACAAGTAATCTCATCTAGCAAATAAAAACTAACCCTAGTAGTTTAGATAAGTTTTGTTTGAAGGGAGATATTATTTGGTATAAAGAGTGCTTTTATCTCTACAAGATCTCCACTCTTAAACACAAGATTCTCAAAGAACCACATGAGTCCCTAATTGGTGGTCATTCAGGATTTTTGAAGACATATCATAAGGTCAAGCAAGATTTTTTTTTGGGCAGGGCTAAAAGGGTAAGGGGAAACAATTAAGACACTAGGTCTCTTGCAACTTTTATTTATTCCTAGCCAATGTTGGGAAGAGGTATCCATGGACTTCATCATAGGTCTTCCCAAATCTAAAGGTCATAGTGTCATCATGGTAGTAATTGATCACCTCACTAAATATGTACATTTTATTGCATTATCACATCCTTTTACATCAAGTATAGTGGAAAAAGTTTTCTTGGAGAATATCCAAAAGCTACATGGTACACCTAAGGTTATTGTTAGTAATCATGATCCTATCTTTACTAGTCACTTTTGGAAATATTTATTCTCATGTTTGTATACTCAATTGGCTAATAGTTTTTCATACCATCCTTAATTAGATGGATAAAATAAGGTTGTTAATGAATGTTTGGAAGGATATCTACACTATTTCACTTCAGAAAAACAATCTCAATGGGTAGATTGGCTACCTCTTGTAGAATAGTGGCGCAATACTTATTTTCATAGCTCATCAAAAATGTCTCTATTTTTGGCACTTTATGGATTTCATCCTTCTTCCATCACATCATCATTAAAGGTATCACCAAGAGTTTAGGCAGTAGAAGACCACTTTCTTCATCAACAATAGGTACTTTTAGGACTCAAGGAGAATTTAGCTATGGCACAAAATTGAATGAAACAACAAGCGGACCAACATTGTAGTGAAAGAAATTTTGAAGTTGGGGACCAGGTCTTCTTGAGATTGCAACCTTATAAAAAAATCTCAATGAATCAAAAAAAGAAGAATAATAAGTTGTATTCAAGATATTATGGACCATACCAAATAATGCAAAAGATTGGTAGTGTTGCCTATGAGCTTGAGTTGCCACCAACAACAAAGATACATATAGTTTCTCATGTTTCTTGTTTGAAGAAGGTAATTGAATAGAATATTTCTACTCATAATATACTACTAGAACTTGATGAAGAAGGAAAATTAATTTTGGAACCAGAGTGCATTCTTCAAACATGCATGAAAAAGTTGAGGACTAGAACCCTGACTCAGTATCTCATCTAGTGGAAGAACTTACCAGTTGAAGAGGCCACATGGGAATGCTACACCCTTAATATTGGTGTATATAGGGTTATGAATAGTCAACTTGTGGCTATCATTATTATATTATTATTTAGGTGGGTAGGTTAGCCTAGGTGTTATGTAGGGTCATGTCTATTCAACCTAAGCATAATTAGGTATATAGGAGGTTGTAAATCTTATTTAAACATCTGATTGTGAATTTTTTTCTCATTGGAGATATTTTGAGGTTGCCCCCTTGAAGTGGCCTATTACTCTCAGTTATTATCAAGTATTTATATAATAATTCATATTATTTCTTCTGTTGTGCAAGTTATTTCATTACAGATCAAGTACACAATAGGATAGAGGTGATTTATCATCAAGAATAAGAGTGTTAATTGCAGGACCAATGCTAAGACATTCTAAGAGGTGAATCAGTTAAATATCTTAACAAAGTAGTCATAACAAGCTCTTTTGAAATTCTCTAACAAGGTTTTTACTTAATTGTGAGTTGAAGTCCTTTAATAAGGCACACTTCTAACAAGGTGTTGAAATCCTTTAATAGGGTAAGACCTAATAGTCTTCGTAATCCTCTAATAGGGTAGATCTTGTAACCTTCATGGTCAAACATTGTAACATTCATTGGATACACTTTATTACTACAGTAGTGAAGATTTGTGGGTGTCATCCCCACCCCAATTTTACCTTCTCATTGGAGGGTTTTTAGGTAATCATATTTGGTGTCATATATGTGTGAATACTTACTTCATTTTACTTGTTATGGATGTGTGGTGAATATTTATATGGGTCAAATTTTAAAACATTGATTCACCCCTTACCCCCCCCACTCTTAGAAATTTACCTTTTCTATTGTAATTCCAACAATTGGTATCCGAGCCTTATTCTTTGAAAGAGAAGCTTTGTAGCTTTGAGGAAAGATCTTGGAAATGGAAGTCTACAAGTTGGGAAAGATTATTGAGGATTAGGAGATTGAAATACAACTCATTCTACATCAGCTAAATGAAGAAAGAGAAACTCTAAATAAATCATTGAGAAGAAGGAAGGAAATTGCTATTGAGGAAAATGACACACAATACAAAGAGATGGACACTACTACACTATTTGAAAATGAAGACTCCAATCAATTTGATGCAAAAATTGCAACTTAAATGGAAAATAATAGAATTCAAGCTGAAGAAATCAAAAATCTTAAGTTAGAGCAAGAATCACAAGCCATATTACTATGTGAGGTGACCAAATAGAAAAAGAAAGTAGTGGAAGACAAAGCCATGATTGAAGATGAAAAAAGAGTTTTGACCAATAAATTGGAGGAGAGATCATCAAATGTAACTAAGATTGCTAACATGCAATTGGAAACTTTGGGTCAAATGATGGTTGTAAATCATGAACTAAATGCCAAGGACTTTGAGATAACAACATTGAAGTTGTAGAATGAATAGTTGAGCAATAATATGAAAATGGAATAGGATTTTATTGAGAGTTTCAATAGACCTAGTGAAGCCATCAAGTACTTTGAAAAATTGATGAGATCCCCCCTAGATATAACAATGATACATCTAGACTGGGATACACAAGTACTGAAGAAGAAGAATCATCCAAAAGTGCTGAAGAAAAGAGTAAAAAAGGTAAGAATTCCAAACCCACTTGTCATAATTTTGGTAAAAAAGGACATATTGCTAACATGTACAGGATCAAGACTATAAATCATAATGTTAAGCATAAGAGCATAGGTCACTACCATATGTGCAACAAAAAAGGTCATTAGGCACATGAATGTAGAACCAAGACCATGCATACTCAAAAATTTGAAGGATACTGTTATAACTATTAGAAGTATGGACATAGAGCTTTTGAGTGCAGATCCAACCCAATGTGGTCATCAAACAAGAAAATAAAGGTTAAAACAAATGGAAAATTTTATAATTGGGATTATAATACAAGCTATAGTTGTCACTACTATCAAGAGTATGGACATGTTCCTAAGAACTATATTAGAACACACTTTAGGAGTGACTACAAAAGGTGGTTGACTCAAACCACATGTTTTAGCTATTTGAAGACTAGTCACACTAGCCGATATTGTCCAAGAATGTCAAAGGCACCAAGTTGCGAGTTCAATAAAGGAAAAGGCAAGGAAGATATTGAAAAGGTCAGAAATGAAATGAACAAGACATAGAAGAGAAAGGAGGATTGCAACACATCAAGTGGAAACAGGATCACTTCACCCAATGGGTCAGGTGATCACACCTCATCAAACTAAGAAATCAAGAGGTATGTGGAACTAATATTTAAAAAGGATGCATCATACATTAGTTCCAAGGATTTAGTTCTAAAAATATTACATAAGCATGGATAAAGATGCAAAGTGTTATTAGGAATCAAAGAAAAATCTTTAAGTTTTGTCATCTTTTCATGTTACTATTGAAGCATGAAAATTTTCCTATGGTTGTCGAGTGAAATGCTAGTGGATGGTGAGCTAATAGATTGGGTAGTTAATGATGAGCTCATAATGGTTGTTGAGTGAATGGAAAGTCAAGTGGATCCCAAGTGAGCCAAAAATCAGTTGATGCTGAGCTTATAGCTATGTAAAAACTTAGCATTAATTACAATGTTTTAAAGGGCTATTTGATCAATTTCTACTCATTTAACATCATTTGACTTCAAGAGAGAGAAAGAAGAGATAAAGGAAATTTGGAAAATTCATCCAAAGAATTTGTAAGAATTTTGAGCAGATGTTCAACATCATTTCATTAGGATTTACAAGGTATTTATTGTTTTTCAAGCTATGATATTTCAAATTTTGTAAACCCTAGATTAATATAATGGCGTCTAGTCTTCCAAAATGAAAGGCATAGAGGGAAAAGAGGTTTTAAATGTTTAGTTAGTTAGAAATAAGATAAAACCACCTATTTTCTATTGGTATCGAATTGGTTTTGACAATTATGTGTCAACACACTTAACCAATTTCAAAGATGATGCTGAGTATGATATAGATGCCAACTTATAGTATGTGTCGAGCTAGAGATTCAACAGGTGCCAAGAGAACTTCAAGTGACAAGAAAGTATCAAGTGCCAAGTGATAAGTGATTCCGAGTCACTATAGATGCCAAGTAAAGTATAGATGCCGAGCGAGATAGAGTTACTATAGGAGCCAAACAAGACAAAATTCCTATATGTGTCGAGCATCAGCAATCAGTAAGTGTTGAGTAATACAGAATCAGCATGTGAGCTTGTGCCTTCACGAACTCAGTTGTAAACTATTTTTGAGCTGACTTAGGATGAATATTGAAGGATCTAAAAGATAAGATCGAATCTATTACATTCCCTATATAATCAGCATGCAACCAATCAGTAAAATCGAGAAAGCATGCAACCAATAAGAAAAGTGTAAACATTTGAGCAGGAAAAGAAGGATGAATATTGATCATAGATTCATACCTAAGCCCAAGTCTTTGAAGCCTTTAAAAGTAGTTAGAGAAGGAAGAGTAGCATTGCAAAATTCATTTGGTTAGAATAGAGCATTAGCACTTTGAGCAGAGACATATCAGATCATGAAGGATCAAATCAGATTGAGCAAAATAAGGATCTCAAATCAGCAATTGAGGATTGCAAGTTAACAAGTCAACACATTCTAATACTTTCTAGCCATTATATTAGGAATGAAAATCCTATGGAGATAGGTTGGCTTAGCAGCCATGTTGTAAACCTTTAACAAGGTGCTAAATCCTTTAACAGGGTAACATTCCAAGTGAATGTTTATAAGTCATTTAGACAGGTCACTTTTAATAGAGTGCAAAGCCTTTAACAAGGTAGGCCTTTCATAGGGAAGACCATTGGAAGTGGTCAAACTCTGTAACCTTAAATAGTTACATATTGTTGCAATGATAATTTTTAGGTGTCATCCCCACCCCAGTTTTACCTTCTCATTTCGAAGGGTTTCTGGGTAACCAAAATCTTTTGTTATCTATTTTCTTGCATGTCTTTTCTTTTATGTTAATTTGTTATGGTAGATGCATGTGAATGATTTCAGTTAAAAGTTTGAAACGTTAAAATATTGTTACTTTTGATTCACCACCCCCCCCCCCCCCCCCCCCGCTCTCAGAAGTAAAACTTCCCACTTGTGAATTCCAACATTTTCAAGGCTATTCTAGACATAGCATACAAATAAGGTCCCTCTAGTGTATTATCTATGATACCACCACAAGTTTTAATGAGTATTGGGGACATCAAAATTAGAGAGAAGTATGGAAGATTATGTGAAAATGGTGTATTAAGGGAAGAATTCAAGATTGTAGAAAAGAAAGGGTTAACTAGTTCCCTAGATTTCCCTAACATTTCCAAATCTTAGTGGATCAAGATTTTTTTAAGAAGAATTCATGATAGCTCCGTATGGTTAGATAATGGACCAATCAAAATAAAAAAGAGGATAATTCATAGGGTAACAGGGTATCCAACCCTAGATTAGCCAAAGACTATGAGAAGTGAGTCCAAAGAAGTTATTGAAAAGAACACAAGGGATGTGTAGAACAAGGGGGGAATGACCATAGACACAATCAGAGATCCCCTAATAGTTTTTGTAGTGAGGTTAATTGCACATTAGTTGTATCAATCAAGTAGATTGAACATTGTAGTGTGTATGGGATACAAGATTGTGAAGAAGGATCATACATATGATATTTCTGAGCTATAGCTACAATAATTGATTGAAAATATGGGAGCAATAAGGAAAAAAAAGAGTGCTTAGTGTAAATTTGGATCTATTTTGGTATGTATCTTCTTTTATGTATAGAACATTTCCTACATTTAGTAATGTTGCACAGAAGATAAATAGGTCAATTGCAATTCAAATAGGAGAGTTCATTGAACAGTTATGTGATAACTTTGAGTCAATAATGACTAGTTATTTTGAGGATTTCAAACAATCCATGAAGAAGAGATTAAGAATTCCAATGTCATTAGTGGAAAAATATTATGATGATGTTTGTTTCCGAGTTGATGTTGACCACACATTTATTCAAGAAGAAATTCCTAGAGTGAGATGGCTAAGGCTATTAGCTTATGAGATTAATGTTGATTATCCCTTTGCAACAATCACAACATTACTTATAGAAGAAGTGGACAAAGATGCCAAAGCTTTTGGTAACTATGAGTTGGCCAAATCAAAAATTACTATAGAGGTGAAGACTCCTTTAGTAATTAGGAAGAAGGACAAAATCGTGAAGAAACTAAAAGAAAAAATTGGTGAAGGTGTTGAGGAGGATGAAGAAGAGGAAGAGGATGAAGAGGAAGAAGACACTTAGATTCAAGCACCACTAGCATTGACGCAAAGTTAGGGTGAGGATAAAAAAGAGGAAGAAACAAAGATTGTAGAAGGTGTTGAGGAAGAAGAAGTCAAGGAAGCACTTATTCCTACTTATTAGAAGAAGAGAAAGGCCAAGGCACAAGCTATGACAAGACCTAAAAATATTGCTAAACCAAGCTAGCCCAAACCAATAGTACCTACCACAAGGGCTAGTACATAATTTATTGCATAAAAGGCTAAAGAGGAAGCCAAGCCTAGAGATCAAGAAGGAGAAGCATAGAAAAGACCTAGAAAAAATATGTTTCTTAGGCTGAATCTGACAAGGAAAGGATTGAATCTAATGATAAGCACCAATTCCAAGTGGTGAATCATAATCCATCTTCAAACCTGGATAACTTATGTGAGAATGTTAGAAAAAATGTTGATTTATCAAGTTTCTCTCACTAAAAATCTTGGAAAATTTGAGAAGAATCAAGTAGAAGAGGCAATATATTTCGTGATGGCTAGTTTTAAGAAGACTCCTCTAGAAATTGCCAGCTCCATACCTAAAGGTCTATATGAAAGATTTGAGCAAAAATGGTACTATTGTTTAGATACAAACAGGCAAATTAGGGAGATAACCCTCGCTCAAGTTATGCTAGAACTTAGCAAGGCACAAATATCTAAAGCCATAAAGAAATATGATCTTAGGTTTGTTCCTAAATATAGGGCATTCAACATACTACAAAACAACATAGAGGATGTTGTTCACAAGTCCAAACAAATATGGAAGATCACATATGGACTAGCCATAGTCAAAGAAGGTTAACAAGAACCTATAGAGGTCAAAAATGATAAAGATGATGACAATGAAGAACACACAGTTGAGGGAGACACTAATATGAATATAGATGATTAGGCAACAACTAAGGAAGAGTAACAACAAGAAAAGAGTGTACAAGATACACAAATGTTGAGTGCCAACCCTCCATAGGTAATACGTGTAAGTACTAAAACTATTATAGTAAAGGATGTTTCTAATCCTACTACTCAGAACATCAATCCCCTAATAGAGGAAGATCTGAAAAAGATACTTGACCAATCCACACTATAGGCCAAATTATGTGACAACCCTATATTGGTAAGTGTAGATGAAATTCAAAAATCAGTGACTATAACTACAAGGGAGGAGGTGAAAACACAAGAACTACCTACAATCACTCCTCAAGTCACTAGTGTACAACCTTCATAGCCATTGGTTGTATATCAAAGGAAGGAGATAGTAGAATGTACTATTAGTACACACATAGGTGGCACTCCAATCGTAGAAAATGTACCCAAAGTTGCAAAAGATAAGTTTGAGACAATTGGAGAGGATAAGGTGGAAACACCAATCACTAACAAGACACAAGGTCAAAAAGGTTAGGTAGATTCACCTACACCTCTAGAACAAGAATAAGGTGCAATTCAAATCAATAAGGAAAAAAAGGACAAGCCTGAAGAGACTGGTTTGACACAAAAGATAAAGGAGCTAGTAGCAATTCAAGCACTGGTAACTTTACCAGAATATGGCACTTCTTCCATTCAAACTCTTCAAAGGCCAAGTGTTAGGATTAACCTCAGACAGAAATATAACCAATATCATAAAATAATAGATTACACATAAGAGAACACAAGACACCAAGATTTAACATGGTTCACCCAATCCCTGGGCTATGTCCACCAATAGCAAGTCCAATATTATTATTATCTAGTGATTACAACCTGATTACAATTTGTAACCCCTTACAACTCAATATCATTACAAGAACCTATTTTTGCATCACTCATTATGAAAATCCCTAACCCTAAGCCTTTTTATACAAGTTTTTTGTCACTTACAAAATTTTGGTTAGACTAATAGAAAAAATAGTCGCTGATGCATTTTTCAATATAAGGTCATTTTTGGCTTCAGGGGTGTTGCTCCTAAACACCCTCGTGGGGGTGTTTC
Organism: Cupressus sempervirens; assembly: GCA_028749045.1. Lineage (NCBI taxonomy): Eukaryota > Viridiplantae > Streptophyta > Pinopsida > Cupressales > Cupressaceae > Cupressus > Cupressus sempervirens. The sequence continues at coordinate 411,621,370 of CM053784.1, forward strand.
CCCTTGACCCCACCCTATATTGTGATAGGGAGCAACCCTGCAAGGGTACTACCTTCAAACCCCCATAGAAATAATCTAGAGGCAAACCACATTGAATAAACGTTTGAGTCTGATTAGGCTCCACATCACAACAATCTCCCACTTGGAGACTAATCAAACTCCATAACAATAACCTCCCACTTGGAGACTGATCATAGCATTGCTAAATATGTAGCTCCCATTGGAATATCAAACCACACTAGACTCTACTGTTCTTTTATTCCTTTCAGTCTAGAAGACCAACTGAAGCTGAAGAGGAGTTCAACTTCTCCCTTGTCACTACCTAATGGGACTCAAATTTGCATTCCCCATTTTGAGTACCATTCCAAAGTTTTGAGCCACTTTGAGACCTATAAATGCATTTTCTTGCTTGTATACTTGGCTATTGTTTTGAGGCCTAAGAGGTGTTTTATGTTTTTAAAACCTTGCTTTCATCATGTCTGTGTGTCCTATAATGATAAACTAATATTCTAAATCATTTTGCAAAGTTCCATATAGACAATGTTCATTTCTACAATTTTTGCCAAAGTGTCAAACAACGATAGGAGGCCTAGTTTGCATTTAAATATCTTGTACCTGATAATGTTTCATGACTCACTACTTTGGAATTGTTTAGTATGCATATCATTGAACCTATGTTTCAATTTTTGAGTCATTTTTCTATGTTTTGTCTAGGCTTTGAATTCCTCAAAGTTGGTTACTTATCTCTATCATGTTGATGCAAATTGCCTAGAAATATGGGAGGCCCTATTTGACTGATTGTAACTTTGACCCAGTTGATCCTATAGAGAAAATTCCTTTTTCATTGTATTCTAGAGATTGCACACTTGCTATGCTCCAGATTTGAGCTTGTGACAAATCCATCTGATCAGTTTTCAAGCGTGATTCCAAACATAATTTATAACATTTTACTGGTGTCATAAAATGAAGATGGATTGGTACCCCTATTTAGGATGTTATAATGTTAAATCTATGATTTCCTAGATCAAATGGTTTTTACCACTATGATCTAATTCAAAATACTTCAAGTGTGCCTATTTGTAAACCTTGGCGAGTCCATCTGCACATTTTCCTAGGGCCTTTCTATTTGCAAAAAAACACTTTTTTGCTGATGTTCATTTTCCTATAATTCTAAGTACCTAACTTTGTTTGCTCACTAGATATGTCATGATCCCAAATCACAGTTTTACATTCTCCTCATGGTAATGAATTGTTTCCTTGATTTTCAAGCACTCAAGAATCTATTTGCCCTATTTTTTAGGCTCAAATCAAATGCACTTTCTAGTTTTCTAACATGTTGGTTTGCAAATAGTTTTAACTGGAAAATTTTGAACATCATATATCTCTTGATTGAGTGGTCATCATGCAATGAGATATGGCAGGGTGCAAGATTGCAAAACAGAGTATCAACATGTTAGCTTTCAAAGCCCAGTTATCTGTTTGGGCCAGTTTTTAAAGCTAGTTTTCAGGCCTTCCTGTCAGTGAATCATAGTTTTCAAATAAGTTATAAGCTCAATTTCTAATGATTTTTTAGTGCTTAAATTTGAATTCAGACAGTTTGAGAAGATCAATAGATCACTTTGCAATGTCAATTGTTCAAAAATAAAAAATAAATTAGCAAGACCTGCTTTGGGGTCTGACTAACTTCACCAAACTAATCACAATTAAGGAAATAAAATATGTTTTAAAGAGGGATTCTAATGATATTAATCATTACAATACCTTAGTTGGCACATTCCAAAATCATTGCATTTTTTAGACGGTATAAGCTAGTTTGTTGCAATAAAGATTATGTCAAATAAAATGTGTCACTAAGTCATATAATGTGATCCTTCAATCTTTCTATAACATCATCCCAGTACTTATTCAACAAGTCTACTAAGGAGTTTGTGTGCATTATTAGAGTTTGGAAAGCTAAGATTCCTTTGAAGATCACTTCTTCACTAGAACCTATAAAAGAGAATGATGAGGTTGTGAGGGCTTAAGGTATACATCTAGGAACATAAAAATACGCACTACCCATAGCTTATCATAAGAAAATATTGTAACTTATGATCATAGGGTGTCCACTTAAGGGAATCATGTCACTATGATGACAAAGAGGCCACCAATGAGTGGGATATGTGTGATATAGAGTGGCATGAAACCATTTTCCCATACATCAGATGCACGAACCAATTTTTGAACTACGTAGAGGATGAGGAATTTATGTTTCTATAGCACCCATGGATGGATTGAGGAGGACAATTTTGAAAGGTAGGTAACAATAGTAATAAATCCATGGGATCCTATTTAGAGTAGAGCTCCAAGGTATGAAAGAAAGGAGAAAAATAAAACAAAAGAGAGGATGGCAAAGCTCAATTCATGATTAAAAATAATTTAGAGTTGGTGAGGAAAAATTGCAATAGGTCTCCAACGGCATCTACAGCATCCACGTTGAAGCAAATAGAGCTTCCATGTGCATAAGGGAATCCCCATCGATTTGAAGAGCAAGGATACTAGTTTCAAATAGGGTCAACTCAACCATTGGGAGAAGACATGGGATAAATACTACAAATCTGTAGTCCTTCACAAACATTTTGTATCATAAAGTGATGCTAAGATTAATGGCAACAATAGATGTGTTGGACCTGTCCATGACACAAGGGAGAAATCCATGGTGGTTAGTTTTATGCATTTCATAACCTTTGGATTCACAAGTAACAAGATCTCGTAGCTAATGCATGGCAACAGATTGTTAGAAACCCATAAGGACGATTATCCCACATCAACAAGGTGATACTTTGTCATGGTCTTTTTAAAGATGGAGGCTTGCATAGTAAGATGTCTTAAAGGGCTCAGTTTTTTAAGACTCATAGTTCATCCATGGTAGGGCCCACCTAGCCAGTTGAACAGTGTAATCAACAAAAATTTTGACTTCCAAGCATTGAGATGGCCGATTCGTAGCATCGAAGGGTTTAATTGTAATATTTTAGATGTTAGAATCATATCTTATGATTGAGAATTGCAATTTGAAGGGATATTATGATGTGGTCATAAGATAGGGAAAGGAATTTCAAGCATTTATGATGCTATAAAATTGAAGGTGGGGTGAAGTTTCCATAAGGTTGGGGAGGCTTAATATGAAGTGTTTGATGCTACAAAATCTGGAGTTGTCGTGTGATTGGGGAGTTAAGGATAAAGTTTTATGATATTGTGAAGTTTCCATGAATCATAAAATCGAAGAGGTAAAATATAAATGTTAAGATTCAAATGTTGCCTGGTTGATTTCAATGAATGGGTATCTAACACTTGGCATCAGTGGATTGGAGAGATAAGGGAATGAAAAATGATAAAAATTAATGTTCAGAAATATTTCAGCTATTTCAAACACACAAAGTTAAAAAATTTTAAGTTTTAAATAATTTTGATAATTTTACATAGTTCAACTATATAATCATTAAAAATTTTCATTTTAAACTTTGTTCATGTCTAGGGGCCTAAAATTTTAAATGCACCTCAGAGGCATGATTTTTATCAGAAATATGCACTATAATATACCATTGGAATCGGCAAGAGATGAATTTTCCATTTCTACAGTTGGTTTTTGCACAGGTATTCATCAAAAGCAGCTATAGGAGCTTTTGTAATTCAAGGCATCCTCAATGCAAATGTTGATTTGATGTTTTCAAATGAAATAATATTAGGATTAGATTAGATCTTGATGTGATCATGTGCCCTGAGCATCTATAAAGGTAAAATTGAATTTTTTAGAGGCAGTTGGAAGAAATGAAGTGTTTATCGACAGTACAATTGAATTTCATAGCAAAAGCAGAGCATGAGAAACCAAGATTAGATTTGAAGCTCCAACACATATTATGATGTGTATCTAATTTTTCTTCAGAGAATATTTTGGATATTGTATTAAGGGGATATATCAGATATTTTATTATAATAATTAATGGTTTTGATTATAGGCAGACGAAGAAGATCAGTTTCAACAACATCAGGATAAAGACAATTTCAATGTGACACATGCCACAATCAGATTGTAAATCTGGAAACTTCTTCTCCTCTATAAATATTTCTTCTCTACTCTTTATATAGGTTCCAATTTTGATGACTGTGAGACTACAAGTTTGGCTCCAATTCTAGAGTTATAATACCATTTTCTTCTCAGTATTCCTCTATTATGAACAACAACAGTGTATTTCTTTTGAAGCATTTTATACTAAATAGTCATCCCTTGGTGTTGTTTTCTAAGTTTTGACATACAGATGATGTATTTGTTTCAATGAGATTAATACAAGAGCTTCATTTTTCTTAGTTTCATTCTTATTCTCATCTCCTTCCTCTCTTATCTAGAATATCTTGTGTTTAATAACAAAGAGCTTAAACTCAATTGTAATACCTTAAGGTTGTATGTCTAGATAGATTTTCTATTGGAACAAAGAGATATGTAAATTCTTGTTTACATTGATAGGGTTGTAGGTTTCACTAGGAGGATATTATAGTAAGTATGAGAGTTTTTATGAAGATAGATGTATATTTGCAAGCCAGATAGATAGATCATATGTCTAGATATATGAGTATACTTTAGGTGTTCATGTGTATGTTAAAGTTTAGTTAATGCCCAATGGATAAGGGATTGGTCAGCTTAGAGATTGCATGTTCTCTATTGTTGCATACTTGGGTTATATTGAGATCCAAATCTTTAATTGAATATCAATTTACCTTTCTATGTATTGAAGATAGTTTTAGAAAATGTATTCACATATTGGAGTATGTTAGAGATTAAGTTGGTAGATGAGTTTTTAGATCTACTACAAGCTATAGATTCTAAAAGTTAATTTGGTGATTTGTAAGTTTGCAAGAAATGGCATATTTCTTTTCACCTAGTATGCAGTCCATTGACCAAAATCATAGATCTATCTCCATTGAGAGGTACATGCCATTATGTTTTGATAACATTCATAGTTTCCCAAACACCATGATGTATGATCTTAGAAAACATTTTCCTAAGTTCAGTGTTAACCATCTAGATTTAGCCAATCAACATATTCAGATGTTCAATGATTTGATTGGCAATTTTGAGATTGCTCATGAAGATGTGCATATGAAGTTGTTTGTTCAGACTTTAGAAGGTGATGCTAGAGATTAGTTCTTTTTTCTACTGAAATTTTCTATTTCATCTTGGGGTGAGTTACATATAACCTTCATACAACAATTCAGGGAAAGTTAAGCATCTCTAATTCTTTTGAGAAGTTTTTGAAAATTTAAATTAGGAATGGTGAACTTATTCCTACTTTCAATATCAGATTTGCAAGAACCTTGAATAAGATTCCTAATAAATTTATACCAAATGATCAAGTGTGTTTAGTAGCTTATTTGGATGCATTTGATAAGAAAATGAGTTATAGGTTGAGGGATAAGGAGCCCAAGACTTTGTATTAGGCATTCATGATAGCAATAGAGATTAAAAATAATGAAAGGTATGGACTAACTAGGAGTCATCTATCTAAGGTTTTTTCCTTGCATGATGAAGTCAAAAATAAAGAACAGTGTCATGTTGAGCATTCAAAACAGATTAGTGTATACATTGAGATCTTGTTCTTGCCGAATAGAGTGCACATGTTTGTAGCACTTCGGTAGTAGATGTTAAGGTAAATTCACTTGATAAGTTTATTATGAAAGATTTATTTTTATTTGTTTCTTCTCCTGTGGATGATGCTCTTTGTATTGAGAATGTAATTAATCATGAAGTTGCAAGGAATTCATCTCATTTTTACATGGGTGAAGAGGATGAAAGTTGTGTTTCAAGTGATCTGAACAATGTTGTTGATCTGGTATATAATGAAGAGGCATCATATGAAGAAGACAATGAGAGTAGTTACTTGAATCGAAGTGAGGAAAATGATGTTACATGTTCATCTTCATACGAGTCTAATGCAGATTGGGAAGAAGAGAGAAATGAGGAAAGTAAGTGTATTTATCCAAGTAAAATTATAGTTTCTTTTTCTAGATCTGAAAATGAAAGTGAAATTCCATCTTTGAGTTGTATCAACCAAAATGTAGTTGAAATTTTTGGAGATTAATTGTGTACCCAATGTGAGGATAAAGAATTTATTTACAAAGATGAAATATCTATTTGTGTAGATGAATGTCTTGGAGCTATATGTAGTTGTAATCATCGGCATATAAGTAATTCTATAGTTATTGTAGTAGTACCTAGTGATAAAATAAGAGATAATTGGTGGGCAAGTCATTTGAATCATCTTAATGAAGATTATGTGAGTAATATTGATTTATATTCCACATTCTTAGTTGATGAAGTGGATGTTGTGTCTTCAAGTAATGATGATGATGATTATGTCTTTTCCACTTCACATGTTGTGTCTTCAGCACATTACTTTTTGTAATGTTTACAAGGGATCTCTACATGGAATTATCAACCCACTTTTTGAAGAGCGCCTGGAATGTTCAGATTTGGTTGAGCCTGAGTTTGATGGTGATACATTATCTTACTATTGTTAGAGATTAGATTGTTCTTCTTCTAAGAGTGATAATGATTGTAATGATGATACTGCATTTTGTGATGATGATGGTGAGGTTTTAGATGAAGTTGTTATTGAAATTTGTCTGCACCTTGCAAGGAATTTTATGATGAATTCTCTAAAATGACTAACCCATTTGCTGATTGTGGAGAATCATTGTAGAGACCTAGATTAGTTTTAGTCATTGATATGTATGTCATTTGTGAGTACAAATCTAATTACTCATTTGAATACCAACTGGCTATACATAAAGATACACATTTCCAAGGTGTGTTGATCGTTTTTCCCCAAGTTGAGTGTGAAACCTTCACATTCAAATTTAATGGCATGCATGGTTCATTTTTTGAAGATAGTTATCAATTTGATCCTGATATATTTGAGCATGTTGACCCCTATTTTCATAGTGAGCATTACATTAAGGATGTTCCTAATTTTTATTATGAAAGTTAGGAAAGTTATTTTGTTTTGCCGACTAAGCTAACTCAAAATTCTGATATGTTTTGTGAAATTGATGGAAAAAATAAATTCCAGCTTACCTCAAGAAGATGTAAATGAGAATCATGTGTTTGATAGAGGTAAGAAGTTTGGAGAATTTTTGGAGGCTCGGGGTCACCATCTTGTACATTTAGAACAGATTCCCTATTTTCAATAAAGTTGTTTGCATAAAGCTTTTGGGAGTGGTCTTCTTCCTCTAGAGATCTAAATTTTTGCCATTCCCATAGGGGGCATGCATCCCCAGACATAGCCACTTATGGTACTCAAATTTACATTCTCCATTTTGAGTACCATTCCAAATTTTTGAGTCACTTTGATCCCTATACACACATTTTCTTGCTTGTATACCCAGCTATTGTTTTGAGGCCTAAGAGGTGTTTTATTTTTCTAACACCTTGAATTCAGCATATCTATGAGTCCTATAATGATAAACTAATATTCCAATTCATTTTGAAAAAGTTCCATATTGAGCAATATTTATTTCTACAATTTTTTCCTAAGTCTTCAACAACGAAAGGAGGCCTAGTTTGCATTCAAATATCTTGTACCTGGTAATATTTCATGACTCACTCCTTTGGGATTGTTTATTATGCATATCAAGGAACCTATGTTTCAATTTTTGAGTTATTTTGATATGTTTTGACTAGGTTTTGAATCCCTCAAAGTTGATTTCTTATCTCTGTCATGCTGATGCAAATTGCCCAAAAATTTGGGACCTGTTTTACCAATTGTAACTTTGACCCAGTTGACCCTATAGAGAAAATTCCTTTTGCATTGTACTTTAGAGGTCACACACTTGCTACACTAGATTTGATCTTTTGACAAATCCATTTGATCAGTTTTCAAATGTGATTCCAAATGCAATTTATAACTTTTTACTTGTGTCATAAAATGTAGATGGGTTGGTACCCCTGTTCAGGATGTTATAACTTTAAATCTATGATTTCTTGGATCAAATGGATTTTACTACTATGATCTACTCTAAAAATACTTCAAGTGTGTCAGCTTGTAAACCTTAAAAATCCATCTGCACATTTTCCATGGGCCTTTCCATTTGCAAAAAACACTTTTCTACTGATGTTCATTATCCTATAATTCTAAGTACCTAACTTTGTCTACTCACCAAATGCGTCATTTTATTCATCATGAGCCCAAATCATAGTTTTACATTCTCCTCATGGAAATGAGCTATTCCCCCAGTTTTCAAGCCCTCAAGAATCTGTTTGCCCTATTTTTGAGGCTCAAACCTAACACACTTTCTAGTTTTCTAACATGCTAGTTTGCAGATAGTTTTAACTGGGCAATTTTGAATTTCAATATCTTTTGAGTGAGTGGTCTTCGTGTGATGAGATCTAACAATGTGCAATATTATGGAACATAGTATCAACATGTTATCTTTGAAGGCCCAATTATCTATTTGAGTCAATTTTTAAAGCCAATTTTTAGGCCTTCTTATCAGTGAATCACAATTTGTAGATAACTAATAAACTCAGTTTCTAAAGATTTTTTAGTGCTCAAATTTGAATTCAGATAGTTTGAGAAGATCAATGGATTTGCAATGTCAGTTGTTCGAAAATGAGAAGGTTTTTAGTCAGACCCGCTTTGGGTCCAACTAACTTCACCAAACTGATGACAATTAAGGAAAATAAAGGATGTTTTAAAGAGGGATTATAATGATATTAATCATTATAGTACCTTAGTTGGCACATTCCAAAATCACTGCATTTTTTAGATGCTATAAGCTAGTTTTTGGTAGTAAAGATTATGTCAAATAAAATGTGTCACTAAGTCATATAATGTGATCCTTCAATCTTTCTATAACATCATCCTAATACTTATTCAACAAGTCTACTAAGGAGTTTGTGTGCATGATTGGAGTTTGCAAAGCTAACATTCCTTCGAAGATCACTACTACACTAGAACATATAAAAGAGAATTATGAGGTTGTGAGGGTTTATGGTATACATCTAAGAACATCAAAATATGCACTGCCCATAGCTCATCATAAGAAAATATTGTAACTTATGATCATAGGGTGTCCACTTAAGGGAATCATGTCAATATGATGACAAAGAGTCCACCAATGAGTAGGATATACGTGAGATGAAGTGGCATGAAACCATATTCCCATACATTAGATGCACGAACCAATTTTTGAGCTACGTAGAGGATGAGGAATTTATGTTTCTATAGCACCCATGGATGGATTGAGGAGGACAGCTTTGAAAGGTAGGTAACAACAATAATAAATACATGGGATCCCATTCAGAGTAGAGCTCCATGGCATGACAAAGAGGAGAAAAAATGACCAAAAGAGGGGATGACAGAGCTTAATTCATGATTAAAATAATTCAGAGTTGGTGAGGAAAAATTGCAACAGGTCTCCAATGGCATCTACAGCACCCACATTGAAGAAAATAAAGCATCCACATACATGAGGAGATCCCCATGGCTTTAAAGAAGAGGGATCCTAGTTTCAAATAGGGTCAACTCAACCATCAGGAGAAGACATGGGATAAATACTACAAATCTGCAGTGTTTCACAAACATTTTGGATAATAAAGTAATGCCCAAATTAATGGTAGTAGTAGATTTGTTGGATCTGTCCTTTACGCAAGGAAGCATCCCATGGTGGCCAGTTTTCTACATTCCATAACCTTTGGATTTGCAAGTAACAAGATCCCATGGCTAATGCATGGCAGCAAACTATTAGAAACCCATTAGGACGATTATCCCACATCGACGAGGTGATATTTTATCATGGTCTTTTTAAAGATGGAGATTCATGTAGTAAGATGTCTTAATGGGCATGGGTTTTTTAAGACTCACAACTCATCCATGGTGAGGCTTGACTAGCCAATTGAATGGTGTAATCAACAAAAATTTTGACCTCAAAACATTGAGACAACTGGTTCATAGCATCGATGGGTTTAATTGTAAGATGTAAGATGTTATAGTGGTATTGTATGGTCGTGAATCACAATTTGAAGAGTTCCAATATTGCAATGAGATCATAAGATTGGGAAAGGAATTTCAAGCATTTACGATGCTACAAAATTGATGGTGGGGTGAAGTTGTCATAAGGTCGGGGAGGCTTAGTATGATGTGTCTAATACTACAAAATTTGGAGTTGTGTGATCAAGGAGGTAAGGATAAAGTTCTATGATATTATGAAGTTTCCATGAATTGTATACTCAGAGAGGTAAAATATAAGTATTAAGATTCAAATGTTTCTTGGTTGATTTCAACGAATGGGAATCTAACACTTGGCATCGGTGGATTGGAGAGATAAGGGAATGAAGAATGAATAAAAATTAATGTTCAGAAATATTTCAACTATTTCAAATGTACCAAGTTCAAATTTTTAAAGTTTTAAATAATTTTTATGATTTTATATAGTTCAACTATATAATCATTTAAATTTTTCATTTTAAACTTTGTTCATGGTCGAGGGCCCAAAATTCCAAATGCACCTCAAAGGCATGATTTTTATCAGAAATATGCACTAAAATATAATGTTGAAATTGAAAAAAGATGAATTTTCCATTTCTACTATTGGTTTTTTCATAGGTATTCATCAAAAGCAACTATAAGAGATTTTGTATTTTTGGGGCATCCTCAATGCAAATGTTGATTTGATGTTTTTAGATGAAATAATATTAGGATTAGATTAGATTTTGATGTGATCAAGTGCCCTGAGTAGATATAAAGGTAAAATTGAATGTTTTAGAGGTATTTGGAAGAAATGAAGTGTTTGTCGATAGTATGATTGAATTTCATGAGAAAAGTACACCATGACAAACCAAGATTAGATTTGAAGCTCCAATACATATTATGATATGTATCTATTTTTTCTTTAGAGAAAATTTTGCAAATTGTATTAAGGGGATATATTAGATATTTTGTTACAATAATTAATGGTTTTGATTGCAAGCAAATGAAGGAGATCAGTTTCAACAACATCAGGATAAAGACAATTTCAATGTGAAACATGCCAGAATCAGACTACAGATCTACAAACTTCTTCTCCTCTATAAATATTTCTTTTCTACTCTTTATAAAGGTTCTAATTTTGATGACTATGAGACCACAAGGTTGGCTCCAATTCTAGAGATGTGATGTCATTTTCTTCTTAGTATTCCTCTATTATGAACAACAACATTGTATTTCTTTTGAAGCATTTTATACTACATAGTCATTCCTTGGGGTTATTTTCTAAGTTTTGACATACAGATGATGTATTGGTTTTAATGAGATTAATACAAGAGCTTCATTTTTCTTAGTTTCATTCTGATTCTCATCTCCTTCCTTTGTTATCTGCAATGTTTTGTGTTTAAGAACAAAGAGCTTAAACTCAATTGTAATCCCTTAAGGTTGTATGTTTGGATAGATTTGCTATTGGAACAAAGAGCCATGTAAATGCTTGTTTACATTGACAAGGTTGTAGTTTTCACCAAGAGGATATTACAATAAGTATGAGAGTTTGTATGAAGATAGATGTCTATTTGTAATCCATATAGATAGATCAGATGTCTAGATATATGAGTATACTTCAAGTGTCCATGTGTATGTTAAGGTTTAGTTGATGCCCAATGGATAAGAGACTGGTCAACTTAGAGATTGCATGTTCTCTATTGTTACATACAAGGGTTATGCTAAGATCCAAATCTTTAATCTAATATAAATTTACCTTTCTATGTATTGAAGAACTAGATATATTGGTCATTACTTATTTGCATTTACTTTCCCTTTGGTTATAATTAGCTACTATAATCAAGAAGTTTGTCAGCAAATTATAAGAAGAATATTGACCATTTCTACTATAGGGGATAGTCTTATAGAGAAGAGTATCAAGCTAATAAGATTACTCCCTAAGGTTTGCTTTCCTTGGCTCTACAGAGCCTAAAGTGAAGTGAGTCTTGGTGACTCTATTAATGTTGGCCTAGAACTAAGATTTGGCCCAGCTAAATATAGAATTTAGCTCATCCTTAGGCTTGTGCATGTCTTTTTTTCTTGGTATCACGTTCAAACACACTTGATATGTTCCTTACCAGAAAGAACTCCAACGCTACCTTTGTAAACATATTTGCTAGATTATCATCTGTATGTGTCTTCTCTAGCTTTAACTCTCCAAACTAATTGAATGAAATTGTACCACAACTATATGTGCTTAGTCTTTGAATGCAGAGCTAAATTTTTTGGAATGTGAATGGAACTCTAGCTATTTGTGAACAAATAGTTATCGCTCTATGGATGTCCCAACTCTTCCATGAAGAACTAAAGCCATATCATCTCATTGGCTACCTCGGTAGCAGGAACATACTTTGCCTCTATATTGGATGATGCAGTAACCTTCTATAATGAGAAACCTAGCTCATTGTTGCCCCATCAACAATAAATTTATAACCTATAGTAATTTGTTTGGTATCAATATCCCCTACCAAATTTGAGTCAACATATACTTGTAAATTAGTATTAGATACTCCAAAATGTAAACACTTACTAGATGTTCCTCTGAAATATTTGAGAATCCATTTTACTGCATTTCAATGCTCAAGTCTTAGATGACTCATATACCTACTAATGTTTCCTACTGCATGTGTAATATTTGGCTTGTACATACCATAGCATACATCAAGCTTCCTATAGCTGAAGCATAAGGTACCTTGGACATCTTATCCTCTGATTCCTGTATCTTTGGACACATCTCCTTAGTCAACATCAAATGACCAAGTAAAAGTGTGCTAACAACTTTAGCATTCTCTATAGAGAAACATTGCAACACCTTCTCATTATAATCATCCTAAGATAAAGTCAATTTCCTCTTCTTCCTATCTCTTAAAATATTCATACCAAGGATTTGTTTTGCTGCCCCCAAATCCTTCATAGCAAATCCATGTGTTAACTAGAATTTCGGCCCCTTAATATGATCCATGTTAAACCCAACTACAAGCATATCATCAATATATAAACATAAAATAATATAGCTATCATCATCTAACCTCTTAAAATAAACATAATGATTTGAATGACACCTTCTATATCCATGTGCATGAATAAACCTGTCAAATTTTAGATACCATTGTCGAGGTGCTTGCTTCAAGCCATATAAAATTTTCTTCAATCTGCACACTAAGTTCAAATTTTAGATACCATTGTCAAGGTGCTTGCTTCAAGCCATATAAACTTTTCTTCAATCGACACACTAAGTTCTCCTCACCTTTGAAATCAAATCCGTATGGTTGTGTCATATATATCTCTTCATCCAAATCACCATGAAGGAAGGTTGTTTTAACATTAAGCTACTTTAAATGCAAATCTTCAATAGCCACAATACTTAAAATAGTGTGAATAGAAGTCATTTTAACAACGAGAGAAAATATCTCATCATGCCATTTTTCTGTGCCAATCTTTTTACAACTAACCTAGTTTTAAATCTTTTCTTACCTCCATCATCTTCTTTTAACCTGTAAACCCATTTATTCTATAAAGTCTTTTTACCTACAGGCAACTTGCATAAATCCTATGTCTTATTTTTCAGCAAAGATTCCATTTCTTCTTTCATTGTAGACTGCCACTAAGTCTTTGTATCCACTTGCACAACTTCATCATAACATTTAGGTTCACCAACATCTATTAGTAAAATAGAGTACAAAGAAGGAGGAAATATTTTTGGAGGTCTACTTATCCTTTTTGACCATCTAACATTCACTGGGATGTGTGGTATTTGTTGTTGTGGTTGTTGCAAATCATGAGAAATTACTAGAACATCAACTTTTGGAGTATCATCTAGCACTACATAATCATCTTCTTTCTTCTCATGTAGCTACAATAGATCTTTGTATGATACTTTCTCATTGAATATGACATCTTTACTTCTTAAAATTTTACAATTTTCAAAATCTCAAAGCCTATAACCTAATTCATTAATGCCATATCTAAAAAATACACATTTCTTTCACTTAGCTTCTAGCTTCATTCTATTTCAGAATCTATATTTGAGAAAAGAATAACTCACCTTCTTACCAGTCTATAGTTCCTCTAAAATACCATAGCACAAAGGAGTAGAGGGACCTCTATTAATCAAATATATAGCAATATTGATAGCCTCTACCCACATGTTTAAGGGCAACCCAACATGTAACATCATGCTCCTTGCATGATTCATTATTTTCTATTTATGCATTCAGCCACTTCATTTTCCTATGGACTCTTTGGAACAGTTTTTTGTCTACAAATACCATTAGTGGAGCAATAATCTTCAAATTCATGACTACAATACTCACCACTATTATCAGATCTAAGACATTTTAATTTCTTTCTAGTCTCATTTTTAACCAAGCATTTTCATTTCTTAAAAGTTTGAAATACATCATATTTATGTCTAGGGAAATAAACCCATACTTTTCTAATTGCATCATCAATAAATGTAACATAATAATGAAAGACACCAAGGGAAGATAGATGAGTTGGTCCCCATACATCTGTATGCACAAGCTCTAATCTCTCAATTTTCTTTTCCTTCTGAGTCTTCAAAAAAATCACTCTCTTTTGTTTTCCATACACATAAATTTCATAGAAATCCATATTCACACATTTTAGACCTAGTAAAAATTTCTTTGAATGAAGTAATTTCATACCTTTCTCACTCATGTCCCCAAGTCTATTGTGCCACAGTGTATCAAGTTTTACAACTATTTGTTCTCCCTGCTCAACTCCAACAACTATTCCTAAACATTCATTTTTCTTTAAAATAATCAAAGTAGAAGAACAATATGACTTGTACAAAGATATAAGGTGCCTACTTTTACACCTTTTCCTACTACAAGGGAACTTTTTGAAACCTTCCAATTTTTATCATTAAAATTAACTACACAACCCTCATCACAAAGTTGTCCTACTGAAATTAAATTCCTACTTAGCCTTAGAACATGTCTTACCACATGCAGTAGCCAATGATTCCCATTCTACAACTTAATATTATCTTTTCCCTTTCTAACATTATGACAGGGTTCATTATCCCCCAAATAAACAAGCCCAAAATCCCCTTGGATATAATCAATATAATAACCTCTATGAGGTGTAGCATGAAATGAAGCACTAGAATCTAAAACCCATGAATCATCAATGCTTTCTAAAGACAAAAGAAAAGCATCCTCTTCAGATTTTTTACTTACCACATTTGCATCCTTGTTCCCTTCTAGTTTACCTCCTTCATTATTCTTTTGAGTCCAATAATATTTCTTCTTATGCCCTAGTTTCCTATAGTACCAACAATCTCTCGGTTCTTTGGATTGAGACCTCTTCCCCTTTGATTTTTCTCTTGATTTCCCACAATTTCTAGAATTATTTCCTCTCTTAGTCATGTTGCCTCTACTTTATGCATTTAAAGAACTTACTAATGTAGATCCACCTAAGGTTTTCCTACAATTTTTCTCACTGAAAATAACACTGATCACATCATCATAATTTGGGTATTAAATCCAAAAATAGAATTTCTCATAGCCATTACCAAGCCATTCTAGCTTTCAGGCAAAGAACACAAAATCAAGAGAGCCCTAATTTCTTCATCAAAATTAATACCCATAGAAGATAACTAACTAGTAATAGTATTAAACTCATTTAAATGATCTTCAATCGATCCACCTTCTTTGATTTTCATATGAAATAAATTCTTCATGAGAAATACTTTATTTGAAGCAGAGGGCTTTTTGTACAATTTTGCTAGGGTTTTCATCAACTCTTCTATCATCTTTGCCTTTGTAATGTTAAATGTGACTGATGGTGCTAGGCATAATTGAATGTTTCCAAGTGTGTGTTTGTCTAAAAGATCATAGTCCTCATTTTTCATAGTTCTCTAGTTTTAGTTTTTCATACCAATAACTTCCATAAATCCTTCTAATAAAGATAGTCCTCCATTTACATCTTCCATAACTAAAAGTTATGCCCATTTAGCTTGTCAACCCTTAGCTTACCCTTGTCTTCCATCACTTCCAATCAACTGTGAATCTCCCTCTCAACCATGAGACCTTCCTACAGAGGATCACTAAAAGAATTGACGATGGCCTAGCTAAAAAATTCACGATAGTCTAGCTAAAAAACATGACAATCGTCTGGCTCTGATACCACTTGTTAGGATTAACCTTAGATAGAAATAATAATTACATACAAATATAACCAATATCATAAATAAAATGTCCCTTTCTCTGATTTTATATGATATTTCAATTCTCAAATCAGATCTTTAAAATCAAACAACCAATATTTCAAAGATCCACCAATTTCTCAATAAACCCCAAATCGGGTATGCCAGAAATAGTACCAAAAGCTTCACAGCTTCACCTATTATTAATAAATCTGAAAGTGGAAATTTTTACAAAAATTTGAGAAGCATAAAATCCTATAAAATGACATTTCTAGATCTGTATAACATTCACACAATAGCTCCCAAACGGAGGACAAAACAATGCTCATCGGGCTCCCGAAAATAGCACAAAATAGCCCGAAATCACCACAAAAACTTAATAATCTATCACAGAAGTATAATCATATAAAAATAAATATATTCAGCTCTATTTTAACATTTAAAAGTCTTAAATACAGCAGCAACCAAAACTGATATGAAATACTCAACTGAAAACACCAAACTCTTACAAAAAACACACCCAAAAACCCACAAATCTGCACTGTTTAGCACAAAGGCAAACTCTGCATGAGCATGCACATGGAATGGCTTCAAACTCCCATCCTTAGCCTTCCTATAAACTTGCAAACTCCCATTATTTGGTCTCCTTCTCCACAGGTTTGGCAGCCTCTGAAGAATAACAAAGAAATGAGCAAAAATCAAGTTATGGAATCAGCCCAAAATGCCTCCAAACCCCTTAAAAGAGGGCATAACCCTAACTCATGTCCAAGAGGGGTTAATAAAACATATTTTAATAATAATCTTCATTTATTAGTCCCTTAGCTTCCAAATATTATCCCCTTTTTTCAAAACTTCACCTTTTTGGGCCTACCTGCCTTAGCAAAGATTATTATTTTTAATTATTTGAAAAGGGGACATGACAAGTCCTCCCCTCCCAAATATTACTTTTCCTCAAGCAATGGATGAACAATTAACCAATCAATCCACTTGGATTCCAAATGTAGTCATGAACTATACTACTGCCAATTAACATAGGCTCCTGCAATATCCTCTACAATATGACCAAGAGGAATCCATAATCAAACTGACAATTACAGCTCAACCAAACTCCAAAATCACCACTGCCATAGTCATAAATCCATGAGACACAAACTCTTAGAACATTAGAACCTAAGTAAAGTGGACAAATCAAACTACCAATACAGTAAATACCATCAACGTATCCCACTGGCCTATACGGAATGTACAATCCAACTCTGCAACAATGGTGAACGCTCTCGAATGAAACTGTACCAAGTATGGAGAATCCACACACTGTACAACTCTTGTAGTCAACACAACTCTGTAGATCACTGGCCACTATCTCATAACCATAACTCCCATGCACCCCTGATGGTGAAAAGCCATCACAAGATAAACAACAAGAAATGGAAACCAAACCAAGTTTGTCTGCCATCAACTCCTCAGCACAAGGATCAAATGCTAACTGATGTACATACCCTGCAATATAATGTTGATAAAAAAAACCAACCTCAGTCAACAGCTCACCATGAACAAGTGATACAATCCACTATGACTGATCACCAGCTAAGTCAGGAGATGTCATAGCCAAAGGAGTAGAATCAATAACAACACCCGCTGAAGCATCACTCCAAAACTCCTACTCTAAGTCATGTATTATCAAGCTATCAACTATAGGACCTATCACCATGTCATGCCAATCACAACTCTCATCCCAAGGCATCAAACTATCCCATAATTGATGATAAGCACTAGGAACCAAAGTACATCTCTATATCATCATCTCATCAACATGCTCATCAAAGGTGAATTGATGAGCATACCTCACAATGTAATGTCGATAGAATGCACCAATCTCAATCAATGGCTCAAATTGCAATCCAGATGTAACTAACTACAATTGATCACTAACCAAGTTGGAACTGACTACTACCTCTGAAGACATTACCAAGGGAGTAGTATTACTAGCAGGAACCATGCCAACTATCAGCTCACCAACATCACACATGGTCTTTGATACATCATCTCTAGTCTTTGTGCCATTAGTACTAGAGGTCACCACCATGTCAAGCATACCACAACAATATGTTGCAGCACCCAACTCAACTGAACCTGACTCTAGTGGGGAGAAAATCGATATGCCAATGTTAGTATCAAGAATGGATACATCCCCATCTCCACTGTCTTTGACAATCTCGACCATGGACATCCTCGGATCACCAGACACCATAGCTTGTGACTGTATAGAATCTGGTAAAGACTGTAGTTGCTCTAACTACATGGTCACCTTAGCCAAATGAAATTGTGACTCCTTGAAAGCCAATTGTGTACTCTCAAGAATCTCAGAAGTCACCTCAAGCTACTGAGTAAGCTCACTCACCTCATCTTCCTTGGCCAAAAATGCATCATATGTTGTACTACCCCGCTCCATAAGATAATCTCTATCAGCTACCAACTGCATATAATCTTGTCTCAGAATCTGGATAGCCTCCCATAAAGAGTGGAACTCTGTCAAGGAAAGATAACTACATCCTTGCTCATCACTAGTAGGAGAACCCCATCCATAAATTGCTAACAACTTACAAGCAGCATCAAAATGCTGGCAAGCAATAGCAATGTCTCGCTCACTAACTCTCAACTGATTAGACACATGATGGCACTAGCTAGACTATCTCCTACAAACCTCCTCTAATGCACTGTCTAAAGGAGTATCCTCAAAGTTACTAGTCTCTAGAGTATTACCATCCATATCCTGTGAATCAACTCCAAAGCTCATATCAACATATGGAGTATCAAAAACTATAGCACTGATGTCTAACTCCTCTGTACCAAAAGAAACTGCCAAGGAAACTAAGTCTTCAAAACTACCCACTACATCCTCTTGGATCTCATCAATGCCAATATGATCTTGGGACTCATTTGTACACCCTGCCAAATATGAAAGATCATCAACACATTCCAGCAAGTATGGTCGACTGGATATATGAACAAAGCCCAACACTGGTGTATAAAAACTAATACCAACATTGAACAAGCTACTGGCATAAGAAAAGACAATACCATGCAATCTGCTAATCAAATCCATGATAACAACCAAACAAACACTACTACCAAAAAGTGTTAAAGATCTCCAGTCAACTGAATCCCAAACGCCAATATAAAAATCTCGAGTCCATATCTGTAAACTAAAATTAGCTGGTAACTCAAGAAAACTCCTCACCTAAGTAATATGACCAATAACAACTAACTCCACATACCTGTCATGATGAGATAATGAAGTCACAATATTGTCTTTGTCCACTTTCAGCTGGTTGGACAAATCATGTGAAGTACTACTAGCCTCAACCTCATGTGTCGAAGCATCTAACTATGCTTGGTACTCTTTCTCAGAAAAGTCATCAATGCTCAATATCTGCTCATCTCTACTAGGTATCTCGCCATCATGCACAATAACATCCTCATAATCATCATCTGAACCCACAACGTTGTAGTCACTACCTATTGTAACTATACCATCCTGAATACCTATGACATCACCCTTTAATGACCTATATACAATTGTCTCAATTTGAGTATCAAGTTGACCATTACTATCAATCTGCATAATATCCTTTCTCACTACCTCCTATGGCAGAGTAGAATCTGAGACCTCAGCCTGGCTATAAGCTAGTTTCTCAAACTCCTCATGCAAGTTCTTGGTAATTATGTCATCTGCCCTATGGGAAAATTTGCCAAATAGAAATCCAGTCAACTTATCCACCTTAGCTGGGTCAAACAACATGTCATTCATTATACGGTGGTGCTCAACCAACTGTTCAGACATGTCATGGCTTATTTTTCTAAGTTTATCTCGAATGTCTAAATAACCATCCTTTCTACTATTCTAACTCCGGATATCAATTATCCAAGATCGTGTCCTCTGAGACTCTGTACTATACCTGTCCATTTTGGATAAAGTAGAGTGTAACCCCAATAGGTTATAACTTCTTCAAACACCAAGAACTAACATGCAATTGATTAGAAGTAGCATGGAACCATAGATTTTGACATGCAGCTGATTAGAAGCAACATGAAAATGATTAGAAGTAGCATGCAACCATAGATTTTGATATGCAACTAATTAGAAGCAACATGAAACCACCAAATTCACTAAGAACTAACATGCAAATGATTAGAAGTAGCATGCAACCATAAATTTTAACATGAAAGATTTGGGTAGTTGTCAAAACTAACATGCAAACTTCTACAAACCCTCAGGCTGGCAAGATCATAGCTCTGATACCACTAAAATGTCCCTTTCTCTGATTTTATATGATATTTCAATTCTCAAATCAGATCTTTAAAATCAAACAACCAATATTTCAAAGATCCACCAATTTCTCAATAAACCCCAAATCGGGTATGCCAGAAATAGTACCAAAAGCTTCACAGCTTCACCTATTATTAATAAATCTGAAAGTGAAAATTTTTATAGAAATTTGAGCAGCATAACAGCCTATAAAATGATATTTCCAGATCTATATAACATTCACACAATAGCTTCCAAACGGAGAACAAAACAATGCTCATCGGGCTCTCGAAAATAGCACAAAATAGCCTAGAATCACCACAAAAACTTAATAATCTATCACAAAAGTATAATCATATCCAAATAAATATATTCAGATCTATTTTAACATTTAAAATTTTGAAATATAGCAGCAACCCAAACTGATATGAAATACTCAACTGAAAACACCAAACTCTTACAAAAAACACACCCAGAAACTCACAAATCTGCACTGTTCAGCACAAAGGCAAACTCTGCATGAGCATGCACATGGAATGGATTCAAACTCCCATCCTTAGCCTTCCTAAAAACTTTCAAACTCCCATTCTGTTAGATTGTGGTGACTGATTAAGAAAGTACTGTACATATTATGGCCGACATATGGCCGATATGTTATAACCCTAAAGCGATTTAATACTTGTATAAAAAGGGCTTAGGGTTGGGTATTTTTATATGTGGTGATACAAAATTGGTTCTTGTGGTAGTATTGAGCTGTAAGGGATTACAGATTGTAATCAGGTTGTAATCACTGGATTGTAATAAGATCGGACTTGCTGTTTGGTGGACGTAGCCCAGGGATTGGGTGAACCACATTAAATCTTGGTGCCTTGTGTTCATTTCTGTGTGTTCTATTATTTTCTGTTATTGGTTATATTTTCATGTAGTTTTTTATTTCTGTCTATGGTTTATCCTAACAAGTGGTATCAGAGCCAGGTTGTCTTTCAGTTATCCTCTGCAGGAAAGTCTCACGGTTAAGTGGGAGTCTCACAGTTGAGTGGGAGCGATGGCAGATGAGGGTAAGTTGAGGGTTGACAGGTTTAATGGGCAGAACTTCTAGTTATGGAAGATTCAAATCGAAGACTATTTATATCAAAAGGATTTATGGAAGCCGTTGGAAGGAAAAGCCAAGAATCAAGGAACTATGTCAGAGGCTGAATGGGATCTTTTGGACAGAAAGGCACTCGAAAGCATTCAGTTATGCTTGGCACCATCGGTGGCATTTAATATTACAAAAGAAAAGACAACAGAAGATTTGATGAAAACCCTAGCGACACTGTATGAAAAGCCCTCTGCTTCAAATAAGGTATTTCTCATGAAGCGTTTATTTAATATGAAAATGGAAGAAGGTGGATCTGTTGCAGATCATTTAAATGAGTTTAATACTATTACTAGTCAATTATCTTCTGTGGGTATCAATTTTGATGAAGAAATTAGGGCTCTCTTGATTTTGTG
This sequence comes from Cupressus sempervirens, assembly GCA_028749045.1. Lineage (NCBI taxonomy): Eukaryota > Viridiplantae > Streptophyta > Pinopsida > Cupressales > Cupressaceae > Cupressus > Cupressus sempervirens. The sequence goes on from CM053784.1 coordinate 411,643,385, forward strand.
TTCTTTGCCTGAAAGCTGGAATGGCTTGGTAATGGCGGTGAGTAATTCTGTTCCTGGATCTAGTACCCTAAAATATGATGATGTGATCGGTGTTATTTTAAGTGAGGAAACTCGTAGAAAATCCTCAGGTGGATCTACATCAGGAAGTGCTTTAAATGCACAAAGCAGGGGCAGAATGACTGAAAGAGGAAGTAACTCTGGAAATTGTGGAAAATCAAGAGGAAAGTCAAAGGGGAGGAGGTCTCAATCGAGAGGACCAAATGATTGCTGGTACTGTAGGAAATCAGGGCACAAAAAGAAAGATTGCTGGACTCAAAATAAAAATGAAGGAGATAAATCAGATGGAGACAAAGAGGCAAATGTGGTAAGTAACAAATCCGAAGAGGATGCTTTGCTTCTGTCTTTAGAGAGTGTTGATGATTCATGGGTTTTAGATTCTGGTGCTTCTTTTCATGCTACACCTCATAGAGGTTATTTCATTGATTATGTCCAAGGAGATTTTGGGCTTGTTTATTTGGGGGATAATGAACCCTGTCAAATTGTTGGAAAGGGAAAAATTAAGATTAAGTTGCAGAATGGGAATCATTGGCTACTACATGAGGTAAGACATGTTCCAAAACTAAGTAGAAATTTAATTTCAGCAGGGCAACTCGGTGATGAGGGTTGTGCAGTTACTTTTAATGATAAAAATTGGAAGGTTTCAAAAGGTTCCCTTGTAGTAGCAAAAGGTGTGAAAGTAGGCACCTTATATCTTTGTACGGGTCATATTGTTCCTTCTACTTTGATTGTTTCAGAGAAAAATGAATATTCAGGAACAATTACTGCAGTTGAGCAGGGAGAACAAACAGTTGCTGTAGATTCTGATACAGCGTTGTGGCACAATAGACTTGGGCACATGAGTGAGAAAGGTATGAAAGTACTTCATTCAAGGAAAGTTTTACCAGGTCTAAAATGTGTGAATATGGATTTCTGTGAAAGTTGTGTGTATGGAAAACAAAAGAGAGTGAGTTTTGTAAAGACAGGGAAGGAAAACAAAAAGGAGAAATTAGAGCTTGTGCATACAGATGTATGGGGACCGGCTCAGGTATCTTCCCTTGGTGGCTCTCATTATTATGTTACATTTATTGATGACACAACTAGAAAATTATGGGTTTATTTCCTTAGACAGAAATCTGATGTATTTCAAACTTTTAAGAAATGGAAATGCTTGGTTGAAAATGAGACTGGTAAGAAATTAAAATGTCTCAGATCTGATAATGGTGGTGAGTATTGCAGTCATGAATTTGAAGATTATTACTCCACTAATGGTATTCGTAGATAAAAAACTGTTCCAAGGACTCCACAGGAAAATGGAGTGGCTGAACGCATGAATAGGACTATAATGGAGCGTGCAAGGAGCATGAGGTTGCATGCTAGGTTGCCCTTACACATGTGGGTGGAGGCTATCAATACTGCAGTATATTTGATTAATAGAGGTCCCTCTACTCCTTTGGGCTGTGGTATTCCAGAGGAAGCATGGACTGGTAAGAAGGTGAGTTATTCTTTTCTCAAGACCTTCGATTGTGAAGCTTTTGCTCATGTAGACTCTGAAAATAGAACCAAGCTAGAAGCTAAATCAAAGAAATGTGTCTTTGTTGGATATGGCATAAATGAATTTGGCTATAGGCTTTGGGATTTTGAAAATCATAAAATTATAAGAAGTCGGGATGTCATATTCAATGAAAAAGTGTTGTACAAAGATCTGTTGTAGCAACATGAGAAGAAAGAAGATGATTATGTAGTGCTGGATGATACTCCAAAAGCTGATGCTCCAGCCATTCCTCATGATGTGCAACATCTGCAACAACAAATACCACACACACCAGTGAATGTTAGATGGTCAACAAGGCCAATTAGACCTCCACAAAGTTTTTCTCCCTCTTTGTATTCTATTTTACTTACTGATGCTGGTGAACCTGAAAGTTATGATGAAGCTGTGCAGGTGGATACTAAGATTTAGTGGGAGTCTGCAATGAAAGATGAAATGGACTCTTTGTTGAAAAATAAGACCTGGGGTTTGTGCAAGTTGCCTGTAGGTAAAAAGGCTTTACAGAATAAATGTGTTTACAGGTTGAAAGAAGAGGAAGGAGGTAAGAAAAGATTTAAGGCCAGGTTAGTTGTAAAAGGATTTGCACAGAAAAAGGGAATTGATTTTGATGAGATATTTTCTCCTGTTGTTAAAATGACTTCTATTCGTACTGTTTTAAGTCTTGTGGCTACTGAAGATTTTCATTTAGAGCAGATGGATGTTAAAACAGCCTTTCTTCATGGTGAGTTGGATGAAGAAATATATATGGTTCAGCCACAGGGTTTTGAGGTCAAAGGTAAGGAGAACTTAGTGTGCAAATTGAAGAAAAGTTTATATGGCTTGAAGCAAGCACCTCGGCAATGGTATCTAAAATTTGACAGTTTTATGCATGAGCATGGATATAATAGGTTTCATTCAGATTACTGTGTTTATTTTAAGAGGTTGGATGATGATAGCTACATTATTTTATGTTTATATGTTGATGATATGCTTATAGTTGGGTCTAACATGGATCATATTAAGGGGCTGAAATGCTAATTAGCACATGCATTTGCTATGAAGGATTTGGGGGCAGCAAAACAAATCCTTGGTATGAAGATTTGCAGAGATAGGAAGAATAGAACATTGACGCTATCTCAAGCTGATTATGTTGAGAAGGTGTTGCAACGTTTCTCTATGGAGAATGCTAAAGCTGTCAGCACACCTTTACCTGGTCATTTGAAATTGACTAAGGAGATGTGTCCCAAGACATAGGAAGAGGAGGATAAGATGTCCAAGGTACCCTATGCTTCAGTTGTAGGAAGTTTGATGTATGCTATGGTATGCACTAGGCCAGATATTGCACATGCAGTGGGAGTCGTTAGTAGGTATATGAGTCATCCAGGATTTGAGCATTGGAATGCCGTCAAGTGGATTCTCAGATATTTGAGAGGAACATCCAATAAGTGTTTACACTTTGGGGGCTCTACTACTGATTTACAAGGCTATGTTAACTCAGATTTGGCTGGGGATATTGATACCAGGCGGAGTACTACAGGTTATGTCTTTACTATTGGTGGGGTAGCCGTGAGCTGGGTTTCTAGGCTACAGAAGATTAATGCTCTCTCCACTACAGAGGCAGAGTATGTTGCTGCTACAAAGGCAGCCAAAGAGATGATATGGCTTCAATTCTTCTTGGAAGAATTGGGACATCCTCAGAAGGATAATTATTTGTTCACAAATAGTCAGAGTGCCATTCATCTTGCTAAGAATTCAGCTCTGCATTCTAAGACCAAACACATACAGTTGCGGTACCATTTCATTCGGTCAGTTTTGGAGGATGGATAGTTAAAGCTGGAGAAGATACATACCAATGAAAATCTAGCAGATATGTTGACAAAAGTTGTAACAAGGGAGAAGCTGAACTCCTCTTCAGCTTCAGTTGGTCTTTTAGACTAAATGTGAATAAAAGAACAGCAGAGTCCAGGGTGGTTTGATCCAGTGGGAGCCCCATGCAGTAGTTGTATTGCTACAGGATCAGTCTCCAAGTGGGAGATTGTTGTTTAGTGTGGAGCCTGATCAGTCCCCAAGTGGGAGATTGTTAGATTGTGGTGACTGATCAGGAAAGTATTGTACATATTATGGCCGACATATGGCTGACATGTTATAACCCTAAAGCAGTTTAATACTTGTATAAAAAGGGCTTAGGGTTGGGTATTTTTATATGTGGTGATACGAAATTGGTTCTTGTGGCAGTATTGAGCTATAAGGGATTACGGATTGTAATCAGGTTGTAATCACTGGATTGTAATAAGATCAGACTTGTTGTTTGGTGGACGTAGCCCAGGGATTGGGTGAACCATGTTAAATCTTGGTGCCTTGTGTTCATTTCTGTGTGTTCTATTATTTTCTATTATTGGTTATATTTTCATGTAGTTTTTTATTTCTGTTTGTGGTTTATCCTAACACATTCTTGGGTCTCCTTCTCCACAGGTTTGGCAGCCTCTGAAGAATAACAAAGAAATGAGCAAAAATCAAGTTATGGAATCAGCCCAAAATGCCTCCAAACCCCTTAAAAGAGGGAATAACCCTAACTCACGTCCAAGAGGGGTTAATAAAACATATTTTAATAATAATCTTCATTTATTAGTCCCTTAGGCTCCAAATATTATCCCCTTTTTCCAAAACTTCACCTTTTTGGGCCTGCCTGCCTTAGCAAAGATTATTATTTTTAATTATTTGAAAAGGGGACATGACAATAAAATAATAGATCGTAGATAAGAGAACACATGACACCAAGATTCAACATGTTTCACCCAATCCCTATTCTATGTCCACCAATGTCAAGTCCAATATTATTATTATCCAGTGATTACAACCTAATTGCAATATGTAATCCCTTATAGCTCAATACCGCCACAAGGACCAATTTTTGCATCACTCATTATGAAAATCCCTAACCCAAAGCCTTTTTATACAAGCTTTTAACTACTTACAAAATTAGGGCTAGAATAATATAAAAAATAGTAGTTGAGGCCTTCTTCAATATAAGGTTATTTTTTGGCTTCAGGGGCACTACCCTCCAAAACTCCAGTAGGGGCATTGTCCCTCAACCCCACCCTATACTACGATAGGGAGCACACCTGGGGTGTTGTCCCTAGACCTTGTATTGGGGTTGTTGCCCCCAAACTCCCATATAAATAATTTGGAGAAAAACCACACCGAATAAACCTCTGAGTCTGATGAGGTTCCACATCAGGTTCCACATCACAACACTGAGCACAAATGCAACACCTTTGTAATTCTCAATGTCGAGTCTTAGCTCATCAAAGGAAAAAGAGGTAATAACTTATGGATATGTTAGCTTAGATGAAGAAAATTTATTTTCTAAGTTTGATTATATAGCAATAATAATTGAGCAGATGGGTATACTTTAAGAGGCCCTAGCAAGGAAGAAACATCAAGAACTGCTCAGAAGGGAACATAGGCAAAAGCAAACCCTAATTGAGATCAAAGAAATTTTCTTAGATGCATTTAGTCTACCTACTCTAGATGAATCAAAGCCAATCATTGAAAAATTGACCAACATAGTGGAAAAAGTAAGTAATACAACCCTGATACTAATGTCAAATTGTTAGAATGGTCTGAGAAGAAGTTTCAAACTAGAGTAAATGAGAAGATATCTAGTGAAATTTCACTCACACAAGTTGCATTAGCAACTAAGATAGACAGTGTGAAGAAGGTACTAGTGAACATTTTCTCTCTATACACCAAATTGTGTAATCCTACACCCTTCACATAGAAAATAAGGAATCACATCCTAAGCTTGGAAAGTCAAATGTAGTCATCTGGAGCTAAATTTCCCATGAATCTAGCTCAAAGTGAGAAACACTGCAGGACCCTCTTACAAACCCAAATTTAGTTAGTAGCACTATCTACAGATAAAGCCAACATAAGGGCTAAACTGATAAGCATCTAGACAACATTGACTCCTCACATGGAGATCCTACACAAGGAGTTAGGCTATGTAGAAACTCTTATGAAGAAAGACCCCAATATTTCTATATTAGATGGCATAGTACACCTTGTTGTTGAGCTAGCCATCCAAATAAAGTCTTTGGAGGTAGCTTGTGATAATTTGGATGCCTCTCTTAAGATTATTCTTGAGGTCCATAAATCCTTTTTGGACAAATACACTATCAGTGTATGACCCATTCACATTAGTGTCAAAAAAGGGGAGTAAGAGTTATGGGGTAGTAGAAAGAGAAAGAATGGGAGAGTAAGAGATAATGGGGAGTAAGAGAAGATAATAAGTGAAAGAGTATCAATTGAGACAAATCTCCTCTACATGAGAGATTTTGATACAAAATATAGAATATAATAGATTAAAAAAACTCAGGGGGATTTATGAGATTTTTGAGGTATAAGTTGTTGCAAAATTTTGAAATTTTGAAATTTTGTATAGAAATTGAATAGTAATTTATGTTATGCTCGTAAGAATAAGAGTATTAATACATGACCAAGTGTTTTTTACATTCATGTCAAAGGGGGATATTGTTGATCTCAGAATGGTTTTGAGTAGTGAGTGTCTATACACTTAATTCATTTACTCAGTTCATACCGAACAAGTAACATATGTTGAGCACAACATATAAGTTAGAGCATGTCAAGTAAATAGTGATTGTTGAGTCACTCATGTGTTGAGTCACTCAAGTTTTGATCAGACAATGTATTCCAAGTGATTCAGGAATCAAGCAAGTAGTGCATGCCAAGTCATTTAGATGTTGAATGATAGTATTGAAGTCAGTATGTGCCGAGCACCAAGGACTTGAGTTGCCGAGTAACATAGTTTTGTCATACTTGTTTATATTAGCACAAAATACTATGTAAACCATTTTTGAGCTGACTTACAGATTGAATTATGATATTTTGGTGATAAGGATGAATCTTAAGTTGGAATCTCTATACATTACATGCACTCAATTAGGTAAAGAGGAAGGTTTAAGTGGTAATGTGGATAAATCAAAATTTTTGATTCGTACCTAACCCTAAGTCATCTAGGTCTTCTTAAGGAAGAAAAACCCAAAACTTTCTATGTGCATGAAATAGAATGAATGAATGTTCAAGGATAGTTTTTCTATGTGCATGAAATAGAATGAATGAATGTTCAAGGATAGTTTTTCATGTGCAAACCAAGACATTTATAGTGACCAAGGTATCATGATCTAAATTGTATTATAGAATTAGTTAAAGGAGAAAAAAGGAAGGAAACAATGAACAATAGAAAGACATTTGATCAAGAAGGATCAATTATACAATAGGATAGAGGTGTTCTTTTATCAAGCATACGAGTGCTAATTGCAGGATCAATGCTGAGACATTCTAACAGGTGAATTAGTTAAATCTCTTAGCAAAGTAGTCCTAACAGGATGTATTGAAATCCTCTAACAAGGTTCTTACTTAATTATGAGTTGAAGTCCTTTAACAAGGCACACTTCTAATAGGGTGTTGAAATCCTTTAACAGGGTAAGACCTAACAATCTTTGCAAGCCTTTAACACGGCAAACTTTTCACAAGGTAGATCATGTTTCATCATCAAACATTGTAACCTTTTTTGGATACACTTTATTACTGTAGTAGTGAAGATTTGTGGGTGTCATCTCCACCCTAGTTTTACCTTCTCATTGTAGGGTTTCTAGGTAATCATATTTGGTGTCATATATGTGTGAATACTTACTTACTTACATGCTTTACATGGTATTTTAGTTTACTTGTTATGGATGTGTAGTGAAAAATTTTATGGGTCAAAGTTTAAAGCATTGATTCAACCCCCCTTAGAAGTTTATCTTTCCTATTGTAATTCCAATAGGGTCATCTTTAGTTCAATCTTCAAATGCTTAATTTTCATGACAAGCCTATATCTTTACATATATCAGATCTTTTCTCAAAGTTGGTAAAACTCTTTAACAAGAGAAGTATCTCTAATATAAATAATTCAATTAATTAGGAAATTCGGGATGATTGGGGGGGGGGGGGGGGGGGGGGGGGGGGGGGGGGGGTTGAATCAGTATCCTCAAAACATTTGTCTTTTCAAATTTGATTAGCCCTTTGTATTTTTATCCACTCAGTAACATGCACATAAATTAATTCATTATTGAAATGAAAATAAATGTAGCTAAAATATCTTAACATATACATATAAACATAAATCAACCACATCAAACATAATACAATTATTTGGTCACATTGAAACCCTTGGTTAGAGAGAAAAATATGGTAGATATGGTACCCAAAAATCCTTCACTTCTCAAGTAAGATGTTTCCTTGTTAAGGCTACAACATCTTATCACTTTTGGTGACTTACTTTGTTAGGAATAATAAAATAAAATCTATAAGGATCTACCTTTTATAAGGATTTTACAACACAATACAATGTTTGTACTCTTTTAATAGATTTACAATCAAACTATTATGTTTTCCCTATAAAAAAATTTAGCTACTACAATGATTAGAAAATAGCAGTCAAACTAATCTCTATAATTGCAACTTACTTTTCTTGATTACATCCCTCTTATGCTCAATAATTTGTCACTCTAGTGACTAATATATCAAATCCTTCCTTCTACTAGTTAAATCACTAATCTATGGTAGAAAAAAATCTAGTGCGGCCCTCTCATAGAAAACAACTTCAACAACAATAATATTCACAGCAATAATAACATCATCATCAATCTCTAAAGTGTTTCTTATAGGTTCTTAAATAGGTATCTTTTTCCTTTTTTGATCCTTGACCTACTTAGGGTTTAGGAATGTTCTGTAAGATATCATAGATACAAATAAATGATCTAGAATCACCCTTGTTTCATTATTTTCCTTTCTTTTATTTCATTTTATTCATTTTTCCTTGGAATCATAAATAGTAAATCACATTTACCAATGAATCTTACCAAATCATTTCCTCAATTTGTACAAATATCTTTTTCTACTCGATGGAATCATCATACATAATATTATGTGTCATTCCAAATAATTATGTACTTCATCCATAACTCGATGCATACTCTTTTTATGCTTGGAAGTTATGTTTTCACTCAGTGTCCTTAACTTGGTTAAACTTGAAACACTCAATGATGTTTGTGCTTGTTGTGCATATAATTGCTTGGAATACACTCTTTCATTTATACACTTTTCTCTTCTCTTGCCTCAGGACTATATAATGGCTTGGTAACTATGTTCACCAAACAATACCTTCTTTCTTCATCACTAACTATTTGACACTAATGACAACATGAATATTCATAGGATTAACATTTTCTTCATGAGAAATCAATTATAATCAATTAGTAATGGTCCTCCAAACATGTCAGAAAAAATAGACTTGATTACTTAGGGATATTCTATCAAAGAACATGAATCTTGTATTTAGCTTCTAATTGTTAGAAATATACCTCTAGAGATCTATTACATTGTTATATAGGCATCATGAGATGCAGTTCAACCCAAGAAAGAATCGCATTCCCTATGAACCAAAAATCTACTATGGCATCTAAGGTCAATCCTAAATCATAAAGAACAAGTTTTTAAAATATTTTAAGAACTTGTGGTCTAAGATTTATTTCCACACACAATCCTACAGCATTGAAATATGTCCCTATCATAATTTTTTATCAAAAATACAAATTCCATGAACTAGTATAAACTTGATACTTAAGAAATAATATACCAAATAAGTCATGATCCTAGGAAGGTGTCCATGACTAGGTGCTTGATAAGAATTTTTGTGGTCTCACAACACATCCCCCATTCCTAACTAGGAATGGGGACCCCCTACTTTTTCAGGATCCTGAACTGTGAGTTTTGGATTCGAGAAAAAATAATAAGATGTTAGGAGTCAAAAAATACAAAAATACAAAAAAAAATTAAAAAATTAGAAAGTTAACAAAATATAAAAATAAATTGAAAAAATATATAAAAATTAAAAAATTAAAAATAATAATAATAATAATAATAAAATATAATATAAAAAATTTAAATCACTCGCACGGCCCTCGAGGTGCACACCATGAGCTCGCACACACATGCTGAGGTGCAATGCACACCCCATGCGGGTTTGGGGTTATAAAACCCCCAACCTCCCCTCAACACTTCACACTTTTTTCAATTGCATTGGGACTTTGTCAAGCACACAAGGTAACATACTATGCCATAGTGCCAACATGCTACGCCCATGATGCTTAGTGCTCACGGTGCTCACATTGCACCCATGGTGCATTTTGCACCCAAGGCTCCACCCATACTATGCCACAATGCCAAAATGTTATGCTCGCTTTGGTTAGTGCTCATAGCACTTTTTGCACCCATGATGCTCTTTGCGCCCGTGGCACTACCAATGATACACTTGCAATGGTGCTTCGCACCCGCGACACCATAAACCCCATGCCCATGGTTCCATAAACCCTACAGCCACAGTGCCATAGTCACATGCACGTAGCACCATAAATTCTTCGCCCATAGTGCCATATTCACATGCATGTAGTGCCATAAACTTTGTGCCTGCCACCCATGGCCCTTTGCGCTCGTGGCCCTGACACTCTGTGCTTTTGGCTATCGCGTGCCCAAGCACCTGTGGCACCAACATAACCATCACCCGTAGGGCCAATATAAGCAATGCCAGCAACACTTTACACCCATGGGTTGACACCACATGCCACGCGGCCCTTTGGCCACTGCGTACCTTACACAACCCCACGCGCATGCATGCACAATTTTTTTAAAAAAAATTTAAAAATATAATAATAATAAATAAAATTAAAATAATAAAATAATAAAAGATAAAAATTAATTTTAAAAAATTAATTAAAATGCCCAAATTGAGCATTTCATTTTTTATTATTTAAATTCAAATCTTTTACGTTTTATTTCTAAGTTTTACTGTTAACTGACTAGCATTTTTTTTTTCTCATGATGTGCAAGTGATCAAATGCTATCCACATCCAAAGTAGCACCCAAACCTGTAGTTTTCAAATTCCAAGGCATTCCCTCGAAGTCAAGATTTCATGATGACCATGCAAAAATCAGAGATACTGACCTGGGACACACAAATTTAGGGGAATTCCTAAGAATCTACAATAAGCCCATAGAGAGATCAACTCTCGTATCTTAACTAATTCATTTTGAGTTGGTGAACAAAACATCACAACCCATATCAATGCAATCAACAAAATTAATCATGGCCATAGCACAATGCTTTGTTCCTAAAGAAAGGGTGATCAAAAGCATCACAGGAGAGGTTGTGTTGGATCTGCAACCCGACAATATTGAGAGGGTCTTTCATCTTCTAAGAGAAGACTAGTTCATTAGGCTCTCATATGAAACAACTAAGAGATGGTATAGGGAGCACTAGTAGGAGACCATAGACATTATACAATTATGAAAACTTGTGTGAGCAATTGAGGATGGTGAAAGAAAAGAAGAAGTTTCACATGACTTCTTACATGGTATACCTGCTTGCAGCAAGGGTGAAAAACTATCCTAGTTTGTACAGAAGAGGTAGTATGTAGGATCCTAATACTTGGCCATACATAGTCTACCCTCAACTGGTGAAGAAGAAGCTCAAGGCATATAGGAAAGAGTATAGAATCATTAATAATGCATTCATTTTTGCGATCATTCGATTCATTGAGGGAGATTATGGGAAGAGGTTATCTAATGAAGCAAAAGCATAGATCACAGTTCTTGGAGCCTACTTTATCCAGTTCAAAATCTTCACATATCTTCAAGTACCTAGTGCCTCTATCAATCCTAAGAAGCTCCTAAGATATCCAAGTGAAAAACTGGTGCTATTGGAGATTGCCTGACAAATTGAGTCAGCTTATGAGAAGATAAAGAGACAATAGAGACCTTGTTGGGCATGGCCATTGGTCATTGGATCATATTAGATGAAGAGGAAGTAGGATATTCTATCCTTCAAGTGGGAGTGGGAGAACTATCCCCTTGAAGAATACAACTCTCCCCAGCCCTATTTTGACAATATTGGGAGAGTGGAGAGTCTGGTAGGAAAGGACTTCCATCATGAGGATACTGTTGAAGATCACTAGATGAATGCCACAAATGAATATGATGTCCACATTAGGGACTATTATAGGATGACTTTGTATCTAGCAGAAAAGGCTCTCCAATTCAAAATCCTATAGGAAATAAGGCAATAGGAATCTAAGGAGCTACTGGACCCCCTATTCAATGCAGACAAAATTGGTGAAAGACCCATTATGAATGTTGAGGTTGACAAGGAGGAGGCCAATGATATCAATCATTGAGCAAGGAATGTCATCAAAATGATGAAGGATTGGATCAAGAAGCCTTTTCCACTTGATATAGTGATCTTTCATGCACATGCCCTCCCAAAAAGAGGTAGAGGGAAGAAAATAACAATTCCTACCTTTGCGGCCCAGTCTCTTATCAAGCTAGAAATACTGTACCAGCTTGATCGCCTGGTTGGATATTATCACCCTCTAGAGAGGAAGGGAAAGAACAAAAGAAAGATGACCTCCCCTTACAGGATTCAGATAGAATAGGCTAAAGAATAGGTGCCTCCCTAGCAGCAAGAATAGAGTGCACAAGGGCCTGAAGATATTGGAGCTACTCAAGTCCAGGATGAACCTCAGTTGCCTCCCATTATTTCTAGCCAACCAAAAGAGGGAGAGATTTCATAGGCCTCGATTCCTCCTATGCAAGAAGAGCCAGCTTCTCCTGCTACCTCAAAGAAACAAAAGAAGAGGATTAAGATTCAGATGAAAAAGAGGCAAAGAATCAATAGAAGATTGGTGTGTTCTCCATCTATTCCTGAAACTATCCTAGAAGAGGATGAAGAGGAGGAAGAAAAATCAAAAGAGGAAGAGGGAAAAGTGCCCCTATAGGGATGAACTCAGTTAGTAAGAGACACAAAATTACAAAGGAGAAGAATGGGTACCTCTCTATCCACCCAAGAAGAACCTTTAGAACTCTCATCTTTGGAAGTGAAGTACAACAGTGGGTGGATGAGCAAAGTGAGGAGGACGATAATGTTTTCTCAATGTTAGATTTTGATTTCATGCTTGTAGGCACAGAGTTGATTTGGGATAAGATCAGGGACACCCCTACAGGTGAACCCTAATAGGAAGACTAGATGCAGATGCTGCCAGATACATAGGGTCCTAATCTTACTCCACCATCTCCACCATAAGTTATGGTGGTAGATAGTGGCTTAGTGACTCCTCTACCTTAGAGTTTAGAGGAAGAATAAGTTTAGAAGGGGCCATCATCAGAGGTGCAACTAGAACAAATGGTAACCGATCAAGTGTCGAAGAAGGGACAAATGGTGGAATATTTTCAACCACCTTCCCAAGACACTGAGGTGCAAGCTATAGGATCCATGGAGATTGAGGCTACAGAAGGGGAGTCCTCACAATAGGAGATGACTCTGAACAAGACTAACAAAGGGAAGGAAATTATAGAACATACCCCTCCATCATCAAGAACTAGGTCCTCAATAGGACGCATCCCTAGATGGATTCAGAAGGAAATAATGAGGAGTACTATGCCTCAATTTCTTGCTTTAGAGGATGACATTTGTGACATTGTAGAGATCCTGAATAAACCTAAGTCTCCATCACATGAGGCAACACCATTGGCATTTTTCACTAGTACACAAAGCTAGGAATTATTTTCACAAGTGGCTCTCCCTCCTGAAGGCATAGATGCAGAAAGCCTTAGCCTCAAGGATTATGCATTGAAGGATGTTATGTTGGGAAGGCCTACACAAGATTCATCTTGACTGATGATGACCGTGGGAGTTAAAGAGGTCCTTAGGCACATGGACCAAGAGGAGGCCAAACTCCAAACACATTGAAGGCAAGTCAAGATTCTAAAAGGATATCTAGCCGAAGTTGTTGGTCCTCTTAATCCCAAACACCCTGAGTAGATTCTAAATACCATAATTAGGGAAGGGGGAGGTGTATAATTAGATCCATTTTTTAAGGCTTGTCAGGAGTGGCAAGAAATCCTTGAAGATAAAGGTGTAATGATAATTACAGGGAATTTGAAGTTATTGCATGCTACATAGGAGAATGTGAATAAGATCAAAGCAATTCTAAAGTAGGACTTCAGTATTATGGATGAAGTATGGGCCTGGAGTAAGGATTTGCAAACTCTACAAGCCATAAAAGGGAAAAGGTACCACATTTTGATCAATGTATATATGGAAGAAGAACTATATATGATCGATGATTGGATAGAAAAGATAGCGGATAGCAATAATGTAATGGGAAGATTACATGAGGAGATTCATAGGCTCAAGGACCAAGCCCAAGAGTGAATTTTGGAAGTAGAGAAGCTATATGGTGATGCATGCTTAGATATTTTTGAGGATGAGGAACAAGAGAAGCTATTTCTAGTTGAGGTGGCAGTAGAGAATTTTAAGAAGACCTTAGAGGAGGCATCTAGTGATGAAGATATCAGAAAAGCTTTCAAGATGGAAGGAGCCTTATTAGAATTGGATACTAAGCTCAGAGATTTTGTTGATACTTGAATTGAGGTAGACAATTACTGATAGAAGGTCAAAGATAAATATGAGGCTTTAGATCTTTTGGATGCAACTAAGATTATTGAGATGATAGAGAAATTTAAGGGCAAACATCCAAACATAGTTTTGGGATGAAGAAGAACAAAACCCAGATGCCAGAATTTTAATTTTGACACTCAATAAAATTTTGAGATTTTGACCCCATCGAGGTCTGCAGGTGCATAGGTGTAGAGGTCTGCAAGTGCGCAGGTACATAGGTTCACATCTCTACAATTCAAACATGCACTAAAAATTTACTTTTTCCAAAAATAGCACTTTTCATGCATTAGGAATGCATTTTGACGGCAGTTTAACTTCAACACGCCTAGTAAAGGACTAGCTTTTATTTGTGGAACTTCTTGACACTTCCACTTTTACTCAGAGCTTTCTCTCTCATATTTCTTTGTTTTTAAACATTTAAAAGGCTCATGCATCCAATTAATGAATAAAATATGGATGGAGTCTTTCTAAGCACCAGATTAATTGTTAGATTGTATATATTTAGTTTGTTTTATTGTTTAAAAGCATTTTATTGCATGAAGATATCTCTCACTCTCAACACAAATTGAGGAGATGATTTCTTATAAATACCCCACTTTAATATGTAACAAAGGCTACCGTTATTATGCAATAAAATTATGCTTTTGGTGCTCACATTTGGAGTGTAGTGATTCTTGCCTAAATGTGTCATTGTTTTGTGAATTTTGTTCATGAGATTGTGATTGAGCCAAAGGTTTATTGTGTTGTTTCTAGTTGTGTGATCTTTTAGTTTTGGTGTTTGCTACAGATTTACAAATTCCACTAATGTAAGGAGCTTGAGAAGAAATCACCAAATTGTACCTGCATAACTCTTTGTCTCGCATGAGTGCACTTTTCATGGCCTTGCGATTTGATGAAGAGTGAAACATCATTCGGTTATTGAAATTTCTCATCGACGATTGCATCAGTGGAATCTAGGAAGCACTGCTCCTATTTTCATTGGTTACCTATCGATCTCTTCAAAAGCTTAACTTGTAGTGTGTTGTTTTTTGTAGCTTATGTCCATTAGGATTTCAATTTCATGTTATTTGCTTTGAATTTCATGTTATTTTCTTTCATGTTCTGTTATTTGCTTTACTGACCCCTTGTTAGAATAGGAACTCATATTAGTTGCATTATCAGACTGCATTCATAAAAATATAAAATACAAAAACATAGTTTCCTTTTAGTGTTATTTTGAAACACTGTGCAGATTCTACATTCCATCCAAAATCAAAATGAACTAGCAAAGGCCTCCTCATGAACATTCACATTTATCTTCAACTGGGTGGGTTTTAATAGGTTGCAAGATCACTCTGAACCTTAGAGTTGATTCATAAGATCAAGTTTTCAAGAGAGGAGTTCACAAGAATTCCTACCATTTAGCATCGTGTAAAATGACAGCTCAACAGAAGTGGCACTAGAAGGAGGGCACACTTTTAGATCTCGAAGAAAAGTGGAAAATTTGCCAAAGTTTTGAAATTTTGCACTTTTTGCAAAAATCTACACTTCACACAAGTTTAGAAAATTTTTTGAGTATTTGAGAAATTCAGGTCTGTAGCTCCACGGCTTCATAGGTACACAGGTCCCCAAATTTGCAAGTACACAGGTCCACAGATCAGCAACTTCGCAGGTGTGCAAAACTCTATGGGCAAAATTTAGAGAGGTGAGAAAGTGTACTTATATAGAGGTGTGCTTTTTCCAAAATTGATGCAAATTGGAGAATATTGATCCAAAATCCCCATTTTAGTGAGCATTAAGGTCTACGCCAAGTGCACACGAGTTTCTTGAGCTTACCCACTTTCGCAAACCATGTAGTGACAAGGGAATACCCCACATTCAACCACTTCCATTTGAACTTTCATCATCTTCTTCAACTCCACCTCCACTCCAACCACCTAGTGGACCACCGCATATTCCAATAGCTACTCCTCAGCAACCACCATTAGGTCTGCCAAACCCTCCAATGGTCTTCTTTGCAAATGTCATAGACTCACCAATAAACTTGAGAGGTGCACTCCATGACCTCCCTAAGAATCCCGAGAATTTTTTCCCAAGATTCATCTATGGTGAAACATGAATTGCTGAAGATCATGTCAAGGTATTCAATGAAATTTGCAACCGTAAGCAGGTTGCTAATAAGGATTGGGTTCTTCGTTTATTCCCCTACTCTTTGGGGGAAATTGCCTTTAATTGGTACGTCAACTTGCCACTTGGATGTATTGGAGATTGGAATACTTTCAAAAAATTGTTCTTGGAACAATTCAAAACATTTATCAACCTAGTTGTGATACATCAACAATTCATATCAATCAAAAGAGACTTAGCTGAGACAGTTTCTCACTTCAACCATCACTTTCATATAGCATATCACAAGCTAGAGACACCATACACTATACCAGTTGAAGCTACTATTCAGATTTATCTAAATGCTATGGACCATCTTACTATAATTTTCTTGAGAAGACTTCTTGTAGAAAATATCGACACATTAGATAAAGTCTTCATAGAGGCAATTACCTTCACTAAGAAAGCTAATCCTAACAGAGGAGGATTAATGTGTCCAACTTGAGCTATCACAACAATGCCAACATACCCTGTTAGAGTACCTAGGATGCCTAGTCAATTCATACCTATGAATCTAGTTCCATTGCAATAGGCACCTACTCTACAAAATCCTACTCTAACATATCCAGGGTTTGAGCCTTTAAAAGTTGCCTTCTTTGAGCAAAAGGTAGCAGAACCCGCTGAAGCAAACAACAATTCTATTTCCAAATTTGGTCACATGAAAAAGATTATGTCCCAAATGAACAACAAACTAACTCATCGTAGGTTGTCTCAAGGAAAAAACAACAACTTCCAAACAAACAACGTTGGCCCTTACAACAACAATTATGGCCAGAATTATAATAGGAACTTCAGTGGAAACAACAACAACAATGCACGAAACAAATACAACAAAGGGGGAAACAAATCCAATCCTCATGATCATAATAATGGCTTCCAAAGGAAAAACTTACAGTGGAACACTCGACCAAATAATGGAAGTATTCCTACCGACAACAACAATAACAATGTTTAGTATGCAGATGTTAATCAATATAACGATAGTCAGAATGCACCCAACAATGATGGTTCATATTATAATAGGAATCAAGAGATGAACCAAAGCTCACAAGCAAATGAAAATGCTCCTTTTGTGTAGTTTAATGCTATGTTACTAGAATCCTATGATTCTACACAAAATGTGCAGGTGGAAAAGCTAGCTAGCGAAGAGTTCTCTTTTCCATTTAGTCAGGAACCTAATCTTCAACATGATGAGATGTTTGTTTTTTGCAATGACAATCGAAATATGTATAATCTAAGAAATAGAAAGGAACCTTTGACAGATGGGATTCCTCCAGGTTTACAACCAACTCCTCCAGATCTAAGAGCAAGCAATTAGGCCACCATATGGAGGACAATAGAATTAGAATCAAGTGAATGTACCAACAATACTAAAAAATCTTGCTTGGTCTATTGAGAAGTATAGTGATGTCAACGACTTGAAAAGAACCAAATTAAATATTTCCATGTTCGACATGCTACAAAATTGTCCACAATAGTGAGATGCACTCATGAAGACTCTGCATCATACAAAGGTATCCCACAATACAAATACTGCCCCTCAAAAGATAGTGCCTCAACAAGTCAATGCAGCAAAAGTGATGCCCACTATGTTTAAAGACAAAGTTGAAGTACCCTTATTTCTACTTAGCATTAGGATATATGGAAAGAATCTCCACAATTACTTGATTGATTCAAGAGCTTCATGTAATCTCATGCCACTATCAATAGCACAGAGGTTAGGGGTAAGTCCTCAACCTTCCAATCGGATAGTGATATAGTTGGACAAGACCGAGGTGAAGGTCATTAGCATATTAAAAAGATGTTCAGATATAGTTGGCAGTCAATCCCTAGATTCAAGATGTCATTGATATACATGTGGTGGACATTCCAGAGACATATGGGTTGCGCGTGAGTAGAGAATGGATCAAATTCTTAAGAGGATGGTTTTCTACAAATTTCACTCAGTTATGGTTACCATGGAAAGGGTTGAACAATAAAATCAAGATAGATGTAGAACCCAAATTGAAAATGATGATTACAGACTACAATGCCTCGAATGAGATAGCATTCTTACAATTGGATTTGGGTTCATACAGGGTAATGGCATTCAACACTATTCCAATCAAAGCATCCCAAGATCATGATAAGGAACTCAAGATACCAATCCCAAAGAATGAGATCATGACACAATACATAGATAAATGGTGACTAATTTGCAATGCTTGGGAGAAGAAGCTGACCCCAGCATCTTACTTCTCCCTAAATTTTTTTGATTGCACAAAGTTAGTCACTCTGAATTTGAATGCTCATCATGCCAAGAAGCAATTGCAAAGGTGTTAACACATATAATCCAAGGCAAGGATAACCACATTCTACAAAAGGGACCTATGGGAGATCAAAGTAATATAAAATCAACTGAGTTGGTAGGATAGATTGAAGAAGAAATTGAAGATCTAAATGTGTCATACAGTGATACCTCTTCAGATGAGGGAGGTTTGTCTTCTCCTCCTCCAGGGGTGATTAAAGTCCAAAGAAGAAGACGATATGTGAAAGGTAAAGGATGGACTTTAGTAGTCATTCATCCTAAACATAAAATTGAGGAAATCAAAGAATTGATAGGGGAAATCTAGGTTAAATAAGAAAAACACACATTGCCTCTATCTACAAATTACAAAAGGGAATCATCAAGTCCACCTTGTGAGAAGTTACCATGGGTTCCCAAGAAACAATCTTTCAATTCTCAGATCAAAGAGAAGCTAAGAATGAACAAACACAAGATTAAGAAGCCCAAGTAAGATCCAATTTGGATGCTTTTCTTTGACAGTTCCAAATGCAAATTAGGGGTTGGAGCGGGTATAGAATTGGTTAATCCAAAAGGTAAGCCTTTTTACCCAGCATATCAATTATAGTTTAGATGTGCTAACAATGCTACAAAATATGAAGCATTGATTCAAGGACTTCTCTTTGCACCTGAGAAAGGGTTCACAGCTCTCATAATCAAAGGATATTCTCATTTGGTTATTCGACAAGTAAAATCATTATACTCTTGCAATGACAAAAGGTTACTCTCTTATAGGAAGAGAGTATGGGATTTACTGGATGATTTTAAAGCTCTAAACATAAAGTCCATTCCAAGAAGGAAGAACATGGTGGCAGATGCTCTTGCTATTTCAGCAAGCACATTACAACTAATCGAAAGAACAAAGTTGAAAATATTTTCAGTAGAGTTGGTTGCTACCCCATCTATTCCGAACAATATTACAAACTTTCAAGTTTTTCAAGATGATCAAAACATACTTGAATTTATCATGTGCAATGGTCACTTTAAAAGGCAAGAAATTGATGACAAACCTAAGGATGATGAACTTGAAGATGAAAATGGAATACTTAATCTAAAGACTAACACTATTCTCAAGGGGATGGTTGAGTTAGAGTTCATTTTTTATCATGATGAATCATCACTAAATAAAAGGACAATCCAAGAAAAGGGTATTAAGGAGTGTCATGAATACAACTTGGGGACTGAAGAAGAGCCAAGGATGGCTTGAATAGGGAAAGCATGCAATGCACAAGAAAGGGAATAAATGCTCAATTTTCTTACTGAGTATAAAGATGTCATCTCTTGGAGCTATGAAGAATTAAAGACATACGACCTCGAGATAATAACTCATGACATTCCATTAAAACTAGATGCCAAGCCTTTTCAAAAAAGACAAAGGCTTGTTAATCCCATCCTCAAGCTCCTAATAATGAAGGAAGTCAAGAATTTTTCGGATGCCAAGATCATATTTTCCATTCACCATTCTACATGGGTGGCTAATTTGGTCCCTTTGTGGAAGAAGACTGGAGAGATTCATCTTTGTGATGATTTTCGTAACTTGAACCTGGCATCTCAAAAGGACAATTATCCCCTCCCCTCACCTAATGAGGTTTTGCAAACTATAAATGGTTCAAAGATGATGTCTTTCCTAGATGGATATTCTAGATATAATCAGGTAATGGTTGATGAAGAAGATTGACTAAAAAAACTTTCACAACTAAATGGGGAACTTTTGCCTACAAGAGAATGCCTTTCAGACTAATTAACATAGGGGCTACATTTCAATGAGCCATGAATGAAGCTTTTAAGGGAATAGTAAATAAATGCATAGTCATCTACATGGATGATTTAAACATCTTTTTGAAAGATCGAAGCACTCACATTGCTGATTTAAGGTGGGTATTCAATAGATGTCATAGGTACAGCATATCCCTCAACTCCAAGAAATGTTCATTTGAGGTCACTAAAGGAAAGCTCCTAGGTCATGTCATTTTTTAGGCTGGGATCTCCATTGATCCTGATAGAGTTGAAGCTATTCTAAAATTAGCACCTCCTTATAGTTGAAAAAAACTCAAATCTTTCTTTGGGAAGATAAATTTTGTGAAAAAATTTATAAGCAGGTTTGCAAAGATAGTTCATCCCTTTAATGATTTACTCATAAAAGGGGCTAAGACAGAATGGGTTCCAAAGATAAAGAAATCATTTGAAGATATCAAGGTTGCCATTTCTATGGCCCTAGTCTTGGTGAGTCCTAATTATAAGTTACCTTTTAAGATCAATTCCTTTGCTTTCGAACACTCTTGTGTAGGGATCTTGACATAGAAGAAGGAAAAGGAGGATGAAAGACCAATTGATTTTATGAGTTTCCCCCTAAAGAATATAGATTTGAATTATTCAAGCCTTGATAAACAAACCTTTACATTAATCAAGGTAGTAAAGAAGTTCTGTAATTACATATTAAGAAGTAAGGTGTATACAATTGTACCTGATCTAGCAGTAAAGACACTTTTGATGCAAAAGGAACTTGGTGAAAGGAGAGGAAAGTTGATGGCCATACTTCAAGAATTTGATCTTGAAATTCAATCTATGAGATTAGTTAGAGGTCAAGGGTTACCAAAAAGATAGTTGATAACTAGGATGGAAATGAAAAGCAATTCAAGTTTGACAGTGAGATAGATGAGGATGATTAGAAAAATATGGTTGTGTCATAAGTTGATATTAATCAAGGTGTGGTGATAGATGTTTGGTATCAAGACATTATTTATTATCTCCTACAAGACCAGTGTCCTAGTTGGATGAATAGTTTGCACAATAGGGGACTAAAAATGAAATGTGAGTCCTACATGTTATGTGATAATAAGTTGTATAAAAGGAACTATGAAGGGATTTATCTAAAATTCTTGGGATGCGAAGAAGCCAAGGAAGTCTTAAAACATTTCCATGATAAGTATGGCACAAGACATGGTTCAACAAAAGCAAAAAATCACATGATTTTAAGATTGGGTTATTTTTGGCCCTCAATATTCAAGGATACTTTTGAACATGTGTGTTCTTGCCATATATGTCAAACCAGTGCTAATAAAGAGAGACACCTAGCAATGCCATTACAACTGTGTATGAGGTGCACCCCTTCACAAAGTGGGGACTGAATTTTATTGGTCCAGTCAATCCACCATCATCAACTGGACATGCATTTATTCTCATAGCTACATATTACTATACATGATGGACAGAAGATGAAAAATTTAGAAATTGCATGCTAAGGTAGTAACAGACTTTTTGGAAGAACACATTGTTACCAGATTCAAAATTCCATTCACCCTTGTATGTGATAATGAGGCTACTTTCACATTTGCATTCTTGACCTAGTGGGCATTTCAAAATAAATTCATTATCAAGTTCTCTTCAAATTATTACTTGCAAGGAAATGGGGTAGCTAAATCTACAAACAAGAACTTGATCATAGTAATAGGATGGTTGTTGAAGGAGAACCCTAAGGATTGGCATACACAACTCAAATATGCCTTATAGACAGATTGAGTGAGAGTAAAAAATGTTTTGGGGAATTCTCCATATTTTCTTGTCTATGGACAAGAACCAGTGTTCCCACTCAACCTCAAGATTCCTATTTTGAAATTCATGAGTGGGTATGTTGCAAATGCTAATAAAGTGCAAATTAGATTGATGAATCTTTTAGAGATGGATGAGAAATGGACAGCTACATTGGAGCACATGGCCAAGCATCAAACTATTGTGAAAAGGTGGTTCGACAAGAGGGCCATGATAAAATAATTCAAGATTTCCGACCTTGTTCTACTCTGGGATAAGGCAAAAGAAAAGTCGGGCAGCCATACCAAGTTTCAATGCTTGTGAATGGGCCCCTATCAGATCGCAAAAATTCTCAGAGAAAACACTCTTAGGCTCAATTCCTTATAGGGGGATTTCTTCCCTTGCCCATAAATGGGCAATTCCTAAAACATTATTTTGAAGCCTAAAAGACAAAAACAAAAAAAAAATAGTTAAATTTTTTTTTTGCATTTAGCTTAGATTTTTATTCCTACAAGTGTGTTTATTTCTATAAGTGTGTTTGCTTTCATGTTACATGTTTTCTTTCAGTCATGTGTTTCATTTCAAAGTTGTGTCAGTCCTAGGGGGTAAGGTGTACTTGAGATTTTTCTCAAGATTTTACTAACCACTTTTTGGTTCTGATTTCAGGAAAAGGTATTTCTTTGTCAAAACATTTGGACAATTGTGTGTCTCATACCAACCAAGCAACTGACATTTCTTATGGAAATAAGGGGACTTTTAGTCTAGAAATCATAAGCCTAGACCAATAAGTTCTCAACACTTTGCAAATTCAAAGTTGATTGTTTTAGGTGTTGTCAAATTGAAGTCAAAGATGATGAGGGACGATCCAAACTTCAATTGGTTCAAACAAGAGGGATCTCCTCGAAAGGTTGCTAAGGTCATTGTTTAACATGAGAGTTTCTAAAAGTTCTAAAAGAGGAACGCAAGGGATGTTCACAAGAGATCGAATCCAAGAAATGACATCAATTTTCTAACTACATAATCTAAGCATAGTTAGGATACAAAAAAAGAAAAAAGAAAAAAGGGAAATAAAAGAGAAAATATAGTGTTAAGATTGAAGGATGCTAAAGATCTGAAATGGCAAAAGATACGTCTTCAAAATAAAGTATCTTGTATTCAAAATATTGCTTCATCAAAAGTAACATTCTAAATGACATGGAGTGATTATTCAATTTTTTTAGAAAGCTACAAGAACGTGGCATCCCACTAAGAGCCCTCAAACTGATTCTCTCATCTGGTCAAGCAAGTGATCGATGAATAGCCTTCATAAAGATTCTGAATGAATGAGTCAGGAGGAGTGGAAGATTATTTCTGAATTGTTAGAAAACTTTGATAGATTGCATCCTAAGATATCAAAGGGAATGAATGCACGAATCACACACTGAGCTTGAAGGTTTCAAATTCTAAGATTTTGATTGCACAGTCATCCAAAAGATGCTTGAGGTGTTTGAAGTTTGATTGGTGTTTAATACATGTTGGAAGAATGTTTGCTGATGAAGAAATGTCTTGGCCATTTCTTCCTTTTTCTGAGGCTATTTGTTGTTGTCTCACAACACATGCCCCATTCCTGATTAGGAATGGGGACCCCCTACTTTTTCAGGATCTCGAACTATGAGTTCAGGATTCCAGAAAAAATAATAAGATGTTAGGAGTCAAAAAAAATTTCAAAAATTAAAAATTAGAAAAAGACAAAAAAATTAGAAAGTTAAAAAAAACCAAAAAAATCAAAAATTGAAAAAATATATAAATATTATAAAATTTTAAAAAAAATAAAAATTTGAAAATTGAAAAAATTATAAAAATAAATAAAAAGAAATATATATATATATATATATATATAGCACACAGCCCGCGAGGTGTGCACCGCATGCCTCCCACATGGGTGTGGGGGTTATAAAACCCCCAACCTCCCCTCAGCACTTAACACTTTTTTCATTTGCATTGGGACTTTGTCAAGCACACAAGGTAACATACTATGCCATGACACCAACATGCTACGCCCACAGTGCTTAGCGCTTGTGGCGCTCACATTGTGCCCATGGTGCCAACCATACTATGTCGTGGTGCCAACATGTTATGCCCACTTCACTTAGTGCTTGTAGCACTTTTTGCATCCACAGTGCTCTTTGTGCCTATGAAACTACCAATGATACACTCGTGGCGATGCTTTGCAACCACGGCAACATAAACCCCGTGCCCACGGTGGCGCTTTATACCCACGGTACCATAAACCCTATGCCCGCAGTGCCATAGTCACATGCGCGTGGTGCCATAAACCCTCCGCCTATAGTGCCATAGTCACAAGTGCACAGTACCATAAACCCTCTGCCCACAATGCCATAGTCACATGCACGTGCTGCCATAAATTTTGCACTTGCCACTAGCAGCACTTTGCGCTTGTGGCCCTAACACTTTGCATGCTATGTAGTCTTTTGGCTACCACGTGCCCTAGTGCCCGCAGTGCCAACATAACCATCACCCGTGGTGCCAATAAAGCAATGCCCATGGTGATTTGCACCTGCAGCTTGACACCACCAATAGCGTGGCCCTTTGGTTGTTGCGCACCTTATGCAACCCCATGCTCCATGCACCAAATTTTATTTTTTTATTTATTTAAAAATAATAATAAATAAAATTTAAAAAATAATAAAATAATAAATAAATAAAAATGCCCAAATTGGGCATTTCATTTTTTATTATTTAAATTCAAAGCTTTTACGTTTTATTTCTAAGTTTTACTATTAACTAACTAACTTTTTTTTTTCTCTCATGACATGTAGGTGATCAAATCGCATCCACATCTGAAGTAGCACCCAAACCCATAGTTTTCAAATTCCAAGGTGTTCCCTTGAAGTCAAGATTTCAATATGACCATGTAGAAATCAGAGATACTGACCTGGGACACACGAATTTAGGGGAATTCCTAAGAATCTGCAATAAGCCCACACAGAGATCAACTCTCATATCTTCACTAATTCATTTTGGATTGGTGAACACAGTGTCACATCTCGTATTAGTGTAGTCAGTAGAATTAATCATGGCCCTAGCACAAGACTTTGTTCCTGAAGAAAGGGTCATTAAAAGTGTCATAGGAGAGGTTGTGTTGGATCTGTGACCCAACAACATAAAAAGGGTCTTTCATCTTCTAAGAGCAGACCAATTCATTAGGCTCTCATATGAAAAAGCTGAGAGATGGTATAGGGAGCACCAGTAGGAGGTGATAGACATTATACAATCATTATACTTCATTGAGAAACCTCCAGGGAAAGATAACAGGAAAAGTGGATATGACCTAAGGATACATGAAGCAGGACATTGGATATTCTATCATTATCTTGAGTAGAGTCATGGGCTTACCTATAGCAAGCCACCTTGGCACTTTTATGGTCAACTTCATTGAAACCATTAAAGCAGCAAAGATACCACTGGACTGGGCCACCACACTAAGTGAAAACTTGTGTGAGCAATTGAGGATGGTGAAGGACAAGAAGAAGTTTTACATGACTTCTTACATGGTATACCTACTTGCAGCAAGGGGGAAAAACTATCTTGCTTTGTACAAAAGAGGTAGTATGTAGGATCCTAATGCAAGGCCATACATAGTCTACCCTCAGTTGGTGAAGAAGAAGCTCTCAACACAGAGCAAAGAGTATAGAATTGTCAATGATGCATTGATTTTTGCGATCATTCAATTCATTGAGGGAGATTATGGGAAGAGGTTGTCTAATGAAGCAAAAGCACATATCACAATTCTTGGAGCCTACTTCATCTAGTTCAAAACATTCACATATTTTCGGATACTTGGTGCCTTTATCAATCCTAAGAAGCTCCCAAGATATCCAAGTGACAAACTAGTGCTATTGGAGATTGCCCACAAATTGATTCAACCTATGAGAAGATAAAGAGACAACAAAGACCTTGCTGGGTATGACCATTGGTCATTAGACCATATCAGGTGAAGAGGAAGTAGGATATTCCATCCTTCGAGTGGGAGTGGGAGGACTATCCTCTTGAAGAATACAACTCTCCCCAGCCCTATTTTGACAATATTGGGAGAGTGGAGAGTCTGGAAGGAAAGGACTTCCATCATGAGGATGTTATTGAAGATCACTGGATGAATGCCACAAATGACTACAATGTCTACATTAGGGACTATTATAGGATGACTTTGTATCTAGAAAAAATGTCTCTCTAGTTGAACATCCTAGAGGAAATAAGGCAACCAAATTGTAAGGAGCTATTGGACCCCCTGTTCAATGCAAACAAAATTGGTGAAAGACCCATTATGAATGTTGAGGTTCATAGGGAGGAGGTCGATGATATCAATCATTAGGCAAGGCATGTCATCAATATGATGAAGGATTAGATCAAGAAGCCTTTTTCGCTTGATCTAATACCTGATACAGTGATCTTTCATGCACATGCCTGCCCAAAAAGAGGTAGACGGAAGAAAGTAACAATTCCTACCTTTGTGTCCCAGTCTCCTATCAGGCTAGAAATAGTGTACCAACTTGATCACCCGATTAGATATTATCACCCTCTAGAGAGGAAGGACAAGAACCAAAAAAAAAGGACCTCCCCTTAGAGGATTCAGACAGAATAGGCACCTCCCTAGCAGCAAGAACAGAGTGCACAAGGGTCTAAAGATACTAGAGCTACTCAAGTCCAGGATGAACCTCAGTCGACTCTTGTTGTGTCTAGCCAACCAAAAGAGGGAGAGATTCCATAGGCCTCGATTCCTCCTATCCAAGAAGAGTCAGCTTCTCCTTCTACCTCCAAGAAACAAAAGAAGAGGATTAATATTCAGATGAAAAAGAGGCAAAGGATCAATAGAAGATTGGTACCTTCTCCATTTGTTCCTAAAACTATGCCAGAAGAGAACAAAGAGGAGGAGGAAGAAGAATCAGAAGAGGAAGAGGAACAAGTAACCCTATAGGGATGAACTCATCTAGCAAGAGCCACAGAGTTACAAAGAAGAAGAAATGCCACAGGTACCTCACCATCCACCCAAGAAAAACCATTAGAACTCTCTTCTTCAAAAGATGAAGTATAGTAGTGGGTGGATGAGCAAACTGAGGAGGGCGATGATATTTTCTCAATGTTAAATTTTGATTTCATACCTGTAGGCATAGAGTTGATTAGGGATAAGATCAAGGACATCCCTATAAGTGAACTCCAATAGGAAGACTGGACGTAGATGACACCAGATACAAAGGGTCCTGATCTTACACCCCCATCTCCACCACAAGTTACGGTGGTAGATAGTGGCTCAATGACTCCTCCACCTTAGAGTTCAAAGGAAGAATAGGTTCAAAAGAGGCCATCATTAGAGGAGAAACTAGAACAAATGGTGACCAATGAAGTGTCAAAGGAGGGACAAATGGTGGAATATTCTCAACCACCTTCCCTAGACACTGAGGTGCAAGCTACAGGATTCACGGAGAGTGAGGCTACAAAAGAGGAGTCCTCAAAATAGGAGATGACTCCGAGTAGGAGGAAAAAAGGGAAGGAAATTGCAGAACATATCCCTTCATCATCAAGAGCTAGGTCGTTAGCAAGATGCATCCCTAGATGGATTCGGAAGGAGATAATGAGGAGTACTAAGCCTCAATTTTGTAATTTAGAGGATGACTTTTTTGACATTGTAGAGACCCTGAATAAACCTAATTCTCCATCACATTAGGCAATGCCATTATCATTTGTCACTAGTACAAATAGCCAAGAATTATTTACACAATTGGCTCTCCCTCCTAAAGGCATAGATTTGGAAAGCCTTAGCCTCGAGGATTATGAACTAAAGGATGTTATGTTGGGAAGGTCTACATGGGATTCAACCCAACTGATGATGACCATGGGAGTTAAAGAGGTCCTCAAGAACATGGAACAAGAGGAGGCTGAACTCCAAACACTTTGAAGGCAATTTGAGATCCTAAAAGGATATCTAGCCAAAGTTGTTGGTCCTCTTGATTCTAAACACCCTGAGCAGACTCTGAATACCATACTTAGAGAAGGGGGAGGTATACAATTAGATCCATTTTTGAAGGCTTGTTAGGAGTGGCAAGAAAGTCTTGAAGATAAAGGTGTAATGATAATCATAGGGAATTAGAAGTTATTGCATGCTACGTAGGAGAATGTGAATAAGATCATAGCAATTTTTGAAGCAAGACTTCAGTATTATGGATGAAGTATGGGCTTGGTGTAAGGATTTGCAAACTCTACAAGCCATAAAAGGTCAAAAGTACCACATTTTGATCGATGTATATATAGGAGAAGAACTAGATATGATCAATGATTGGATAGAAAAGATAGCGGATAGCAATAAGGTAATGGAAACATTACATGACGAGATTCATAGGCTTAAGGAACAAGCCTAAGAGAGAATCCTTGAAGTAGAGAAGCTATATAGTGATGTTTGCTTGGAAATTTTTGAGGATGAGGAATGAGAGAAGCTATTGCTAGTTGAGGTGGTAGTAGAGAATTTTAAGAAGACCTTAGAGGAGGCATCTAGTGATGAAGATATCAAACAAGCTTTCAAGATGAAAGAAGCCTTGTTAGAATTGGATAATAAACTCAGGGATTTTGTTAATACCTGAATTGAGGCAGACAATTACCGATAGAAGGTCAAAGATAAATATGAGGTTTTAGATCTTTTGGATGTGGCTAATATTACTAAGATGATAGAGAAATTTAAGGACAAACATCCAAACATAGTTTTGGGATGAAGAAGAACAAAACCCAGATGCCAAAATTTCAATTTTGACACTTAATAAAATTTTGAGATTTTGACTCAGTCGAGGTCTGCAGGTGCATAGCTCCATAGGTCCATAGGTCTATAGCTCCATAATTCAGAGGTGCCCCAACAGTTAACTACTTGTTCCAAAAATAGTGCTTTTCATGCATCGAGAATGCATTCTAACTGCACTTTAACTTCGACACACTCCTAGTAAAGGACCAACTTCTATTTTTGGCACTTCTTAACACTTCCACTTCAACTTAGAGCTTTCTATCTCATATTTATTTTTTTTTAAACATGTAAAAGGCTCATGCATCCAATTAATGAATAAAATATGGACGGATTCCTTCTAAGCATCAGATTAACTGTTAGATTGTATATATTTAGTTTTTTTTATTGTTTAAAAGCATTTTATTGCATGAAGATATCTCTCACTCTCAACACAAATTGAGGAGATGATTTCTTATAAATACCCCATTGTAATATGTAACAAGGGCTACCTTTATTATGCAATAAAATTATGTTTTTGGTGCTTGCATTTGGTGTAGTGATTCTTGCCTAAATGTGTCATTGTTTTGTGAATTTTGTTCATGAGATTGTGATTGAGCTAAAGGTTAATTGCATTGTTTCTGGTTGTGTGATCTTTTAGTTCTAGTGTTTGCTCTAGATTTATGAATTCCACTGACATAATGAGCTTGAGAAGAAATCATCAAATTGTGCCTACATAACTCTTTGTCTCACATGAGCACACTTTTCGTGGCCTTGTGATCTGATGAAGAGTGAAACATCATTCCGTTATTGAAATTTCCCATCAATGATTTCATTAGTGGAATCTAGGAAGCGTTGCTCCTATTTTCATTGGTTACCTACCGATCTCTTCAAAAGCTTAACTCGCAATGTGTTGTTTTCTATAGCTTATGTCCTTTAGGATTTCAATTTCACGTTATTTGCTTTGAATTTCATGTTATTTTCTTTCAAGTTCTTTTATTTGATTTGCTAACCCCTTGTTAGAATAGGAAATCATATTAGTTGAATTATCAGATTGCATTCATAAAAAACATAAAATACAAAAACATAGTTTCTTTTTAGTGTTATTTTGAAATAGTGTGCAGATTCTACATTCCATCCGAAATCAAAACAAACTAGCAAAGGCCTCCTCATGAACATTCACATTTATCTTCAACTGGGTGGGTTCTAGTAGGTTACAAGATCACCCAGAACCTTGGAGTTGATTCACAAGATCAACTTTTTAAGAGAGGAGTTTGAAAGAATTCCTATCATTTAGCATCGCGTAAAATGACAGCTCAACAAGAATCATAATATTTTGGATGCAAATGTGAACAAATGATTTCTTACCTAATCAATCTATCAGACCATACAAGCTACAAGAAAGAATAAACTAGAAATAGAAAAAAAAAAAGCAATTTGGTTGATGCAAAATTTATGTGGACCCAAGATGCTCTTGCATTAGACACCAAGATAAATAAGAAAGTAAGTCTCTTAATTTGATGCTTAATAAGTGTTACACTTGTAGTTATCTTCATTTTTAAAGTCATACTAAGTCTTGGGAGTGCCTAAGTCAAACTTGAACTTGAACCTTTGCGTTAGTTCAAGTTCAAGTTCAAGTTTAGCCACTAGCGGGAATTGTTAAAAGCAAGTCAGTCATTCTCCCAGTCATTAGCCTTTGTATTTGCATATGAAAAAGATGAACTTGAACTTGAACCTTTGGTTTAGTTCAATTTCAAGTTCAAAATGCATAATATCGTCAACACAAAGTATAGAGTTGAAGTTCAAGTTTGGCAACAAGTTCATTAATTTGAAATTTTAGGCTTATAACCATAATTCAACAACCCAGAATTGAAGGATTTAATCAAGAGAAAAAGGTTTGAATGCAAAGATACATGCATTTTCTTTGAGTTATGTCAAAATTAATCATGCTTTGAGCTTTATTGATTTAGCCATATGGTAATATTAAGAGCAAGAATATAAAATTAAAAGGTCATAATGTTAGTGATATATAACTAATGATGGGACCCAAAAAATTCAGAGTTGGTTATAGTTGCTCCTAGAGAATGAGGAAATTATAGTGATATGTATTGATATTGCATCACCTTTGATCTCATTGGAATTATATGTGCTCTAGTCAACTTATGGGATCATGCCCTCTGGGAAGATTACAAAATCTATAGTCATAATGATGATTGCATTGTATTTAATGTGGTTTTATCTCTTCCACTCCAATTTTTAAAAATCAATGCTAGTAGGATGGCAAAAACTACAAGTAAAGCTTGTGAGCATAGCTTATCAATTTGGAATCACTCAAGATATTTTCATATCAATTTATCATCATAGAAAGATGATCATGAATTACAACCCATTCTTCACATGGCACAATATTTTCCTCCTAACTAATAATCTTGGTCATGTTTGTAATTGGGACATGAATCTACATATCTCTATTGCCACAACTCAAAATTTTTGGCATGTACATTATGTAGAAATTTTAATGCAACTTATCAAAATGGATTTTCTGCAGTCAAAAATTAGTCTCGGTGTGAGGGCCATAATGTTTTACCCCGCCATTGGATTTTACTTTGTTTTTGACATGTTGTTAAGAAAATAATTTTTTAGGTCTCTACTAGAGCGATTGAACAAATTCAATTAGGTTCAAAAGTTATAACTGGTTGTATGCAGGTCTATCCAGCAAGCCAACAACCTGTTATTTTGACAATAGCAAGTACATAATAAAAAGTCTTGCACGTATCAGTCAATTATAGCATACCATTCACCAATTGTGGTATTTATGAATACAAGAATACCATTTAGATAACTCATCTATTAAAAAATGAAGAGTGACATGTGCAAACAATATTTCAGAAGATTGATCAATTAACTTTCCAAAACATGGCTAATTAGTTGGGAGACACCAATGGGATACTCATAGATTGACACTTGTCATTGATTTGAGTTCTCATGTGATCCATATTTTAATTCAGAATTATATCATTGAGAACACATAAAAGTGAAGCCATTAAATATTTTAAATCGGTCATTTAGTGGTTAGAAGAAGGGAAGTAATCCAAGAGGCAGAGGTAATAAAAGTATTAAAAAAAGGAAAGAAGAAGGTTTCTAAGAATCAATAATATAATTGAAAATTTATCTAGGTACCTTTGAAACAAGAAGATAAATAGGGAACATAAAAAAGAGGAAAAGGATTATTCTCTTCACTAGCAATTTTGTAGCTACATGAAGAGGGAGAATACATTTTTTTGTGTAGTGTGTAATGCGCTGCTCGGGAACTCAAAAAAATAAATCTAATATGTTACAAAGTTTACTGAATTTTTTTTTGAAGTTTAAACAACATCAAAGTAACAATAATTCAAAAGCAATATACACACACACACACACACACACACACACACATCAAGAACATGTAATCAATTACAAATACAGTTTCAATTCCTTAAGGGTTCCTTCACATTGAGTCACATTTGATAAATTTTTATTAATAAGTTTAAGTCTAGATTAAAATGTCCATAATCATAAAATGAATAAACACATACATAGTCATATAAGATAATTCATAAGTACTACTAATAATATGAAAGCACATCTAATGAATAACATCCACTGCACATGTCATAGGGTATGTGAAAATAGATACAAGTACATCAATATACAATACAATATCCCATGGGATCTCAAAACACATGATACATAGATACATCAAATGAATAGAAGTCTTTAAAATAAGAGGAAGAATGATAATAGTACTACTGTATCAAGGAGAATATAACATCTATCAATCTAAGAGGGACCCAAATGGTAAGAATACACTACCTCCCAACCATGTGGTCACCTACTTAGGCTCCTACTCCTACCATGTAGGAGAGATGATGTATGATCCACACATAGATAATCAAATCATAAAATAATCCTAGGCAAGGAATCCTAATATCCAAAACTACCTCAAGGATAATACAAACTAAATCAAAACAACACTCATTCCAATATTAACATCTCATACTAAGTCAACATACAAATACCGAGACTAAAAATATACAATCACCTCAAATCAATCTCAAGTGTCACAAGAACAATGACCAACAGATAACAACTATCATCAATAAAAGTAAACCACCAATCACTAACTCCAACAATAAAAATACCATTAATGAATAATTGATCATCTATTAATAAAAGTCAACTATCACCAATAAATAGTATCCAATCAATGAGTAATGACTCATAATAAATACATCATCAAAAGCAATATCCAACAAGTACAACACTAAAGGAAAATATTTTTAAAAACATGAAGGAGACTGAGGCTACATATTATAGAGTGTTATCACATGAGCCAAATCTAAAGTTACCTTGACAGTCTCTCAAGACTCGAGCCCCCTAGTGAATCTATGTAGAACCAAGATACCCTCTCATGAAGATGGGGAAACTAGTCATACCTCTTCAAGAATCATCTTTATCACATCTTTAGTTTATACAAGAACTCAAATCATGGACGAGGAAAAATCTCTAACTTATCTTTTTAATGTATCTCAAGAAAAAGTGCTAGGCAAGATATTTTAATTACTATATTATCACTTGTTACACAACTTACAATGAGTTACCCTAGGAGCCATTTTGGGCCCCGACCCTCATTGTAAGCCACTCCCATAGACATGCACCTAGAATACCTTCCCAAAAATCACAAACCACAATAATGTCCCACACCAAAAAAGTAATATTGATTGAATTTAGTTCCTTAGCAAGAAACTCAAAAAATAACATTGGTTCTCAAAACCGAAGTTCTCATAAATGATCAATAGCATAGAGCTCATAAAAGATAAATCTCAATTCAAATCATAAAGTTCATCATGAAATCCAGTCAAATAATCATAAAATAAATTTCAAAAATGCCCCTAGTGCACATCCTAACTTGGCTAACTAAACAACCCACAAAGAAAAACTATCAAAAAAGAAAAACATCATAAGACTATAAATAGAATATTAGAAAACACATAGTTTTTAGCCACATGATTTAATTCAATCAATTTCTCTTGTTTAGTTTGGGTCATAAGGATGTGTTTAGAAATAAAGTAAGAATATATATGTTGATATAAATTATTGTGCAAATATATTTTTTTAGATAAATAATTATTTTAATATCAAATCCCCCTGTGCATATAAAATATCATGCAACATTATCATATTTTTAATTTAAATAATCTTAAATCATAAATGATTAAAATAATAACATAAATGTATATTAATAGATTTAAATATTGATATCAATTTTAATTTCTAAAATATTAATATGACTTCTATTTAAGTCTAATAGTAATATTTACTTTTCCTTTAATTCATAATGTAATTAGAGATAAAATTATAAATTAAATTGAATTATTTATAATTTCTTTCATAAAGTCAAATATTTATTAACTAAATAATTACAAAGTAAACTCTACAACAACTTCTCTTAAAATATAATAAAATTATAAATATTTATTTATTAACTTCCCTCTTGTATTAATAATTATAAAATCATTTATAAGCAAGAGCCTACAACATAGTGGTAACTTGTGAACCTCTCATGTGGGAGGTCTTGTGTTCAAATTTGCTTAACACAAAAATAATTAATTACAACAAATAACAATAATTAATCTAAGCTTTGACCGTTTATTGATAATAATAAAATTTTATAAAATTATTTATACGCAACAAAGAGTTTAATTAAATTTAAATAATCACTAATATTAACATTCACTTTATAACTAAATGGATAATATTTATTTCATTTAGAAATTATTTTTTTTAAAAAAAAATTAATAAATAAATCTAAAAAATTATATTATATTTTTATAAAATAAAAATAAACATGCAATTAGTATTTTCGCACGTCTTTGATCTCTCACTCAAATTATGCAAGCATACTATACTTAGTTTTCTATTTTTAGCATATTTGTTTTCACATGGATGTAACCTTACTATACTTAGCTTTCTATTTTTAACATATTTGTTTTCGCATGCATGTAACCATACTATACTTAGCTTTCTATTTTTAGCTTATTTGTTTTCACATGCATGTAACCATATTATACTTAGCTTTCTATTTTTATCATATTTGTTTTCACATCAATGTAACCATACTATACTTAGCTTTTTATTTTTAGCTTATTTATTTTCACATACATATAACCACACTATACTTAGTTTTCTATTTTTAGCATATTTGTTTTCACATGCATGTATACATTTAGTTACAACGTGCTTTCTTTTCAAATAATCTTTTACTTTCCAAATAAATATTGTAATTAAATTATTTTAGATGTAAGAAAAATATTCGTCTATATTTTTAAAAAAATTGCTAATCACATAATTCTAATTACAAACTTCAAGTTGAAATCCTAAATGTTCAATTTATTTTTTTCTTCCATTTTTCAATAATCAAATTTTTCGTTATATTAGAAAGGGGTTTATAAGAATACAATCACAATAATTTTCTACAATTTTTGTATAGTTTTCCTCAGTCAAATTTTCTTAATTAATAAGTTTTTTTTTTTTTTTTTAATCTACAACATAATTCTTTATTCAATAATCAATATAGTAAATTAATAAGCAATATGCAAACACTTAGGAAGACACGAAGTAGCAGATCTTTCAATAAAATTCTACAATAGATTTTCAAACCCTACCTCAAAACCACAGCCAAAATCTGAGACAATCTGTAAATGCATGCAAATCCAAACCCTCTGAATCTTTCAACAATTCTTGTGATCCAATTCTGAATTATGTTCTCCAAAACCTGTATAATTACAAAATGAACTCTAGATTTCTAATAAAGAGTTCTTCCCTAAACTGGAGCTCTGATTATGCAATGACGAGAGGGAACTCATTGATCAATTATTGTTTATTATTTTATTACCTTTTACCTTTTCATGCACAACTCTTTTAGATATTTAATTACAAAGTATCTTAATTTAAATAATTAGCTTTCTCTCTTTAATTAATTTTTGAAGCATTTTTCATAATATATTTATTAATTTAATTAATAACATTAATTAGAGTTTATTATTAAAATAAAACTTCTAAATAATTATCATTAAATTAAATAAATATAACTACACCACAATTAGAACTATAACTTTATTTTTAAATTTTATTCTTTTAAATTTTTTCTCTAGTATATTAATCAATGCAAGTACTATTAAAATATAGTTTATTATTTAAATTAATAATAATAATCAAAGCTCATTAATTAAATGTAACTCTAATTTAATTATTATTAAATAAATAATTATAATAAAGAAATATTAAATCTTTTATATTTTAATTCTCTTTTTGCCCAACTTCTTAAATTAAACTTTAAAATTAAATCTTTTAAGCTAAAGTACATATTTAATTAATTTATAATTAATTCATTATCATCTTATTCTAATTTCTCTTTAACCAATTTTCTAAATTTAGACTTCTAAATTAAGACTTTTAAATTAAAACACATAATTAATTAATTTTTTAATTAATTAAATATTCTCATGCTTTAATATTTTCTTTTTAATCAAATAATATTGAATTATATGATTAACCTAAATATTATAATTAAATCATTTACCAAATAAATCACATAGTGAAATCCACATAAAAGCAACATTACCAAAACATATCGAAACTCAAAATCAAACAACACAGACAAAGATAAACTCACAAGTTTTAAAAAGGGTGTAAAGTCAGTTACCAGTCCTCCTTGCAAGACAAGTATTTAGGCTATGGTTGGGATTGGACCTAAACATTATCTCTTCATTCTTACCATTGAGTTATTGTGATAGGGCACGCTTATCCTAAAAATTTAGAGAAGTCGATGTCTGGTAGCTATATTATGCATAAAAGACGAGCATGTACATGTATATAAATATATCTAAACTAAACAAGCAATGGCAAGGAGTGGTACATCGTGTAGATCTCGACTAGCAAGTGACTACGACTCCCTCCCTTACCCACATCAAAAATGACAAATAGGAAGATAAAACAGACATATGCACCATACACATGCAAGTATGGGGTAAGTACCATTATAATTATAAGTCAAACATCAAATGCTCAGATAAAATAATTCATCGTTACGAATATGAAATAATCATCATTTAAGCATCACGTGATATTGCTATGAAAGAAATCACAT
Organism: Cupressus sempervirens; assembly: GCA_028749045.1. Classification (NCBI taxonomy): domain Eukaryota; kingdom Viridiplantae; phylum Streptophyta; class Pinopsida; order Cupressales; family Cupressaceae; genus Cupressus; species Cupressus sempervirens. Next base: position 411,680,473 of record CM053784.1, read on the forward strand.
TTATTAACTATGAATCATTAAAGCATCATTAATGCACCAATAACCATAATCATTAAACAACACATGAAATATAGCCAACTAAGTAATCATCGTTGATATATCTCTAGTCCAAGTTATGAAATAATATCCTTGAAACTAACACATCCATGAAATAGGAATACAAGAGTTTGGTAAATATAGTGGAAAAGAAAACTATAGGTGGGCACTACACAATGATTGTAATAGGGAGAAGAAATAGAAGTTATTTTTATTTTTCTGCAACTTGACTGTAATGACAAAGATAAAATGATATAATTATTGGTTTGTCATGCATCTAAAATAAAAGAGAGTTTCATATATCAGATTATAAAGTCTAAACATGATTTTCTTAGATTGAAAATGATTATGTAGTCACTTCTTTCATGTTTTAGGTGCAGTTCTATATTATCATGCATAGTTTACAAAATAAAATAATGTTTCTTTTCGCTTCCCATGTGATGTGAAGGACTGGATAGATGGTCTTGTGGCTTTTTTTCTCATTGTCTAGTTTATAGATCATTTCTCCCATAGTGTTGGGTAAATGCTAGAAAGCCTTTGTGTCTTTTGGTAAAAAAATATAACCAACTATTTTAATTATTTTAATATCTTTCTAAGACAGAGATGTACCTCTCAATTTAGAGGAAAGCTATCAATCTCATGATAGTATTTCCAACTATTACTGGTAGTTTTTCTTCTATTCGAACATTTTGAGTCATTCTTTGTATTTAATTTTTGAAAGAAAAATATGTTTACTAACCATAAGAATAAAAATAATCCAACTCAAATTGATAAATCCATGAAGAATTCTCAATGGGCTTGTCCTTCTATTTTACCAAATACTCTATTACTACCTTCCTCTAGTACTTCTTCCAACTCTATTGTCCAAGAATTTTTATATTCCTTCCAATTACTTCTTCTAATAAAGAAACTTCATATCTAAACCATCATTTGAACTCAACTCAGTCTAAATATACTCATACAATTCTATGGCATTTAATATGGGTGATATGTCCATGTCCTCTAGTAACTCAAGTTTATAAGTGCTTCCTGAACCAAATTTCTAATATTATACCAAGTCCAAATTTCTTCATCTCCAAATTTCTAGAAGTCCCAACTAAAAATATCCATTTCTTTAAATGAACCACAAATGTATCTCGCATGGAATAGTTTGTATGTAACATATTCCTATCTTCCTTCTATTACATTGCTAATTCATATCTTCCCAAAACTCTTAACTTTCTCATCCAATATCTGTATAAGATCATTTAATTCCTTTACATCTGTACTTCTTTTAACCTCTGGACTAATTTCCCTTACTTTTGAAAATCCTTTATGACTCATATATGTAACTACTTCAAATGGTGTTCTTATAGTGCTCATATTCACTAAACTATTATGTGAAAACTCTACTTATGAAAAAATCAAATCTTAATTACCAAGATCATCTCCAACCAAACTCCTTAAAAAATTCCTAAAACTCATGTTCCTAACATCTGTTTGACCATGAATTTGTGGATAGAATGAGAACTAAACGTTAAATTAGTATTCATCTTCTTTAAAAGCATCCTCCAAAGAATATATTACAAACTTTCTTTGTCTAAAACTATATATACTCCATGGTAATCCATGTAATCTCACAATCTCCTTAAAGAATAAGTTGGCTTCATACACTACATTTGAATTCTTCTTACAAGGAATAAAATTTGACATCTTATAAATCTATCCACCAACACAAATATAGAATTAGTACCTCTTCTTTTCTTAGAAAATCCCAAAAAAAAAATCATGCTAGTGTCCTCCCCAGGTATAAATAAAGGTGTCAATCCCACATTCTAACTATTACCCTTAGCAACTTGACAAAATATAAAAATATAAAAAGATCATAAAAACCTTATAAATTTGGGGCCAATAATAAATTTTACTTACTAAGCTCACTGTCTTATCAATACCCAAGTGTCTTGCAAGTCCTCCACTATGATTCTTCACAATTAGATTATCACTTATTGATCATCTAAGTATGCATAAATGAAATCTTCTAAATAAAATGTAATCTTGAATAAAATAATCCAATGACTTACTTTGATCTTTCATAATAGGTACCTTATGATCTTTCCATAGTTCTACAAAATCAGGGTCAGATTCATACAAAGATTTTAATTCATAAAATACAAGCACTTCCACTCTCATCTCTCTCAATAAATTTCTTCTCCTACTCAATGCATTTCTTAACTTATTTAACTGTGACTCCTATGCTTCAATACACAAGTATAACTCTACAAGAAATAAATTCATCTCATGTCTCTAGTTCAATCCACCTTGACTACTCAAATACTATAGTTCTATGTGATCAAAATACGACACAAACTGCTTTGTGTTGAGATAATGGGTGTTGCACACATTGCATAATATTGATATATTGTTTATTTTATTTTATTGTGTAATGTTGTATCTAGATGGACATGCAACATGGAAAGATTCCCATGGGATATACTTGATGAGTTGTATCATAACATTGTGATAATATTTCGTATAATTATTTAATATTAGAGAAAAGAATTAAATTTTCAATATTAAACGTGGGGTCAATGGGTTAGGTAGCACATGGTTTTAGTGCATAGTTTATGTAATACCACTTGTGGTTTTATAAGTGGCCACAAGGGTAGTTTTTGGAGTGGTGAAGGCATAAGGCAAAAAGGGAAAGAGTCAAGTAGGACAAGGCTTGATAGGTTAGCCAAATGAGCATTTGTGAAGGTTGGAAGTATGGCATGGGATGTGTACATTCATGCTTGTTCACATAGATTGCTTGGTAGTGGCTATGGCATTAAAGGCTTCCATGATTGTATTATAATGATTTTTTTGCTGAATAATATATGGTGATGGATGTTTTTGGAGGCTAGGTTTTTTCACTCAATGAGGGTTTTCCAAGGTATATCTTGTGTCACAAATTTTTGTGAGTATGTTGTATATTCTCTTGCATGTGGATTTTAATTGAATATTTATTTCAGATCTATTATGGGTTATGTGGAAATGTTTACATTCTTTATTGCAAGTTTCCTTACAAATGGTATCAAAGCCAGGTTGTGTTGTTTAACCCTAGATTGAATCCATGGGAATGCATGAGAGGATAAAAGAAAGGGTAAGATATATGAGTTGTTCATTACACTTTGATGTTATGATGGGAAATTGGTAGATTTTGGGCATGTGAAATTGTTGGTCAAATGGATTCTTTTGGATGTTTCATTTAAATGAAGATTTTAGGGGGAAGCTTGCAGAAATGACCTCCTAGGTAAAAACAGACCTCACCATTGGATCTGGTTTGACGTTTTCATAAATTTTGATATATAATAAGCCCTAGTTTGTCCATGTTTAGAGAAAATGAAAGAGTTTTTTAGTTTCAGCCCATGATGGCCATCAAATTTAATCCTATCGAAATTTTCATCACAAAAAAAAATCACAGTGAAAATGGTAAAAAGATTGTCTTAGTAAAATGACCATAACTTTCTCTCTAGATATCAAATTTCAGACTTCTCACAAGTGTTGGAAAGATAATTTAGAGGAATACAACTTGGTGTAGGTTTAGTTATGTGATTTTGATATTTTGTTAGGTTTTAAGAGCCCTAAAGTTAGATATTATTTCTTTTGAGCACAAACTAGGGCATAACTTGCGCATACAAAGTTAGATTTTGGATTTTGAGTAGTCAATGGAAAGATCTTACAAAGTACTACACATTGTTTTAGATTTGATGTAGGTTTGGCATGATTTATTTGGTAATATATTAATCTAAATAGCTTATAGTATATATTGACTATGGTAGCATTGTGAGTTTATGACATTGTATGTTTTGAAGATTTAAGATTTGATGTTATTGTATACTCAATACATATTTTAGATTGGTCTATGATGATATGGTTATTAGTATTTAGTTGGATATGTATGATGACTTGTTGCATCTACAAGTTGTGCAGTGTTGTAAGTGGTCTATACTTACAAGTTGCATTTATAGATTGATTATGGGTTGTCTTTACCCATTGATCTTTCATTATTGATGCATATTCAAATTGGTGGCTTGGATTTGAGTTGTCTATGTCCTAAGTCACATGATTTTTTATTTTTTCTTCATATAGAAGGGATGAGATGTTGTTACCAGGTATAGTCATGGTGGAGGATTGTGGTTGACTATTTTATGCTGATAGGTTGGATATATTGAGAGTTAGATACTTGGTTCATGGATGTAATCATAGTTCCATGGATTTTAGCATGACATGATTGGATATACAGGTACATCCTTGATGTTCATTGGTTTGAATTTCTAATTTGGTTATGGTGATATATCTTCTTGGTTGAGGATCGTGGTTATTTGGTCTCTTTTGAGGAGCTTATGATGTGCACTTTGAGTTCCTTGATGGTTTGATGCCTTGGTTGATTCGCATGGTTAGAGGATGGTTTTTCATCATGATGTCATGGATAGCTTAGATATACAATTTAGTGAGAGCTTTTGATAGTGATGGGGTGACAGTGCATGTTTAGTTCCTAGTTTGATTTGTATTTTCTTAGGTTTGGAGATCTTGGTATTGACACTTTGGTTGTGTGAGTGTAGACCTGGAGGATCTTCATGTAGGAGATGGATTTTATGATGTCATAAGTGACTTGGTACCATAGTTGAGTGGGAGTTATTGGCATTGATATATTTATTAAGTGTTTGCAGATGTTGGAGACTTGTCTTAAATCCTATTGTTGTAGAAGCATCTTTGAAATTTGCATACTGCACTTGGTTATCTTTATGGTGTGTGAAGATAGTTACATCTTAAGAACTCATGGGGTTCTTGGTTATCTTCATGGTGTTTGGAGATGGTTCTTCATGGTATGTGGAGATGGTTTTCTTCATGGTGTGTGGAGATGGTTGCATCTAGAGGACTCATAGGGTTCTTGGTAAAGGTGTGGTTTATGCTTTCATTTGACATGTTATCCTTGGTGTGAGGATGGTTTCATTATTATTTCATGGTATACTCTTGATATGCGTTTAGAGTTTTAACATGTTATAGTGTTTTCATATAGAGCATGTTATCTCTTTTGGTTGAGATGGTTTAGATCATGTTGTCATGTTTATGTTCCTAAGGCCATGGTTGGAACTTTGACATTTATCTTGGTTTAGTTTCTTGGTATTGAGTATATTGATCATAAGCTAGATACTTCATGATATTTCTATGTTGAATTTGGAGTTAGCATGGATTGATTGGTTACAAGTGCTCATAGATACTTAGAGACGGTGGTGATTCTAATTTCTCTTGGATTAGAGAAGTATTTGCTGGGACAATTGATGGTTTCAACAGGAAATCTGAGGGGCTTTCACTTGAAATGGAATTGAGAGGAGATTATTCTTAGATGAGTCTTGGTTGAAGACTTGGATATCTTGATGAGCATTCTCATTCCCCACTCTTGGTCTACTCAGTGGTTTGCTACTTGAGACGTATAGCCCATTGTTTCTCTTAGGTGCATTATGTTTATGCTTATCTTTCATGGATATGGATCTTGAGCTATGGTACATGAATTAGTATTGGAGGTTTCATTTGAGAGATGGTTTAGCATTGGTTATCTCCATTTTTATATGTTTTTATGTTGGTTAAGTTTGGGAGATAGTTTTATATTGGGCATATTCCTTGGTTTAGGAATGGTTTATGAGTTTGATCTTCTTGTGTGAGGCTTACATCCACGATTAGTTATATGGTATGGTTTGGGTGTTATTGAGGCTTCTTGGTTGGGTTTTTATGGAGGAGATCATACTTGCACAATTTACTTCTAGAGGTGTGTGTAGAAGGACATGATACAAGTTATGATTTACATGGTTTCTCTTTGGTCTTGGTTATCTTCTTGGATGTTCAGTTTTGCTTACATTGGATTTCAGGTTGGTTAGAGATTGTTATCACTATTTTGTGCTCATGTATGTCATTTGAAAGATGACATGGTTATTTCTTTATCTCTTTCCTCTGTTGGTTGTGGAGATCTTGGGAGACTGTTGGAGATTTTTTATGAGAGTTGTTCTTGCAGGTTATTAGCTTATGTGTTGTAGATGCCCTTGAGACTACATAGATTCACTTCTTTGAGATGTTGTGAGTGGATTGGTTATAGATTTGGCATTATCTTTTGTAGTGGGAACTTCTTGGTATATATGTGGTAGGTATTTCTCTTGAGGCTTGTAATTACAAGTTATAGATTAGATATGTTGATGATGTGAGATTCACTTGGTATACCTTTGGAGGTATCAATAGTTGGAGGGGTTTGGCACTTGTTGTGAGTGTTATTTTATCTATGGATATTTTGACAACTATGGATACATGTGATTACCTTTGGATCAGTCTTTTTGTGCTTGGAATTTCAATTGGTATAGGATTTTATGATCTTCTAATGCGATAGGTTGGGTGGTTTTCTCTTTGGATGGCTTCTATGTATGTATAGTGGTAGTGGCATAATGGGAGGTAAGATCATTCTTGTTTGAGATGCTAGATACTTTGATTTTGTTGCATGTACCAGGATGGAGCACATGGTGTACTTTCATCCATGATGGTGGATGTGCTAGGAGGGATTATTCCCTTTTTCATTTATGTGGCTACATATTGACCCTATGCAATGTATACAACAAGTGAGAAATTGTTGAGATAATGGGTATTGTACACATTGCATAATATTGATATATTGTATTATTTTATTTTACTATGTAATACTAAATCTAGATGCACATGCAACATTGAAAGATTCCCATGGGATATACTTGATGAGTTGTATTGTAACATTGTGCTAATATTAATATTGATGGAGAGAGCAAAACTAGGTGTGGGTGCCTTTGCTCAATGGCCAAGTTATTAGACTAAGCATTTGTAGCATCAATTGCCAGAAAAAATAAATTTCACCAATATGGTCATGACAAGGGGATACTAGGTAATCATTAGCATTGTTAGGGTTTTAGATAGGATTCTATCCATCACATACAGACACAAAGGAAAAAAATTCAAGCAAATTGGTGGGGATAAGGGCACATAGTAGATGTTTGCACCCACTTCAAAGCAATTTGACATCACCCGTATTTTTTCTTCCACACCAATGGTACAGTCGGTTCGACAAAATGATATTACCCACATTTTTTCTTCTACACTAGTGGTCCATCCAAATAGATCTATCTAGCATGGTTTCTCTTTTCAGAAATGTTCTTTTGTATCAAGAAAATTGAACAAGGGTGAACTAGAGCACAGAGATTGCAAATCAATCTTTAAGGGTAAAGCAATAGTTCAACCAGCAAAACCCTTTTTCCTTGATCCACAATTTCATGATCATCACTCAAGATTGAAGCCTCAAGGTGAAGTTAGTAAGAAATCTGCATGCAGCAAGCCTTGGAATGAAGCATCAACATTTGAAAAAGGTGAATCATCTAAAAAAAACCCTAATCATTTCACGTATTGCCAACAAATTTAAAAAACATTTGAGCAGGAGAAAATGCTTTCTCAAAACTTGGTTCATGATTCAAATGCAGTAATTAGAAGAGGCCCTCAATTCAAAGGAAAAAAGAAATTTAGGACATAGAGAAACACCCTTCATGGGCCTATTCATAAGCAACCCATTTTTGATATTTGTGAGGGGGCACCTCCTGGTTCGCCATTACAAATTCAAGGCATTTTGTTACCTACCCATAACAAGGAGGTTAAAGGTGGGCTAGAGATTCCAGTTGTTATGGACTCTACAAGAGCCCCCACTATTCCAAAGTAGATATGGCAAAAGAAAGAATAGGGTAATGTAGACCAGTTGCAAAATCATAGGCATGGACCAAACCAATTGCAAGTTAGTTTTTCCTGTCACCTGTTGCAGTATTCGATTGGAATACTCTATCAATTGACTCTTATAGGTAACTTCTCTTCATCTTCCTTGTCATTTTTGGACATTAAGGATTGGGCATTTTCCACTTGGCCCAGGTTAAAGGATATTTTCTTCACCGACTTGGAATTCAAGTTTCTTATTGCCTTATTTGTGACTAAGGAAGAAAGAAATGTTCTCCACAAATAAAAAGGTTGGTTCTATCAAGGGTTAGGTTTTCACACTATGATATGGGTTCCTAATTTTAATCCTTATGATTCATCCGTTTAGTTTTTTCCACATTGGATTTTTTTTCCTCTTTTGTTGCTTGAGTACCATGACCTGGAGATAATTGAAATTTTAGCTAACAAGTTGGGAATTTTATTAAAGCATGGCCTCATTCCCTTTGAGTGCCCACAATTGGAAGTTAGAGTTTGTTTGTTGATTGATAAGTGCAAACCTTTCCCTACTTCAATATCTCTCACATCTCAATGGGGTGAATGGTGTCAGTTAGTCAAGAGACAAGATGCAGACATAGTTTAAAAATTTCAACATAGACTTGGTCATTTCAATACCCATTGCCAAATATGTGATCTTGATGATATGGTAATCTGCTCGGATTATTTGTCTGATCCAATAAGATGTTCTTAGAAACTCAAAGCATATGAATAGGTATCTCAAGCTATCTTTGTACAAATGGGCAAGCAAGAGTCTTTTGCAATAGCTAGTCAAATGAAAATGTCAAAATTTGTGCACATTCTCAAATGGATTATGGAATTTTTCTTGCAGGTGTATGTTCACCCAAAAATATTACTAATAGCTTCACCTAATTCTCACACATTTTCAGCTTCTTTCTCAATTCAATCTATCATTTTCCATAATAGGAGATTTTCACTACCTATATGCCCCATTGGACTTTTGACTTTTCATCTAGCATCTGCAAAATTGAAGTCTTGCCAAGTAGGAGATCAAATTATCTCAATGATAGCCACTTCTATCATATTTGGAATTGAAAGAGAAGAAGGCATTGTAGATGATAAGTATAATTCACCTATGATTGATAATCTTCTTAGAGAATTTTAGTATTGGAATAGTCTAGTTCAGGTTCAGCCTCCTATTGACAAAATGTCTTTTGATGAAAGTGATGTTTCAATTGTGGATGTACAAAAAGAAACTATACACATGAATACCACTCAAGGGATGCGACAAAGTAATTTAGAAGTGTATGAAGTTTTAGCTTTGGAGGATTCCTTGGGGTTGGAAAATTGTGTTTACCAGCAAGTGCAGAAATTAGTTGATTACTTGTTTCCTCAATTTCCCTACTATTAGATTGAGAATTCACATATATCAAAGGATTTTGAATCCATTAATGAAGGATGGGTATTAATAAGAAGCAATCACTATCAATAATGCAAACCCCATCATAAGCTATTGATATCCCCAAAATGCAAAAGTCTTGAGGCAAGCTAAAGGGCTCTAAGACTAGGACAAAAATAGCAATTGGAATACAAACTACTTTGGATGGCAGATTTTTTGTTATCAAAAGATCAACAAGGAGAACAAGGTGTTCTCCTTGTCCAAAATAAATAAATTCATGGAATGTCGAAGGAATTAATGCTTCTAACAAGAGACATGTAATTAAACAAGTTGTTGATTCTATGTAGGCAAACATAGTCATGCTACAGGAGACCAAGTTATCTCAGGATACATTTGAAAAAACCATTGCTAAATGGCATAAGTGGAAGTCTCTACATGTTCTAGGAATTGGAGCTTCTAGTGGTCTTTCAATTCTATGGAACTCCCTAAAAATTGTTGGACAACTCATCCATCAAGACAACAATTAGCAGATACTGAAAAAAATTCTTCTTTTGACATTACTTGTATTTTGATTAATGTTTATGGCTCATCTTCATCACTAGACAAAGCTTGTTTGTGGGAAAATATTACACACTTCGTTTAGACTCAAGATTCTCAAAATATTATTCTTGGAGGTGAATTTAATGCATTGTTGTCTCAAGAGGAGAAAATCAGGGGTATTGTTCCTCCTCTTAATACTCTACAAGATTTTAATTGTTTTGTAGATAATAATAATCTCATGGATATCCATCTAACAAATAGATCTTTCACTTGGGAAAATAAAGGATCTTGGTTTTTACATATTGTTTCTTGTTTGGATAAGTTCCTTTCATCACAAGACTAGAAGTTGATGAGCACGGACATTTCATCAGATATTCTTTCATTGCTAGGTTCGAACCACTTTGCAATATTATAAACTCTCACAAAAATAGATAAAGGCATTGATAATCATTTCCATTCTTCTTTCAAGTTTGAAAGAATGTGGCTTCATCACCCACAATTCTTGCTTCATATTCAGTAATGGTGGAATGGGGCACCACATGGTGAAGGATTCAAGATGCATCAATTTGCTATGAAACTAAAAATTATTAAAACCCAAATCAGACAATGGAATCAACAAGTGTTCAAGAATGTCTTTACACAAAAAAAAGAAGTCAAATAGCAGTTAGAAGAAGTTTATAACTATAACATTCAAAATGGTATGAATGAAGATACTTATGTAAAGCAAAAAAATCTTTAGTAAGAATGGGAAGAATTGTACAATAGAGAGGAAACTTATTGGAGACAAAATTCAAGAGAGTTATGGCTCCAAGAAGTGACAAAAACACAAAATATTTTCATGCATCAACCAAACAAAAGAGAGTCTCTAAAAGGATTTTCCAAATCAAAGATGTTGGTTTAGGAAATCTTATCACAAATGAAAATCTCATTCAGAATAAAGGGGTAAAATTCTTTAAGAATCTCCTTGCACCTGATATATCGCCTTCTCCTAGTGATTCACAAGTAAATGAGGTCCTAGAGTCCATACCAAATATGGTATCATCTCATGAAAATGACATGTTGATGACATCTTTCACCATCCAATAAATTTTTAAGGTGGTTTTTTCCTTTCCTCTAGATAAAGCTCCTAGGCCAGATGGATTTTCTACTCTATTTTACCAAAGCTTCTGGGATATCACTAGTTGGGATATACTAGCTACTGTAGAGGAGTCTAGGAAGAGAAAGAGTAGGTTAAAGTATTTCAATACTACAAATATCTCAATAATCCCAAAGATCAAAGATCCACAAACATTTTCTAACTTTAGGCCAATTTCTTTATGTAATTTGTCTTATAAGATCATAAATAAGGCTATTTACTTAAGATTGCAGCATCTAATCCCACTCATCATTTCACCGGAGCAAGGTGGATTTGTCTCGGGAAGAGAAACTATGGAAGGAGCTTTAGTGGCACATGAGGTTCTTCATTCTATAAATTCAAACTAGTCATCAAATTTTGTAATCAAATTAGATATGATGAAAGCATATGATAGATTTTGTTGGAAGTTTTTGTTTCAAGTGTTAAAAAAAATGGGGTTTTCTAAAGGATGGAGTAAATGGATTAAGGCATGCATTTTGGGTGCTTGGTTTTCAGTCCTAGTAAATGGAAAGAAAACGAGTTTTTTCTCATCAACCCAAGGAGTTAGGTAGAGAGATCCACTATCTCCAGTTCTTTTCATCATCATGGCTGAAGCATTTAACGAGACCATTACACATCAACATGAGATAAGTGGCATGGTGCAAATATTTTGGGTAAATATCTATTTATCACACATTCCTTGTTTGCAAATGATACATTATTATTTGGATTGTCAAAAGTTCAAGAGGCTCAAAAAATAAAACATGTACTCAAACTTTATTCAGAGGTGTTAGGGAAAACCATCAATGTACAAAAGTCAAAAATCTATTTTTTTAACACTAACAAAGTGATATTTGACAAAATAAATTAGATTTTGTGGATTTCTTACCATCCATATACTTGGAAATTCTTTTTTTTATGGGATCAAATAAATCTTGCTATTGGTCTTCAGTCCTTCAACGTATTTAGAGAAGAATAGTTACTTGGAAAGCTAGATGGTTGTCATTGGCAGGTAATATGAATTATTCACAAAAAAACCACTTATTTCCCTTCAAGATATAGCACATATCCTAACACTTGGAGGGGCAAGAGTGCATGATTTAACTAAAAGAAATGAAGCTTTTGGTGGCAAATTAGTCTGGCAAATGTACAGTATGCCTCATTCCACATGGTGCAAGATTATGCAACAAAAATATCTAGATAACAATGATTCGACAAGAGTTATCTCTATCTTAGATCCTCCAAAAGGGCCTGTTATTTAGGATTTCATGATTGCTTCACGGGATATTGTAGTAAAATTATATTACTTGGGAAGTGAATAATGGTAGTAGGGTAAGTTTTTAGAGGGACTCTTGGAATGGTCGACCTCCTTTATCAAACATCATGATATATCAAACTATCATTAGGGTTTCATTAAATCATTAGGGTACACAACTCAATCAATATGTAGCTAATGTATGTGAAAATTCAGGCAAAGTAAATTGGAAAAGTCCAGATGAGTTACCTTTGACATCTTAGGAAATTACCCAATTCAAAGAAATTTTGGCTTCTAAACAAGTCTTCATATTTGGATTTGAAGATAAGATTATTTGGGCTCCAGCTAAGGATGGCCAATATTCAGTGAAAGAGGGTTATAAAATCTTATAGAAAAATGAAACAAACAAAGTTTCTAGTAGAGCATTTTCATTTTATTGGAATCATGTTGTGCTTCCAAAGGTAGATTTCTTTGCATGGCTTGCATTAAAGCATAGGATCTTGACTAGTGATGGATTGAGTAGATTGCACATTGACCCATCATTTAACTACATTTTTTGTAATGAGTGTGAAGAATTAGTGGATCACCTTCTTATAACATGTCCATTTTCTAGTCAATGTTGGAGTTACATAATGAATAAGTTAAATTATAGTACTCCTCTACAAAATAATTTATGGGACATTTTTCAATCTTGGCCAGTCCTTTACCCGAATTCGTTATTTGCAAATCTTTGGAAGTGTATACTAGCATCAGTTATGTGGGCTATCTGGTGGGAACAAAATAAGAACATTTTAATAAAAGAGGTACCTATAATAGACAAAGTTTAGGAGGGTATTGAGAGAGCAATACCAGAAGTGACTAACACAATTCTGAGAAATTGTAAATTAATCCTGTTGTTACTTCATGGAAATCTAAAGTGATTCAGAATTGGAGGCAGTTAATCATTCCCAATGGTTTGAAAATTAATAACATAACATCATCTTCTATGTCTTGAAGGAAGGTTTATTGGAGATCCCCATCTGTGGGATACTGGAAATTGAATTTTGATGGGGCATCTAGAGGAAACCCAAGAAATTCTAATTTGGAGGCATGCATTAGAGACCCTCATGGAACAATAGTGGCAATTACAACTTCCCCTTTACCTACTAGTACAAATAACATGGTAGAAATTCAAGCTTTACTCATTGGCCTCATTCTAGCTAAGCAAGGTAATTATTGAATGTTGCATATTGAAGGAGATTCATCAGTAATTATAGATGCTTTTATACGGAGAAAAGTATACTCATAGAAATTAAAGTATAACCTCAATCAAGTCTGGAGGCTACTAGACGAATGCCAAGATGTTTGCATCTCACATACATTTTGGGAAGGTAACCAAGTGTTGATTATCTAACAAATTTGGGTTGTGATGGGTTGTTATTTTCATCACTACATCCATTCTCTATGATTGAAAAGTATGATGTTCTTAAACAATTAATAGAAGTTGATAAGATTGCTTGCTTGTGTCCACATCATTACTCTGAGCATGATCTGGTATAGTCAGTATATGTTGAATTTATTAATCAAGGGGATTATTGTTTGTGTTTCATGTGAAATATTTGGGTAATTATGCTTATGTTTGGAAGTACAGAATGCAAACCTTTCAGAGGACACATCTCATGTGATTTTCACATGGCTTTTCTGGTTGAGAACTAAATGTAGATTATCATCTCAAATTAGGTTTATAAAAATAGGGATTCATCATATCCACTAATAAATGCTTTCATCATCGCATACTTCTCCAAATTATTTAGCTTTCTCTAATCAACACTTTCCTCATTTTATATGAAAATGTCAAAAGTAATTGATGTCTCTGCTTCCTATGAATTGTGTCACAAACAACATCGTGTTTTGCTACCAAAGAATTATCACATATGGATTCCTCTGAGACTTGATGAAAATGTGTTATCATCTTATGTAGATGATGTTTGCTCAATTTGATGTTTATTGTCCATTCCCCTACAGTTCAAAGAGCCATCAAAAAATTTACTGAGAAGAATTCCTAGTTTCTTCAGCACCGCATTTCTTATATCCTTCAAACATGGTTTTCATCTTCCTCTCCAATGCTATGGATTTAATGCAATCTCCTCTACTTCTTTAGTCGCTAGCTCACAAGGTAATACAACCTCATTTTATTGTTGATAATAAACTATCTATAGCTATGCAAAACTATGATCTTTGGAGTGGCATGACTCTAGTGGGGGATTTATTTTCACATTCATGGTTGCTTTTCAAGCATGAATGCTTTGTTATGTTTGAAGCCCTTAAAAAGGAAATTGACATGTGTAGCTCTTGCCAAATGAAATGTGTGTTGCAAGCTACTTCTTGTGCTTTAGGCTTTTAGCTAGAAGAGAGAGTAAAGAAAGTTAGGTATGCCTTCTTAGATTTGCAAAGGTTTTCTAACTTGCTTCACAGTCAGGGTCCAAGTATGGGGACTTTGATTTTCCAAACTGATGAAAGGAATGCCTAGGATTCTCTATTTGAACTAGCACTACCGTCCTCCTATAACACAATACAAGTTGGGTCCAAATGGTCCCCCAAATCATCACAGGTGACATGTTCTAGTTGGGATCCTAAGAGCGCTCGTGGTTAGGGTTGGGCTTCAACAGAATGCACAACGGCATGCATGCAAGTTGTCATAGATTGTGGACATAACCATGATAGGGTGGACATGAATGATAAGATAAACAGGGGTTCTCATGGATGTGATGATATGGAGGAGTGAATAGTGAAATGTGTTTGGTTTTTTTTTTTTTGATGGATAATTTGTAATTTTGAACATCAGATGTGATGGTAATTAGTTTTTGAAATTTGAAAGCATACTCTTGCTAGGTAGTTGATACTTCTTAATGTATTTATGTAACATTTTCAATAGTGTTCAAAAATGCAACTTTGGAAACTATATCGATGTAAATAAAAGGGATGATGTTGGGTTTTCTTATTGATTCTTTCCTAATTAACCTATTTGAATTAGATTTATATATAAATATTATAGTGGTTTTCCACTTTTGCCTTAAAAAAAACAAAAAAAACATTGTGATAATATTTCATGTAATTATTTAATATTGGGGAAAAGAATTAAATTTGCAATATTAAATGTGGGGTCAATGGGTTAGGTAGCACATGGTTTATGCAATGTCACTTGGTGGTTTTGTGGGACTTTCTATTGTATAAGCAGCCACAAGGGTAGTTGTTGGAGTGGAGAAGATAGAAGGAAAAAAGGGAAAGAGTCAAGCAAGACAAGGCTTGACAACTTAGCCAAGGGAGAATTTGTGACGGTTGGAAGCATGATATGGGATGTGTGGATTCATGCTTGTTTACATAGATTGCTAGGTAGTGGCTATGACATTGAAGGCTTCCATGATTATATTGCAATAATATTTTTTGTTGAATAATACATGGTGATGGATGCTTTTGGAGGCTGGGTTTTCCCCTCAATGAGGGTTTCCCAGGGTATATCTTGTGTCACAATTTTTTTGGGTATGTTGTCTATTCTCTTGCATGTGGATTTCAATTGAATATTTATTTCAGATTTATTATGGGTTATGTGGAAATGGTTACATTCTTTATTGCAAGTTTCCTTACACTTTGGTAATAGATAATGTCTTCACTTCTTTTAAAGATTGAACTATAGTATATAATTATTGATCACAAAATAGATATTTCATATTGGTATAATTTGATTTATCATCATAAAAAAGCAATAGGTTTACCTCCTTGACTCAACACTACTCCAATTGCATTTTTACCTCCATCACAATCAACTTGGAATGCATTAGTGAAATCTGATAATTCCAATACTAGTTGCTCAGTAAATTTCTATATTAATAATTCAAAAATATTATTAGCTCCATGTGTCCACTTGAAACCTTCTAGATCCCTTCTCATAGTCTCTATCATAGGTTACAAATTGAAGTAAAATTCCTAATAAGATTCCTTTAAAACCCACCCAATCCATTAAATGATATGACTTATCCAACTCTCTCAAGTGTGGGCCATTCAAAAATCACTTTAACCTTCTTAGGGTCCATCTTTAATCCTTCAGTTTTCAATCACAAATCAAAGATACATTGTGTCCTTATGAAAGTATACTTTTTTATGTTAGCCAACAACATCTCTTCAATCTCTACAAAACCTATCTTAGGTGCACACAATTATCATCCTTCCTCTTATAGTTAGGTGAACCCACAATAGTGGGTTACACTTTTTTGCCTAAATAAACACCGAACTATCCATTTTTAAAAAACTTTTACTTTTGGATGCATATTTCCATTAAATGGTTACAAATTTTAAGATGAAGTAAATTAGAGCCTTTTAAGATTATCTCTGTAGATTATATATATATATATATATATATATATATATATATATACCACAAAAGTACTAAATATCCTAATATCATCCAGGTAAACAATCAAAAACTTACCAAAGAATTTATTTAGTACCTCATTCATTATCCCCATAAAGGTACTAAGTGTGTTAGTTAGACCAAAATGCATAATTGAACACAAATAAAAACCCTCATTAGTCTTGAAATTAGAATTCTATTCATCGTCTTCTATGATATTATAGTACAATTCTCTTTTATAGGATCTTTGACTAAATCATATAAGTTAAATCCACCATCATGCATTCTTACCTATCATACTACTATGGTCTACCCAACAAGATATGAAAACAATCCATTTACATAGTATCACAAAGAACTTAATCATGATAAGTCCCAATATTCCACTTCACAAAAAACTATTCACTTAATCAAAATTTATGGTCATCCTTTATCCATACAATTTGATACGACTTAGGGTGCTTCATCCTTGGAAATCATCATTTGTAACCATCTCCTCTAATGCTAAGTTATTTGAACTCCCACTATCAATGATGAATTTGCAATACTTTCCTACAACTTTAAATCTTTTCTTAAATAAAATATTCCTCATTACTAGTTCTTGATATGCTTCTTTATTACACAAGGCTCTTTTCACCATTAAGGATTCTCCATCCTCAGGTTGGTTCAAAGATTCACGTTAATCTTCCTTCATAAATGCATTTCTTCTTCTATGACTAGTAGTCTTCTTGCTTGAATTTCCTTGAATACATTCGAATTCTCTATGATAATATTTTCCACACTTGAAACAAGTTCCTTTAAACCAGTTTATATCCTTTCTTCTATAATTAATACCTCGCGAGTAACCACCTCCTCTTTATCAATATGAGGTATCTTCTTTCATTCCAATTTACCTCTATTTTGTCCCAAATAAGATCTACCTCCTCCTCCAAAGTATATTTTTCTCAAATGATCTTCCTCTTTGAGACCTACCACATCTTCCTCTTGGTGTATTCTCTTTCCTCTTGTTCAACATTTTTATTCTCTTTGGGAAAATTGATATGATTCCTCAATAATTTCCATTTCAACAAAAGTAATCTCATCTTGAATAGATTCCCATATATAATTTATGTACTTTTCAATCTTTTCAAATTCACCATCCTTATATCCAAATCTTATATCGATCCTATATATATCTTTAATATATTCCTTTACAATAGTCTCCTACTACTTTAGGTTCTACAATTTCCTCATCAACCTAAGTTGATAGTCTCATGGTAAAATCTTGGATTTTAACTTATTCACCATCTTATCCCACAATTTTATATTCTCCTTTACTCTCTTTTTCCTATCAACTAAATATGTTCCCACCATAAAAATGCACATCCTTTCAACCTGATATTGGCATGCTTCACGTATTTGTCAATATTAGTGCTTTCATATTCAAAATATTGCTTCGTATCAATGATCCAATCAAGTATTTCATTGAAATTAAACTTTCTACCATAATCAGGAGGGTCAAGATGAGGTTTGGAATTCACTCTAGTTAGGGCCCTAATAAATCTTTCATAGCATTTCTCTAGTACAAGTTCTTCACCCTTAACCACAACTTCTTCAACTTTATCATCACTCACATCCTCTATATGTCTACCCCTTCTTTGGGACATTTCCACAAATTAAAGTCTAGCTATGATTTTTCTTAACATGTCCATTACTATTGGATATGCATCTCTCCTTCTGTGAACTATATTGCAACCCTCTATAATTGTAGGTCAAATATTTACTCTATCATCCTACAATAAATTAACTAGGGCTTTACAACTTCATATTCACAACAACAAAAAAATCCATAGGGAACACAACCTTAGCTATGATACCACTTTGTGCAGTCACAGATGGAGAAACCTCAATGATATCTATCCAAGCATACAAAAAGAGTAAACATAATGGAAACGATAAGAAATTGGAGAGAACAATACAAGATTAGTCTTTTATTCACTAAAAATCAATTATAATTATTTGGCGAATCTCCTTCAATTTTTTCAAGAAAAATAGGTCTTATTACTTAGGAATCTTCAGTTAGAGAGCTTAAATCCACTATCCAACTTCTAATTGTCAGAATTCTTCCTCTAAAGATATATTAAATTGTTTGTGTAGGTATCACAAAAAATAAGTCATCCCAAGAAAGAATCATAGTTTCCAAGAATAGGAAATGTATTACAACATATAGGATTGGGCCTAAATCATAAGGACCAAGTTACATAAATTTTTTATGAACTTATGATCCAATATTTAGGTCCAAACATGATCTTGAAACATTTATATATGTTCCACTAATTATCGTTGATCTTAAATTTCTATTGTAAATCTAAATTCCATGAGTAGGTCCAAGAAATGGCATAAACACAAACACTCTAGAATGAATAAAAAATAACTCAAGAAATAAGGAAACCGATGAGTTATGATCCTAGGAAGATTTCCATGATTAGGTTATGATAAGAAACCCAAGTTTATGAATTCTAACTCAAACAAATGATTTCTCACCCAACCGATCTGTCATATTGTACAAGCCAAAATGAAAGAACAAACTAGGAAAACAATTTTTTTTGGTTGATGTAAGATTTCTCTGGACCCAAGGTTCTCTTGTATCACTCCATATTATGCAATTTATCCCTTCAAATATTCATCAAAAAGTAAAATTTATCTATTAAAATATAATAAATACCATTGAAGATAATGAAAATTTATAAAAAAAAGCTTACAATGGAACATTCTTCTATTCCTTCACCAGTACAAGTTGATACACCATCTCCCACCCCTCAAGAGAACCTATGAGAAGATAAAAAGGGTAATTAGACTTAAAATCATATTTTGTCAAAAATTAAAGATTTATTGATTTTAAAATTGGAACGTTTAAAGGGCCTAGTGTACCATTTGTTCAACCCTCTCCTCCTGGCATTCTAATTCATTATATTGAATATTGTTTATGATGTGCACAAGAAAACCTTAGTAATCATGAGAAACATATATTATCTACTATTTTTACATCTTTTATGCCTTAATTTTACCAAGGTAGCATTCTTCCAACCGTATTCATGTTGATTTGATTATTCAACCTAAATGAAAGAAGCATAGACAAAATCTTGTGAATCTTCCTTTTTGCATGTATCATCAATATCATAACCATTTTAGTAATTAATGAAAAGATTCTTTTTAATAAATTTATAAACTCATTCATAATGACATCATGCATACAACACATAAAAATTATTTGTATTTTAATAATGATGTTTTAAATAACATTTATATTTCTATTATGTTTCTCCAAACTATGTGGCATTGTTAGCCTCTCCTCTAGGGGGCTCATTGTAATTCATGGTGTTACACTTTTAGATGCAATCATACTTTTTGAGAAACATAATATTCCTTCTCATATATATATTTTAATGGTATTATTTCAAATTCTCATCATTAGAAGGACCCATTTCCCTTATTTAAGTGGTATTGATTTATCATGTGATTTTCTCTCCTACATAGAATTATTTATTTTGATTAGGGAATTTGTCTTACATAAGAGGTTTGTGTCCTTGATCATAACCTCTTCTTTGTTTAAAATTGTATGTCAAAATAAAAAATCATTTTTAAAAGATAATTGGTGGGGGTTGGAGGGGGAATGGTGGGAGTGGCTAAAGTGTGTAATACTTCAACAAGAATCCCTTTTATGTTTATTACGTGATATCTATTAATAACTATCTCCTCTCCTCACAAGAATCATGTAATATTTATCTTTGATGATACCTATTCTTATAGAAGTTGTATTCGTGTCCCTTTGCTTTTCCTTGAGATGCCAAAATAGTTCTATTTTTTCATCTTTATGGGGGGCATATAAGGACTCCTTGTTTCCAACATTTTTACTTAACTCAAAACTTTGAGTCTACTAGTATAGTAGACTACTGTATTTGTTAGACCATTTGAGCTTTCCTCTTCATAAATTTTATGGGTTGAATAGCATAATATAAGATGTTAGACTATTTGACCCTTCCTTTGCACAAACTTTATGGGTTGACTAATATAATAAAAGATGCTAGATCATTTGACCCCTCATTTTCACAAACTTTGTGGTTTGACTAGGATAAAAAAAAGGTTCAAGACTTTTATGGGTTGAATAGCTTTTTAGATGATCAATTCTCTTTGCACCAAACACTCTTGATTTTTTGTCCTCTCTTTCATGGATCAGCTAGCATAACATAAATGCTATCTTGTGTCATCATGATTTCCTTTCTCTTTCCTCCGTTATCTTATACTTAACACACTTATCTCTTTTAATGGATTATGAAGTTTTGTTTTGTCTTTGATGTGTGCTATTTCCCTTTACATGTGATCACTTGTGCTTTTGTAATAGATTTCTAAGTTTGATACTAATAGTTGAGATATTTTCTTTCTTAAGACCTTTCAAATAGCTGACTTGGAACCTTAGTAAGGTTTAGTCTTTTGAATTTTTTTAGTTATCCTTGTATGTGGGTATATCAGTTAATTTCTTAGGATTTGGGGGATTTTTACCTTGAAGTTTTGCTAAAGTGGGAGCTAAACATGCCATCCTAAAATTGCACCACTACATATTCATCATTTAACAAAGCACTATTTTATAACATAATTAAGATCCTACATTAATTTATAGTAATCCTACCTTAATTTTACTTTTGAATCCAACACATCCTTCACAATTAAGACTCATGGTCCAAATTTTAATGACTTTTGGAGGTAATAGGTTGAGGTCGACATAATCAGTGACATTTGTCTTGAAATTTGAATCATGTAATGGTCTTCATGGTTGAGTGGAAAATCCAAATTATTGTCACCCATCTTTTATTTTTGAGCTCTAAAATACTTGTGAGGGTTATATAAGAAACCTACCTCTCCTCATTTGGAGATTACATGAAATGACCTCAAGTGGAATTTAATTTCTCTTATACAATTTCACATCTCAATATAGAGAAAACAAAATAAAGAATATCATAGTTCAATTATCCATTTAGAGGAATTCAACCATCGATGTCTTCAAGTATTCAAAGCATTCATCTTCTTCTTCTTCACTTTCATTTTGGAAAGCTTCAACACCTTCATATGATTTAATTTAAGGTTTTTGTGTGGAATGGATCTATTTCATTGAATCTTTTGATCATATTCAAAGGGAATCTATCAACGTATAAGATACTTTATGCTTCAGGTCCAACTTCTACTTGATAGAATCACACTTCCTTTTGTTGATTCCTCAAATAGGATTTGACTAAGGAAAACCCGCCTCTAAAAAAAATTCCTCTATTTTTGTGTAGAAGAAAATATGACACCAATTTTAGAAAAGGATTCAATTAGATCAGGAACTTGGCTATAGTTTGCAACTAAAACTATTAGAAAGTGCATAGAATGGGATGACCTAATCAACCTAGTGTTAGGACTATGAAAACCAAGCTTCCATAGTCCCTATGTTGTTGCTTAAAATTTGGAATAAGAGTGAGTTAAATTATCTGGTTATCAAATCTAGCCCTGCTATTAGTTTTCTAATTCTCATCATCTAATGGATATAGAAACTCATCTTTTCTTTCTTTCTATCCCTAGCTCTTGTACTTATAAATGTTGTTTGCACAATCAAGTCTTGATTAAAGTGAGGTTTCATTGCACCCACACAACCCTTAAGCCTTCTTTATCCTAGTGAGTTATGTTCCTCCCAATGCAATATAGTTGATAGGCCCAAGCTCACTAGTTTATCCATTTGAACTAGTGAACTATTTTTCTATGTTACAATACCATAGAGTATTCCTCATATTATCATGGTTATTGTATACAAGATAATATTTCCTTATATTTTTCTGGTTATGTGGAGTTAAATTAGGTTGAAGATATTGATTTAAGAAGATCAACCAATATATAGTTTTTTTACTTTAAATGGTGGTAGGTTGGATGAGAAAGTGATTGGCTATGGTTTCTTTATTCACTATAGAGGTAGTCTATATAAGAAAAATGAGTGTATAGAAACCAATCATTTGTGTACATAATTCATTTGATTGAAACCATTATATTAAGATATTGTGCTAAATTGTGTGTTACTATTTATCATGATTGTTAGAGTGTGATTTTTCTGGCAAAGAACACAACCTTTTATGCAAGGAATACATAGATAAATGTGAAACATCAATTTGTTAAATATATGGTCACATATGGAAGGTAGAAATTAGATAAAATTCAAACTTTTGTGAATGTTGAAGAGGCTAAAACCACAATTGTGAGCATAGAGAAATTTAGATGGTGTTTAGTTTATGGGTCTTTCAAACCTTATAAATTCAACTCGAGGTGGTTATGTTTCATTTGGCTTTAATAAAGTATTTTATAACAAAAAAAATAAAGGATTAAGAAGTCTCAATCTTGAAAATGCCTATTTATTTATCACCTGTTTAACAAAAAAAAAATTTAATAATATAATTTTAAGAATTTATTCAGTAAAAATAGGTTGTGGAATTTTGATTTAGCATCATACGACATGTGTCAATTCTTTATGAAGTGATGTAAGATGTAATATGTAGTTAAAATGTCCATATTAAAACAATTTGGAGAACTCTATTTAAAAGGATTGCATGACATAATTTTATGACGTATATGAGCCAAGAATAAAGGATTTGTGGAAACTCAACCAGTTATAATAAGATTTATTATTTGTCATGAATTTCCTAATTTTAACTATGAAATAATAAAACATTGGGATTTCTATTAGGTGTACAAAAATAGTTAGTTACAAGAGTTGTAAGAACATATAAGAATATACAAAGTTTAGTCCAAGTGAAAATGTCTAAAGGTAGCATTGGAAACTAGATACCAAACTGTTGGAAATATTCAAGACTATGCTAGGTTACTGAGAGGGGAGGTGTAAATCAGTAACCTCTAAAAACTTTATAAATTTCAGCACTTAATTATAATGTTCCAATTTCACTTAGTTCATCATATATGATCTAATTGCATACATGAAAAACTAAAAACATAAAAGCATTCATAACACTTGAACACAATGAATTGGTGACCCAGAAACCTTCCAAATAGAAAGTAAAACTAGGGTGGGGATGATACCCACAAACTTCAATACTACAGCATAAAGTTGGTTATTTAAGGCTTACATTGATCATTTCTGATGATCTGCCTTGTTAGGAGCAATTAGGACTACTAGGTCCACCTTTTTAGAGGATTTACAAACACACAATGAAGTATGCACTCAGTAAAGAGATTTAAGTAAGATTGTTAAGTCTACCTTGTTAAAGGATTTTGACTGGTCCACCTATTAGGATGAAATGGTAGATCTTTGACTTACAACTAAATTGTTGATACAGATTCCTTGATGTACTAATCACCTTTCTGTGATAGTTTTGGCTCTGCTGCTCCTTTTCTAATATGGCCTTCACAATTCACTTTTTACATGTTGCTTATTCACATTCACATTCTTACACACTTATGTTCATGACATTTCATGTTTGGATATGATACAATACATTACATATATACCAATCCAATTTACATAATTAAAAATTTGATCATCATAAAAGTTAACACCAATATTACAAAGTCGGGCCATATGAAGACACTCAAGTTCTAAAGACTGACTTGGTGAAGTTCTGATACTCGATGCCCACTTTCATTACTCGACATTGTCGTGCACTCGTTAGAAGTAGAAGCTTAGTCCATACTAATCACCTCAAAGTAGTCTTGAACTCTATCTACACCGGTGACTCAGTAGATACTATGTAACTCAACATAAACTGGATTACTTGTTTACCATGACTGTACTCAGTAAACATTGACTTCGCATTACATGATCTACTAGCTCAGTAGAAACTACAATGCTCGGTAACCATTGAAGTGCTCAAGTTGAATTGCTAGACTTCATGCTGACTGAATATACTTGGTAACCACTGGAAGTAGTCTAGAAGACTCGATAGATACTATAATGCTCGATTACTGTTGAATTACATGGAAAACATTGTAGACTATTCAATGAGCTTGGTAGCCATACAAAATCTAAATAAGTGTATGTCACTAATAACAAACTTGACTAATATGTCAACAATCTCCCCCTTTGGCATTAGTGACAAAAATAATTATCAACCAAAAACTTATATACATCACCATGTGATACTAGCTCAGTAGGGTATATTGTTTTTGAGATTTTTCAAATTTTATCTTTGTAAGTATATATAGTATACTATACAATATATCTACAAATTTTGCTCTGTTATATGCATTCTCTCCCTTTGCATGTTTCTCCCCCATATAGTATACTAAATGTTTCTCCATATATAACATACTATGTGTCTCTCCCCCTTTTTGACAGTAATGCCAAATATTTATTCAAAACTTATCTAAATAGAGACACCAAAATGAGATAGAAAACCAGAATGTACTTTAAGAATAACTGCCAAGGTTTTATCCCAATTTTCTTGCAAAATCTTGCATGTATGTAGAGCAATTTGTACTTCTATAGATAGTTGTATCATATGATTTGCAATAGAGAAGTTGTTGTCATGGATCAAGGTTTTTGAGTAAACAATATGTTTCTGCATTGTGTCCATGATAGGAAGGATCATATTCCAAATATCTATCAATGTTGACCAGATCCTTGCTTCTTCTATCAACAACTTTGCTTGCATGTCTTACAAAAATCTAATCTTCATCTAATCTGCAGAGCTTGAACTAGAGTCAAGTTGCAACTGCTGAGCACTGGTTTTCAGATCCTCATCAATTTTTGACAGTTTGCCCTTTATTTCCATTGTGAACTTGGAAACTTCACATAACTTCCCAAAAAGTGATGTCACATTAGAGCAGGATGATTCAAGATTGGTCAAAATTGATGAAAGCTCAACTTGATAAATAGCAATTTGCTGAGCAATGTGCTCCAACACTTTATTGTCAAATTTCTTTTCAACTTTCTCAATTAGCTTATCTTGTCCACTAGTGTCCTCATTGAACTTTTGGATTGCTTCTACTAATTGAAATAAAATAGGTTGAGAAGAATCTACCTCAATACCTATTGCCTCAGACAAATTTTTTTTAGCATCATCTAGAATCTTATATTCTCTATCTCTTTCCTCTCTATCATGCCCAAAAATATAAGGGGCAAAACACACACAATTTTTTTTCTTTTTCTATAATCTAATTTACTAAGTTTAACAAATTTAAACACAACTAAGACCTAGATAAAACTACAAAGTAACAACACGACCCTCCTAACAGTGTCTTGACATCCATTCAAGTTTAAAATTAATGATTATGAAAGGGATCATCAAACTATGGCTTCCATTCTTAAATTGATTAATAAATTTAACAATCAGATCTCAAGTTATAAAAGAATATATCACATTGTTACTTATATATATACTATCAACAAAAGTTAATGGGCTATGAATCTATATCATTCAGATAACATTAGATATTAAAGTTTTAATCAAGTAAATTATTAAGTAATAATATAATTAGGTCGTTGGATAATCATAAGTCTAATTATTTCAAAACATCCAAATAAAAGATCTTCTAGTTAATATATCTTTTCGACCATAATTAAACATGTAAAATTTAATTCTAATCCAAATTTATTTAAATCTATGAGTTATTAGAAATGAACATTTCTAATGTAATAACCATATAATTTAAAACTAAATATAACTAAATAATAAAGAAAAATTAGACTAACATTATCTATCGTCAAATACTGCATTAATATTATAATGCCAAATTAATCTTCTTCGCCACTAACTAATGAGATAAATAAATTACACTTTAAATTATACTACACTAAAAGAATTAATTACATTTCTAATAAAACATTCATAAAAGAAAACTAACTAAAATTTAAACTAAACTCGATTAATAAGAACTAACTACAACATGCTAATACTAAAGCTAAAGGATAAAACTACACTAGCTTAGGTATCTCTCTTTTTATTTTAAATATAATTATAAATTAAAAGTATACTATTACCTTAACAAATTAATTAAATAAAAAAAACTAAACTATCTAATATCCTAAGACAAGATACTACCCTATACTAGCACCAATTTAAATATTAAGTTCAAAGCTTTAACTAAACATATATATATATATATATATTTATTTATTTATTTATTTATTTTATTTTTAAAACCATATTAACTTACACAAACCATAAAAACATTACTTAATTTAAAAGCAGGCTACACTGTCTAATCTCCCTAACATTTAACTAAGCAACTTCTAACTAACAATCCCCTAACTACCCCTTAACTAACCAAGCACTTGAAAATGGGACAAGTGGACTGCCCCATCCACTTTCCCCCATTCTCCCATGCATGCACACACTACCCTAGGATGCTTGGCACACTATCCATGGAGTTGGAGTGCTGCCCCAAACTGTCCACCTCAAAGGAATGATGGAGATCCTAAAATAATTAAGGGAGTGGCAAAAAATTTATGTAAAACTTTGTTCGGGGGGAAGGTTGACCTTCCCACTTGCCTTGGACATCCATCAAGGATGTGACATGCTGCCCCAAGGCTCCAATTCGTAGCCCAGTATAGTCCCCCAGGGAAGTACGCCAGGGATGGTGGAGAGGTAAAAAGAATAAAAGAGTCTTGGTATGATAACAACCTACACACCATTAATGCCCTTTCTCCCATTCAAATTTCCATACCCCATGGTCAAGGTAAGATGTTGACAAGAATTTTGCTGGCTAAGGGGGAAGTGAACTAATTTCTTTGTCTTGAGAAATATGACTAGCCCTCCTTACAAATTTATGTTTGTATAGTCCTAGAAGCCTATGGTTACAAGGGTTAATAGCAATCAAGTCTAGTGGTTAGATTAGGATAGCTATAAGGGGGGGGGGGGGCGGGGGGGGGGGGGGGGGGGGGGTGGTGTGGTGGCGGGGTTAGTAAATGCATAAATTTTTCTTGTTGAGGGGTGTCACAAGGGTTTACATTCAAATGTTTTAAATCTTAAATGTATTCAATTTATATTCCCTTTTTAAAAAAAAAGATTTAATAATGATCTCTTTTTTTTGTTTGAAAATACAAAAAGGATAACTCAGAGAATATTCTTTATAACTTAGGGGAATTAATTTTTTTCCCATACATTTTCCAGAGAGGTTTTTACTTCTGGGAATGCACTTTTTTTTGTGAAGCCAATTTTGTCTAAGTGTTGACATGTCTCTGCTTTAATTTATTTTTGTGATATACTAAGAGTGATCTCTAACCTAATGACAACATTGATTCCTTTTTACAATATACCATTACAAGGATGTGTGTTATGGTTAGTCCTTTCTTTCTTTTCTCCTAAAATTTATGTTTTAACAATCATCATATGCAAGGTGTATGTTCCTTTATATTCAGGATTCAAGGTGATGCATAATTCTTGATCAAATTGATTTTGACAATTATGAAACTTAACAAGGAGAGAGATAACTTAGTGATTGCAATGTAGGAATTTCATTTCATCTTAATGCGTAAACATCGAATTGGAAACCTTAATATATCAAATAGCTTCTCATTAACATAATTGAAAACTTGAACATTTATAATTCAAGGCATTATCTATCATTCTATTTTCTCACATCCATATGCAAAGTTTGAAACCACATAAAAACAATGCAAGGAGATTTTCATCATCTTTTTTTTTCTCTATTATTCATCCTAGTTCAAAGCTCCATCGGGAAAGAACCAGTAAGAAAACCCGATGTCTTTGCCAATACATCAAAATTCAAATACATTTTACATAATATTACAATTCAAATGAAATCTCTTCTAAAACCTTCACAAGTGCATTCTTCCAATATCTTCAATTCTTCAAGGAAAACAAGGAGAAGACAAGAGTTGACCCAAGGTGAAACATCACAACATTAAGAACACAACAAGCATACACCCCAACCCAATTTTACACAATAGAACCAAACATAGGACCTGACTTGGGGGGAGGTGGATTTTCCCAATGGGAGACATCAATCACCATGCCATAACATAGCCCTTTTGGGGCTAAAACTTCAAGAACTTTCGTTCTTCTACAAGGCCCTTTCGAGGCTATTACCACAAGGATTTTCGTTCCTTTCCATATTCAAGAATTCACAATATCAAACAAAGCATGTGATGACAAGTAGGGGCCCATACACCCTACCCTCTTTCCCTCCTTTCACCATGAAAGGAGACTCTTCACCATTGAGGTCCAACTAAGGCCCTACCCCCGTACATGGCCACTTCTTCCCTATCCAAGGGCGAGTAATGCCAAAAAAATCCCCATGAAATCCCCTCATAAACAAATCATCAAGGCAAGCATAAGAATGCATCAAGAACAAACAAAAATCTCCCCAAATCCATCCCAACACACAAGCAAGCAAAAACAAGAACCACACAATACTTTATGCAAGATTCAAGCATGGGCAACATGAAGAACAAAACCAAAAGAGTGAAGAAATCCTACCTTCACAAAGAGTTATGGTAAAATGGTAAGTTGAGAAGAGTTTTTCCCCTTCTTCCTTCAATCTTCAAACTTTCTCTAAAAGTAGAGATTGGGTAACAACCCCAAAACTACTCCAAAATTCCTCTAAGTATGATCCTTAACTCAACTAGACTTCAAGTAACCTCAAGATGGAGTTTGAGTCCAACTCAAGTAGATGACAATCCATTTTCGCAATCAACCAAAAGTAGGGTTTTTGAGTGACCCTAAAAGTCAACCAAGGAGGCTAAAGGGGTGGAAAGTACTCCCAACCCATAACCTTATCCACAGGGTACTTAAATTTGATGATTTTAAGCCTTAAAGACTTAATAGGAACAAATAAAAGCTAGGAGAATAATAAAATCAAATAACAACCTTTTAAAGAAGACAATGCAAAGATAGCACAAATTAACAAGGGGTTTTAGTTCCGTCTTTCCATTTGGTTTCTTGGCTACATATCCTACACACTCATTGCACACATCAGTAGGTTCAAGAAATCACATGCATTAGGAAATTTATGTATCATAAAAATCATATAAATTAAAACATCCATTTTTCTAATAATCAATTATTTATCTAATTCTACTCATACTTTCGACTGTTAAAATTGTATAATAAAAAATGTTAGTTTTGCATTCATTTACTTCATCATCATACATGTTCATAAAGCATTAAATGACGAAATCAAATATCTGAAAGTAAAGCATCACACATCATAAATAGCATAATAATGTTTAGTGCATCAAATAATGTTCTAACATATCAAGTCATGAGTATCAAAATCACAATGTATCATCGATGCTAGGATGGGTCGGGGCAAGGCCTCAAACTCTCTTAATTTTTGTTGTTTTTCCTTTTCCTAGAGGAGTTCACCAATTATTTGCATTTGGTCTGCAGAAAGATTATAAATGTCCCATTTGGGAATTACTATTTCCTCATCTAAATCTATGTCCTCCTCTGTCTTCTTTCCTTTTCCCAAAAATTTTGTACTCGGTTGAGCCTTAGGTTCAACTGTCCTTGTACTTAATGCTTTTGTGTCCGAAATGGAAATGATAGTTGATATATTAGGACTTGTAGTGAAAATTGATATAGTACTAACTAATGGAATACTAACAGGAGTGCTTGTGGAATCCAAAACTAAAGAAGTCATAACTGAAGTATCCAAAACTAAAGTAGACAAAATTGTAGTATCCAAAATTGAAGTACTTATTGTTGAAGAACTCAAAATTGTAGAAGACACTACATCCATTAGTGATGACATCAATTCGGTAGCTGAAGAAGAGGGAGGCTATAGCTTGGTAGATGAAGTGGTAGTCACTTTTGTCAATGATGTACTGAGTTGAGTGGGGGCGAAGAGTGATTGGACATTTGAAGTATTTGTAGTTGTCACAATCAAACTTGTTGAAGCTGTCTCCAAGCTTGATGAGGCTACTGGTTTGGCTGGAGAGTGAGGAAGTGAGGTAATGACTGCATCAACTATCTTAACTGGGTTAGTCTCCTCATCATCTTGCTTTGCTTCCTTGGTAGCTTCTTCCACTATATCTTCTTTATCTTCCTTCATGAATTCTTCATAATCAATTGTGATAAATTGAGTTGATTCTTCATCATTTTCTTCATCCTTGTCACTGTCATCATCATCATCTTTAATTTCAATTAGGTTTTCACTAGGCTTGTGAAGATGACAGACATTTCTCCAAGTGTTTGTGGCATTCTTCACAACATATTCAATGTCTTTCATCAAAACTAAACAAGTATTGAATTTGAGTGTCATTATGTTTTCATTGTCCTTCAATGACTTGTTCACCTCAGCATCTGACATGCTTGGTATCAATTGTCTCAAGGTTTGTGCATAAATATCTTTGATAGTTTGTTTGGTATTCTCCCATCTTATCTTGATTTTGTCTAATAAGACACTGAGAATCTGTTATGCTAGCTGATAAGGTGAGTATTTCCATTGGCCCATTTTATCCATGACCAGGTCTTCAATCTGTTTTTGCTCAGCCTCTGTTCTGGTCTCATATTTGAGAGCTTTGAAGTTGGTTACACCAACTCCTTCTCTCCATACCTTGAGTCTATCTTGGAATGTGGGAGGAGGTTGGCTAAATATGATATCACTACCTTCCTTGTCTGCCTTCTTCCTTGTCCTTCTTGTAAAAACTATAGTGGATGGCTTAGGTGGCTTGGTGATGATCACCTTGCCTTTCTTCTTCACAGGCTCTTCTTCCTTTTTAGACTCATCATCATCCTCTGCTTCTTCTACATCTTCACCTTTTCCCTCAGTTAACATAAGAGGTGTGCTTGATTTTAGTTTAGCTATCCTCCTTTTTCCTTTGTTAACTGTCTGAGGGAGCTTTATTTCTAGCTCTATTCTTGCCTCAGCGTCATCTTAAGTTCCAAAGTATGGTGCCTTTGGATCAACAGGTTCATTGACTAGGGCTTTAATAATATCCTTTGTTTCATCAATATTTACCTCATAAGGAAGAGGTTTCACCCACACAACTCTAGGCTTCACTTCCTGGATGTATACTCTATCACTATCTACCATAAAGCATACATCATCTTTGTAATCTTCAACTAGCTTCTTAGATATCCTGAACCTATTGTTCATTTTCTCTTTGAAAGCATTGAAGTAGTTTTCCATAATGCTAACATAATTCTCACCCATTTATGTAATGTATTCATTAATTTGGTACAATACAAGCACATCTTTTCTCCATACTACCATGCCTTTGGAAGGGAAGAACTTCTAAACATAGAAGAACAAACAGGTCAATAGTGAACCAACTTTATAGGGGTTGTTCTTAGATCTCCTGATACTTTCCATGTTCTTGTTGAATTGCTTTAGCAACAGATCTGCAAGATCATAAGACAAATTGTTCTTTACCACTTTATATGCCAAATGAATAGCTTTACAGGACACACTGTTGAGATGGCTCAAACTGTATATCTTATGTGCTATCACATGAATCCCGAATTTCGACTCTGTATCTATCACACTACTAATTTTCATGCCTCTGTCATCCCACTCAGCTAGGGTTTTCTTTTCCAATTCCACCTAACCTAGGGTTTTCGTAGTTTTAGCCTTGGCAAGCATAGGAAGGCTAGTAATATGATGAATCATTTTCTTTGTGATCACAACTGGTTGCTCAAGCCATAATTGACCATTATGCACCCAACTTAGAATGTACCTAATCCATTTGATTTGAAAATCTTGGGGCATATGTGGAATATGCATTAAACCTTTTTCTTCCAAATGCTTATGCTCGGGTTTAAAAATTCCATCAACACATAATTCACCTAGGGCATCATCCATCTCTAGAGTACCAATTTCTTGAATAGAACACTTAAAATGAGTTCGAATATCATTAATAAAGAGTACCTTAGGAGGGATTTGTGATTGAGCTCGGCTTGGGTCAAGGGTTGCAATCACATGCACAAATTTGAAATCCGACACTTTCCACTCAACTCCTTGGACCAACATCTTAGACCCTTTCTTTTCTTTGCTACTACTCCTTGATGCCATGTTACTCAATAAACTATGAGAACCTTGATAACTTTGCTGGAAATTTTCTTAAGGTCACTTGATCTTACTGTAATTCACTTCTTTGCAATAGCACTTAGATTTCACGGTGAAAAATAAATTCAATTTCATGATTTTGTTAAAACCTTGCCATCAATGCTCAGTACAAAGGTAGCTGAGTTAACATCTTGCTTGACAAGTTGTCATCCACTATTTTGCTGATTACTCGGTGAAGGCTTTGTGACTCGGTAACAATGTGTGTCTTGTTACTTCCGACCTTGCTCAGTAGAGTCCATGACCCGACCTTATTCAGTAGAGAAGATAACTCAGTGATTACTGATATCAATCTCTCTCAGTGATCCCTTTGTATCTTAAATACGAATTTGGATCTTTGTCACCTTTTAATTGGAACTATTTGGATGTGATCTTGATAACCCAGTTCCAATTATTCTTTGAAAACTTAGTTGGAAATGGTGGAGTCACTCACTTCTTGAGTGACATGACCATCATTGCTTGGACTAGCATTCTTAGTAGACTTTGGAATCCATTGTTGTCTCATCTGCTTTCGGATGTTGTCAGCTTTTGCTTTCTTTTCATCTTCAATTCTACCTATATTCATGCAGTTCTTGGCTAGATGACCAAGTTCGATACAGTGAAACATATTATGGTGGTATATTTTCTCCTTATGTGATGTTTAACACAATTCATGCCAATGTGTCCAAATTCTCCACAGTAATGACATCTACACAAGTGTTGTAGTCCCAACCAATTATTGCTTTCACAATTTGCTCTACTAGATTGAATGACTTAGTTCTGCATTCTGATGCCTTGTGACCTTGTTTCTTGCATTTGTGACACTTGCCCTCAAATTTTGGTTTCTCTTTGCATTCATTAGCCCTATGACCATGATGACTGCAATTGTATCATTTTCTATTGAATTTTGCTTTTCCATTACCCCAACATTTTTTTGATGTATGACCTATCTTACCATAGTGATTGCAAGTAGGTTTTTGATTCTTTTGAGCACCTTGTTTGGAGGATTCACCTTCTTCTAAGTATCTAATTCTTTCTTTACCCTTTTGTCTATAGAGATTCTGCTCATTCACTTGATCCAATTGATTCATGTTTGCTTGGGATCTCATTATCCTTTCATTGATTTGCTTTTTAGAATTTAGATCATTCCTCAATCTTTCATTGATTTGTCTTTCAAAATTTAAATCATTCCTTATCTTTTCATTTTCAAATCTTAAGCTAATGATTTCTTCATTTGAATTGAAGAGTTGATCAATAAGGTCTGCTTGCTGAAGGGATTGATTTTGAATTTCATTATTCCTTCCATCCATTTCTTCTTTTATCTTGTTTCTTTGTTTCAAGATTTCACATAATCTTGTTGACTGAATTTCTTGTTCTCTTTTTAGTTTCCTTACTTCTTCTTGTAGGGAACCATTCTTTTCTAGGAGTTCTTTGATTGCATCATTTGCTTCATCTAGGCTGCTTGAAGGGAAAAAGTCTTCAATTCTTTCTTCAATGTACTGATGATCATTCATCTGATTTGCAAGTTCCTTCCTTCTTTTTAGAGATTGGGAAAGATGCTCCTTTTCTATAGATACTATGTAACTCTGCATAAACTAGATTACTTGTTTACCATGACTGTACTTGGTAAACACTGACTTCACATTATGTGATCTGCTAGCTCGGTAGAAACTGCAATGCTTGGTAACCACTGAAGTGCTAGGGTTGAATTGCTAGACTTCACACTAACTGAATACACTTGATAACCACTAGAATTAGTCCAGAAGACTCAGTAGATACTATAATGCTCAATGACTACTGAATTACATGGAAAACACTGTAGACTATTCAATGAGCTTAGTAGCCATACAAAATCTGAATAAGTGTGTGTCACTAATAACAAACTTGACTAATATGTCAGCACAAACTTGTGGGGGGTTTCAAACATGGTATCATAAACCACAAATATTTTCTAACTTGCTCACTTATCTATTAATTAAGAACTTGAGGAGTTGTAATTATGGATAAGTATTGTAAGAACCAGAATCTTATAAAAAAATTGATCTTCATGTTGGTGCAAATCCTATGAAGACTTTCTTTGCAATCATATAATTTAGTATTTTATTTGGTTTTACAATATATATCATAGGTTTTGGAGTGTGGGTGGTTTCTCTCTAGATGACTATTTTTTAAACATAAATCTACTACTAACTCTTCTAAATTAATTGTGCTATTATATGTATTTCTCTATTTTTCTTTAATAGTTTAGATTAGATTTAAAAGTTCTATGTTCACTTCTCTCAAGTTTGATGTCACAAGTTGATTTTTTTATTCCCTTCTTGCTTTTAAGTTTGGATAAAATAAAGGAGTTAAAGAAAATTGTTGTCAATATTGTACACATTGATTTCTTTAAGAACTATGAAAATAGCACATGAATGTATACAAGTGAATGGTGAATATGAGGATGCTAAGGATGATAAAATATCTTGGGATGCAAAGTTGTATATCATTTCTTTATATAGTTATGTTGATAATTTTAGTTTCATTTAAGGATTTTATTTTATTGCTAGGAAAAATAAAAAATATCTTAGGGGATATTGGTGCTCAATTATTACCTTTTGAGCTAGTAGCATATATAGTACCTAGTTACATATAGATAGCCTTTGATAGTTTACACATGTATAATTATAAATAGTGGGTAAGTGCACTAAGATGGTGTGCAAAAAAGGGTATAAGTGGCACCTTTTTTTTCCTAAAATTAGATAAACCTAATCTTGGAAGAGTCATTTGAGTCTCATGCACTCAAAATGAGAAAATGTGTGAAACACAAAATTGTAGTACTTTGAATCTAGTTTCTAAACTTTTTTTTAAAAGACAATGGATAGGATCAAGAGGATCAAACCATCAGTGCACAAAAAAATTGTTCCTATTTTTTGCTAAAAAACATAACATAGATATTTCCATGTGCTCCACAAAAATTATAGTTATATTTAATATTTTTCAAGACCCTTTGGTAGGATGATAGGTAAGATTGAGATCTAGAAGTTGTGCATTCTTTCATAATTTTTTGACAAGTAGTTTTTTTTTTCTATTAATTTTTGAAGTGACCCCATCCTAAAATTCTAGTACCTCTTCGTGCATTGGGAATAACTTGCATCAACATGATGCAAAATCAACACTTTTTAAAAAGTGTATAGAATCAAATGTAGAACAATAATATGTAATTTATTTTTCATTTGATTAAGTAGATCATAAGTTATTAAAAAATGGTAGACGTATGTTTGAGAGGACTATCAAGACACTTATAAAGAAAAATTAACTTCACAATGCTAATGTTGTCCAAAGTTTAAAAAGATACACATGGTTAGAAAGGTAAGAAAATGTGTGAGATTATGGTGGTAATTTTTGAGACACCCACTTCACCATTTTCAAACTTGATGAAGTCAAAGATGAGAATTGATTGTAGAAGATGAATAAACATTTAAGCAATGAAAATGGAGTGAAAACATCAACCCAAGATTTTGGGTCATTTAAAAGGCCTATTAGCTAGCCTAAATGTGATTGTGCTTTTATTTTAACAAAACGTGATTGTGTTATGTATAGTAAAACAAAATAGTCATACTATCCATAAAGCAATTTCGTTATGAGTAAGTAATAACACAATTGAGTTATGAGTAAGTAAAAATGTGATCATGTTATGACTCGTTAATGAGCCAAGCCAATTTTGAAATTTGATGAAAAATATACATAATGCAATCATGTTATGTGTAATTTTGACTTTTTCTTTCATGGTTTCCATTTTTTTTGCACACCATCTTGGTGCACACACCCTAGAAATAAAACACACATGGTTGTATTTAGAGACACATTACAAATTATCACATATGACTTTAAGTTTTCTTTAATGAGTAATTTAAATGCATTTGTACATAGTCTAGTTGGTGCTAAGATATATGCACATAAATAATTCATATATTGCAATACTAATAATAAGTTGATAGAGTTAAGAGAACTTAATAACATACACAATTCTTTCTTTAGTGAGTGTGATTTGTATGAATGCATGAAATTTACAACTTGCAGTGCATAGAGTAGGAAACAGGCATATAGATCAATGTTCTTTAGGCAAGACAAACAATGATAATGCATATGCAATGAACCTGAATATGCAATAAACACACTTAGTAATAGATTTATTGCACACAAGTAGAGTACTTTAACAACAAAAAACCTGAATAAAAACTAGAAGAAAAAGTCTACGAGAAGCCATGATAAATGATGTAACAAATAATGCACAATCTAAGGGTGGAATGGTGAATGGCTGGATAGGGATCAAATATATAACAACGACCAACAAAATTCTAATTAAAATAAAATAATAAAGAAAAATGCAAGGTAGATTTGTAGCCCTTAATTACATCTAAAAAAATGTAAATGAATTAGAAATATTGTAACTAAAACCTTCACGTAGAAGAGAATCCTTTAAAAAAAATTATAAAAGGTGTAGGAATGTAAGTACATCAAGAACTATAAAGAACTAAAAAGTGCCCTTAGCTAAACAGTCTAGAATAGGTAATTAAATCAAAAGATATTTAAATATGATTTAGAGGAAAATGAGCATCAACCAAAAATAATAAATGCTAAAACTAAATGAATTTAAGAAATAAACTTAGATTCGGTGAGGGGAAATTGATGTTGAAGGCATAAGGTATTGATTCACTACACAACATAGTAACACAGGGACACGTCCCCCACCCCCTTCCTTTTTGCCTGACATCCCGGAGAATTGGACACACCAGGGACTTGGGGACTCCATTCCCCCATCCCCAACGACGCCACTAGATTCTCCCACCTTTGCCAAGGATGGGGGTGACGTCCTAGCGCTAACTATTTGTTGATTCAACTATTTATGTTCAATGTTCAATGTTCCAATTCAATGCAATGTTCAAGTATTTACTCTCTTACATCTTTATATCTTATATTCAATACATCTTTTCAGAATGAGCACTTTAAGTGCCATATGTATAGTATATACAACCCCTCTGTCCCCTGCCATCATCCCCCCATGATCCCCAAATTAAGACCCCTCTATCCCGCCATCCTGGAAACTTGATCCCCCATTCTGTTGTCCCCCATTCTCCAAGGCAACGTAACTATGCCACACAATTCTAAT
The DNA here is from genome assembly GCA_028749045.1 of Cupressus sempervirens. NCBI lineage: Eukaryota > Viridiplantae > Streptophyta > Pinopsida > Cupressales > Cupressaceae > Cupressus > Cupressus sempervirens. The sequence goes on from CM053784.1 coordinate 411,718,119, forward strand.
GTTTGGACCTTAGTGTCTTAGACTTTATAGATTGATTTTGATTTTCTCTAGTTCAAATTTATGCTTGCAAAAATGATCCTTGTGAGTGTCAAAATGATTTTGTATGCATAATTGAACACATATGCACACAAAAAATTGTTAGAAACTAATTACTTGAATATGTTCACCTTGATATTATGATTTTTTTAAACCTAAGCATTTATAATGTTTACAAATGCCTTTAGAGAGCATTTTGAATTGTGAGGCTCATATTCTTCTTAATCAATTTTTTAATGGAACAACTTTATGGTTTTGAGTGCAGTGAAGTGTAAGATAATGCCACAAACAAATAATGTAGAATAAATTCTGCTTTAAGCTATTTGATCAAGATAATCTTTAATACATTCTCGTATTCATATATGATTTCAAAATTAATGAATATCCTTCTAGACAAAAAAATAACACATACATCAATACAATGTGTGTTAGATCAACTTACAATGTCTAATAGAAAAAGTTGACGTGACTTATTTTGAATTTGAATGTTAAAAATTCAACATTGAAAGTTTAAATGAATGAATATCTTTAGAGAAAATAATATAGCACATAAATAAACATAAAAGTGTTTTAGATTTACTTGCACTGTTCAATAAGAAAAAAGTAGACAAGATATAGTTTGGATTTGAATTTAAAAATTTAAAATTCAGAGATTCTAACTTGACAGGTTCACTCACCTTAGTATTCTCTCAACACATATCAACATCATCAAGACCTCAAACTCAATGATGCAACTTTATTTATATTAAATCTCTCTATCTACCCAAAGAACTTACTAGAATCTCAATATTTTAAAACAATTGTAAAAATGAATTATATCAACTTTACACATCTTCCATCTAGAATAATACAAATGAGACTAGAAATCAAAATCAATTTTTTTAATGAATAATCCTTTCTATTAAATCAAAATATAAAGTATATATTCACAAAAGAAAAAAAAAATACTAGTTAACAATATATACTAGAAAAAAAATAGTATAATATAGATTATTAAAGAAAAAGGTGAAAATGTCATGGATGTGTTCTTTCCTTGTTGGCATTCTATGAATAAAATATTATTATAAAATATAAATATAAATTAACCTTACATAAACTAACACTAAGACAAACTTGTACCATGATGTCACGGTCATTCCTAAGGCTCCGTTTGGTTGCTGGCATAGGAATATAAAATTAGAATAGAAAAATGGAATGGGAATGGAAATGAGGAATGGGAATAGAAATAGGCAATTCCAATCATGTTTGGTGCACTTGGAATTCGACTGAGAATATGTTAATCTATTGTTTGGTTGTACAAAAATAGAATAGGAATAAGGTTAAGTTTTGTATTTTTAAAAACATTTTTCCTAATTTTTTTTTTAATTTATTATTTTTTTAGTTAATTCATTTTCATTTTCATTTTTTTAAACAAATAGATATAATTTAAAAAAATGTTATTAAAAAAAATTTAACAAAAAAAATTCAAAAAGTAAAAGTAAAAAAAAAAAATTCAAAATAAAAAAATCCAAATTTGTTTTTTTTTTTTAAATTTTGAAAAAAAAAAATTTTAAAAAAATTTAAAAATATTTTTTTAATGGAAAATCGGAATGGGAATAGAAATGACCTATTCCAATAACAGATATTTTTTGGCATAGACATATGCTCATTTTAGGGGCAAAATTGAAATATGTCTTCCTATTCCCAATTCCGATTTAGCTTACCAAACAGCGAATATAAAACATATTCTAATTTCGTTTTCCTATTCCACTCATATTCCAGCAACCAAAGGGGGCCTTGGGGTATCCATGGAAGAAAGGAGAGCGTTGTCTATGGAGAGTCCCTCCCGCATAGCTACTCTAGTTGCCTCACAAAATCCTGCTCCCTTATCTGAGCGACAAAACACAAACGTGAGGCCAACAAGTCTCTGTCGTCCCATCATCTGCAATGCCAACACTGCGCAGATTTTGTGCAGAATATTTTATTCCACAAAGATAAATGGTTGGTCCTTTATCCATTTTCCAGGCCATGTCTGCTTGCCACCTGTCAACCGAACAACGAAAAGTAGATCGAATACGTGGCACAATTGGATCCGGTTGGTTGGTCATACTGTACATTCAGAGACCTCAGCTGCTCCATTATCAATTCCTCCTCATAAATCCCTACCGATACTAAATCTGACAGTTCGTCAATGTTGAAAAGCCCAATTGCAGTCTCCAATTTGGTAAATATTCCTCCTAAATAATCTCATTTCTGAGGCAATCCCCAACAGTTTCTTCATTTCTAAGGCATCCATCAACATTCGTCTCTTCTATTTTGAGAATTGGGCATTTCTTAGACAATCTCATTTCCAAGGCATTAATCAACAGTTTCTTCATCTATTTTGAGAATTGGGCATTTCTTAGACAACCTCAATTCCAAGGCATAAATCAATTGTTTCTCCATCTATTTTGAGAATTGGCAATTTCTTCTGGCAGGATGAAATATAATCAACCAAGCTGCAATAGTGAGGAGTCTGGACAATATACATCTCTTGACTTTTAATGTAAGGGTTCATGGGATGGGGTCGCACACTTTTAGCAATTATTGTCTTTAATTCTCTGTGAACCGTCAAGTCTATTCCCTTTAAAACAAAGCATAGATGTCAATCCCTGCTGTAGTCAACAGAATTCCACTGATATCTGTCCACAACAAGAACTGTTACCCACAGCAATGCCTTCCTTCCAAATTTTTTGGCGAAACATTAGTTAGGAACCCAACAGGTTTTACATCAACTAACAAAAATATAGTGTCCTTTGCTAGTCCTAGAAATGACGTTGAAGAGGATGACAAAGAACAGGAGGGAAAGCCGTCCGTCTCTCTTTCACTTGAGGATGTCAATCCTGTTGGGCTTGGTAGGAAATCAAGACAGGTGTTTGATGAAGTATGGAGAAAATTTTCTGAATTGGGTCAATTGTCTCGCACTCCAAGAACTGATGAAGAGTACAATTCAGTGCTCGTGGGAGGACCCATGTGTGAATTCACAATTCCTGGTGCACAAGACACCACTGTACTGGTTGTCGGAGCCACAAGTCGAATTGGTCGGGTTGTTGCCCGAAAGCTTATGCTGAGAGGCTACAAAGTCAAGGTATGATTCAACAATTGTAGTTGTATAGGGTTTTCTGCTTAATCATTACTAGTTATGCAATTTTGGAAGTTGGCCTAAGGCATTTTCTCAATTCAGGCCTTAGTGCGAAACGCAGATCCAGAAATACTAGAGATGCTTCCAAGATCAATAGGGATAGTGGTTGGTGATGTAGGTGAGCCGTCAACACTCAAAGATGCTGTAGAAGGTTGCAATAAAGTTATTTACTGTGCTACCGCACGCTCCACTCTTACTGGAGATCTTAATAGAGTGGATCATTTCGGTGTGTACAACTTGTCAAAAGCTTTCCAGGTTTGTATCTATGACACATTTTAATTTCATGAATCTGACAAATATTTGTTTCCTTAGTTCCGGGTTTTGTTTATTGTTTTCAAAATTTATTTTGTGTTGTTACCTAATAGTGAAGAGAACCCTTTTCTTAATTTCTTAAATTGATCAGTAAATTTTTCTCATGGGTATAGTCTTAGATGGCATGATCACAGGTTGTTTCTCCTTACAATAGTTGGCTTCTTCCACAGAGGTGGCATCTCTACCTAATTTAACATTAACATTTGTGCATTTAAGCATGTGATATGGCTCTAAGGGATTTGTACAGAGGTTTCCATAATTCCCCGTGATTTATCAAAGGAATCTGTCCACCTGACTTACATGCTAGGTTAGTCACTGGGCTAAGGTCTTAGAGAATACAAATATTGTCTTGGGTAATCACTATGGTTATACTCAAACATACCTTAAGGTGCCCCGTGCTGATATGCATTGCCATAAGTTTGATCCCCACCTTAAGGTGATTCCATGGCCACTACTACATGTCCATCCATGGGCATGAAATCTTGAACTCATCATTACTCACTAATCACCCTAAACCCACTGGGCACCCTTTTCTTAATCTTCAGGATTGCAACTACATTTTGCCAAATTCTTTTCACAAGTATGCACTACTGTTTCTTTCAGCGACAAAATTATAATCTTTGAAGCTATTAAATTTGCTTGGCCTTTTGCTATTGAAATCTATTCTTGGGAAACCTATCTTGATGTTTACTCTTGATATGATTTAACATTGTGGTCAAGAAATATGAGCATGTCAGGCAATCACTAATTGAAAAAACAACCATAGTCTATGTGCTTTACATATCCTTCGAGCTTGCAGTGAAATATGCTGTTTGGTTTCGATAGCAAATCCCAGAATTTCTAAACTTGGCAATGAGTAACCACTATATGGCATCTGATTGTGCAGGACTATAACCATAGGTTAGCCCAACTAAGAGCTGGGCGAAGCAGTAAAAGCAAACTTACAATTGCCAAGTTTAACCGTCCAGAAGCACTGGAAGGTTGGGAGGTGGAGCAAGGAAGATATTCTATTGATACATTTGCTTCCAAATATGATGGAGGCATGGATGCAACCTTTGAGTGTAAGGAGACTGGAAATGCAGTATTCTCAGGTTGGCTTACATACTCTGTACTTTGGGTTTCCCAATTTGCAGCATGGCTATCATGACGATTTTGTTGTGCATTCATAAAACTCCTCATTTCAAATCAGTTTGAAGATGTACATGAACTATTTTATTAAGATGTGCATGAAAGAGAGGCTTGCGACAGCAATGCATTTTCATTAATGAGTTTCTGAAATAAGAAATTCAAATGTGCATTTCAGCCAGCATGAGAAACATTATTTTTATCATTGTTATGAACTCAGCTTATGAGTAAAAACTTTGTCTATCATATAGGTTTTAATGTATATATATTTGTAAGAATCCCAACCAGTTCTAACTTGAGAAACACCAATCACTTTACCTTTTTAGATGTTTGACATTTTGTCAAACACTTTGCATGAAACCTTTATCTCACTGTCTTTTACTTGCTTGAAATGATTTAAAATGAAGTTTAAATGCTTGCAAAAGATTACTAGGAAATCAAGGTAAAGAATTGGAGACCAATGCAATCCTGTAAATGTAGAAATTCAACGTGGATCCTTGTTGATCCCAAATGCAGCCTTATCATATCCAAACACTGCTTTAATACAGGAAGCTGCAGCTCACATAAGCATCTCCTAGTGACGTCAATATTCCAAGTGTTGGCAGTAGGGATCACTCCCTATCAGATCGCTACAACAGTGATCGCAAATGCTGCCCAGTAGAGACGATAGCAGCTTCAAATTAACCCTCCAGTAGCTCTGAAAAACCACTATAAATTTGTAATGTTGGACACCCAGCAGTATGGCAAATATCTCCAACAATCTTCAACTTCAGCAGTATAAAACCCTTCTCTTGAATGCTAATTTCAGATCATATGCATTCCAAATTGACATACAACAGCATCAATTTGGTGGCTAAACAAAATCAAAATTCAAACACAAATCACTGTATGTTGCAACAGCTCAAAGTGCAAACCATATGGAGAAATCAGTCCTCCCCCAGCTTCCAATGCTGAAACCCTCAAAACCTTCACCAAATTCATAAAAGAAAAATAACAAGAGATGAATAAATCAAAGCTAGAGCCTTTCTTTTATAACAATTAAAGTCAAAATCTTCTTCAACACACCAATGGCCAATAGCTTCTTCCATACACTTTTCACTTAAATGCGAACTTTTCTTTTGGATTCAAATTTTAATTTGTAATAATAAAAAATGATAACCATTTACTCCAAAACTTTAATTAATTCCTTGGCACAGACTTCCATGGATTAATTAAATAAATGACCCCTTCCAATGATGACTCAACCCTCAACTTAAGTGAAATTATGAAGTTGAAATATAACTTTATAAGAAGTCATTTAATGATTTAATAATAATTTGGCCACTAAATTAATAATAACTCCCAAAATACTTATCCTTTGAATATGTTGTCTAAAGTGTCATGCCTATTATTTTTTCATGTGACCAAATGCACTTTCCTAAAATAGAAAGGGTCTCTTTCAACCATCACCAGACTTGTCATAAATAGTAGGTGCATGAAACTAAGCCCAAATGGAGTCCAATCTGTGTCAAAAGAAGACCAAACTGGAACATACTAAATTGTGAAGAAGAAAAGACCCTCCCATAGCCTATGAGGATCACAATAATAGGCTACTCCCTCAAACTTTGGTGCTAGCAAAAATGGGGACATTACAATACTGTAACTTGTTCACTGAAGTGAACAGTTGAAACCAATTATTCTTTTCTGGAAATCATCTACTTTTGACTGGTAGTCCAGGATGCAATGGGAGTGTGTACCCCTAGGGCAAATTGGCCCCTTTTTAACAACTTGGATTCATTTTATTCTTGTTGGAACAACACAACTACCTTTTTATAGGTTTTTTGAAAGTAACAATTTGCCAAATAAAGTTTCAATATGTAAGGACAAGAATGGAATGCACAACTGATTCTTGGCTGTCATGAAAGTTTCTGACTACATTTTGTTGTTCATGTGAACTGCTGTTCATAGTTTTCTGGATACAAGAAAGTTCTTAAACACATTCTTTGCATGAAGAAGACATTCATATTATTCATAAGTACCTTGAAATTAAGACACTTGGATGGCACATAGATCTGTTTAACTAAGGAAGAACTCAGACACAATGCTGTAACTGCAACTTGGAACTTGTACTTAAGCTTGGAAAATAAATAAATATATAAATTCATCAATAATTTAGACAATATATAGGTCCATTTTTTACAATAGTTGCAGATGAAAGAGATAATAGTGTCATATGATGATTTAGTATCACTAAAATAATCTCTAATCCCTCAAATATTCTCCAACTTATAACATGCTCATAATCATTAACCTCAATCTTGATGGAAAATCGTTTTTCTCAGGAATGAATGCATCAGCAAGTATGTTCTCCTGCAATGCTTCCACTTTTATTGCTTCCCTCTCTATTTTTAGATCTTTGTTGGTAAAATGGGATGTGCATCCTTGGAAATCTAATTAGAATATGGATTATGTCAACCACGTCCATTCTGTCAAGAGCCTTCTTTCCCTACCTTTTTGATGCATTGAACTAAAATAAGTAGTACATGAAAACAAGGTCATGGATGTGCTTTTGGGTCAAGTTGTTTGTCTTCGTGGTTTGAATACTCTCCTAGAAGTTCCAATTGTACATGGAGCGAAAGCATGAATGATACAAAGCATGGATGAGTAGCCTTTGGAGATAACTTGTTCAAGAATTATAATATCCCCACCACAAATATGCAAATAGTACATTTATAACTTTGTAATTTTGAAAGTAATTTATTAAAACTAAAGAATTGTATGATTAAAGGACCTTGTTTTGTATTCAACTGCAACCTGCCTTCACAAGCCTCTGGAAAATAATTCCAAGCACTTTGATTTTTGTTCGATTATTCTTGAAGTGCTTGGGCAAGATGAAGTAACTTTGTTGTTAAATTTAAAACTTATGAGTTACTTGAACTAAAGAAATGTGATTAACTACAGAAATTGTCGATGAAGTAGAAGAGGAAAGAGATAATTCAGCTCTTCATATGAATCCATTTGCATCAGGATCTTCTCATAATGGAGCCCAAACCTAAAGGTTTTTTCTCAAATAATTTCGATATGAACATTGCCCAACTTGGACCGGGATGCTTGGAAAGATCATATCTAGAAGCTCTCAACGAATTGGGGGCTTCTTAGTGGCTCTAAATGATGGTGATGCTCCTGTTGGTCAGCTGGATTTTATGCCATTTTGGTCTTGTTATATTTCATAAGTTTTCTATTTTATTTGAAACTTTGAGGCCTTGGTGCTGCCTGATGGTGCAGTTATTTAGATGTAGTTTTAGTATGCTTTTCTATAATACTGGTAATAATGTAAAGGTCTGCGTGCCTGCTATGGCTTTTATTAGCTATAATGGTTTAACTGCAGATATTGGTGAGAAGTATGGGCAGGGGACTAATAAGTCTTTTAGCGATACCGATACTTTGCTTATGGTTATGATAGTGTTAAATGGGATCTATGGGTTAAGGTTTTTGATAGATCATCTTTTTTATTGTATATTGGGCTATTATATAGTAGGGTGAGGTTTTATGCTTCTGTCCATGTTCTGCCTGCTATTTTTCTATGTTGGTTGTACTGGATATTGTTAGCTGAACTGAACTTGTGAGGGATCAAGGTCATTTCCCAGCTAATTCAATCAAAAACACCGTCCAACATTTAGACAGCACTTCTTCTTGCTCATGACCACTTCATCTCTAAAAGGAGGTCCACTTATTGCAATACTGGACTCCAATCACAATTAACTTTGTTTCTTCTGATCCCTCTTTTTTCTCAATCTTGCAGGACTTTCTAACTTGTATCCTTTGGGATTTATTGCAAATTTCATTTTGTACATAAAAATGATAAGTCACTGCTAATTAAATGCATGATAGATAACCAATTGATAAATAACATTGCAGAACATGCTGAGAAAAGAAAGGAATACGTATTTCATTCTTTATCAAATAACTTCTTGTTGAAGAAATGAAGTGCAAGTGCCCAGACTTATTTCTAAATACAAGACTGTCTTAGGGAAATCTGGGTGCTTCTTTCTTGTTTACAACGGTAATTAATCCAAATAATCAAAGGGGGGTCACCTTTGGAAGTTCTATTTAATGAGAGATCCAGTAACTTTGTAGTTGATTCGATCCTCACTATCACTAAAATAATTGGTTTCTCCATTACAAACAATTGTAACTTGGTTCATTCATGTTTCTATTTAGAACTATCTCGGTAGTCCTTTAGTTTTTAATTTCTTTACAATTGTTCAATGGCATGGTAAATGGATACAATTATAAATTTTCAATTGTTTACTTATCGAATGAATTCCTTGCTATCTCAATTGCCACACAATATCATGACTTAAGTGATGACACCTTCACTAAAAGAGTATTTTCCTTATCAGATTACTCTATTACTTTATAAATATAAATGTCATTTGCAGGATTTGTGTATACCAGAACGGGATATGTGGAGATAACAAAGAAGCTTTCTCTTCCCTTGGGTTTTACGCTTGACAGGTACAAATGTGTGTTATTCAAATTGGATGCTTTTCCTTTTATGGACTATTCATTATAGTATACATGTAAGGAACATGAGGAAAAATCATTACAGATTATAGTAATTATAAAAGTGAGATTAATTGTTAACACTTCTATAAATACATTTATGATCTAACTAGCCAATTAACAGATTCGAAATGGTACGAACAATTTCAGAGCAACTTCTGTATCTGTATATGTTTCTTAAAGAAACTTTTAGCCCCTTAAGTTATATCTTTCCTTGAGGTATTTTTTTGAAGTATCTAATTTCAGAAATAAATTCTTTAAAGTTGATAGGAAATGATTTCGACATAGACTAACTTAAAATATATACCAGTGCATTGCCAATTTCCTTTGAACATTTAATAACTGTAAACTTTTTCTATACTTGTTGTTGACAGATATGAAGGCCTATTATTCTCTGTTGGTGGAGATGGAAAGGCATATACTGTAATACTAGAAACTGGGCCAGCTGGGGATACGTCTCAAAGCAAACTATACTTCACACGGTTTGCAACACGTATAGGCTATGGCAGGGTAAACAACTTTTGGTTTTTGAAATTCAGTGAATTATTACAGCACATACACATATTAATATAATTTAATTGTGATCACAAAATTTCTGAAGATTAAAAACAGTGAACACAAATTACTGAAATTGGTTGCTACTTATTGTCATGCAGTATAGGCTACCTTTCTCCACTTTCCGGCCTGTGAAACCTGATGATCCTGGATTGGATCCATTCCTTGTACATACGATGAGAATTCGCTTTGAGCCAAGAAAGCAGGCAATCCTTTTTTCTGGTTCATGTATTATTTACATTGTTTGTGTCTTATTTCACATTAACAAATAAAAAGCACTTGAAAAGATTTGTATGTGGCCAGACTGCAACTGAATAGGACTTGCTTTTATTTATAACTTGACAGATTATGATTTCTTTCATTGGTAAAATGTAACAGAGAGCAACTACTACAACTTCAAAACAAGGATTACTGGACGGTAACAACTTCAAGATGATTCTAGAGTACATAAAAGCTCTGCCAGTAAGTTTGACTACTATATAACTCTTCTGTATGTTTGACCCGTATAAACATCATAGCAAAGAAAGAAGCCCTTTTTAAGTTTTTTGAGATAGTGCTCTGTCGTTGACTTATTTCTTGCTTAAATTCACATCATAAATGTTTCTGTGAAATTTATTATGGAAAGCTATTTTTATATAATCTTGGATAAATGAATCAGCACAATTTTCAGGACGACTAATTTTTTTTGTCATTGGAACTTTAATATTTTGGTGTTTGAGATGCTAGCTGACAAGATTGTTGCATATCTCCTTTTGATGGGTATATCTCTCCGTTGTATAGAAAATAAGAATCCTTGAAATTCTAGAACGAAAATCCCATTTATACAACATCTTGGAAGGGCTTAAATTAAACAAGGATATAAATGTTGATGGAAATTCATCTTTCCTCCTCAGCCTTCTTGCTAGAATGTAGGATGATTTCCATTCAAATTGACTTACCGACCTTGAATTGTTTGTGTCTTCTCATCATCACCCATGCCATAGAGCACATGTCTTCAAACCATTGCTCATGTATCAAAGTTTTCAAAAATATGATGAGGGCCACAATTATATTAACCAAGAGATTGAAAGATTTTTAGAAAGAATGGATGTAATTATGAACAGATCTTCTAAGCTATTGAGCCAATGCAAGCAATCAAGGTGTATGAGCAATCTTGCATCAACAAAAAATGTTTCCGTTTGCATTTGTATGCAGGTTTTTTATAATTTTCCAACCATCATATGTTCACAGGTTTTTTATAAAGGTGCTTATGATTTTTAGGCTCATTCATAGGCGTATTGGAGTTTTTAGTTTGTGGCAACCATTTAAACTTTGCAGCCACACTTTTAAATATCCAAGCTCACTGGTTCAAAAAAATTTGTGGTTTGAATTTCTTACAGATCCATTTCACATTCTTAGTTACATTTGATTTATAAGATTCCCTTCTACATGTATCACAATTAGATAGTCTATCTTGTATCACAATTAGATAGTCTATCTTGCATCAAGTTTTCTGCCATCTTGTGGCTGATACAAATGATTTTAGAGGCTAAGGATCACTTTATAAACATCATTCCTGAGCAATGTAAAGTAGCATTCTCGATGGATCAAATTGAGAGATTTTAACCTAGAGCTAAGGCTCATAGTTTAGTTTGATAGCATATCAATAGGATTTTATTGTAATATCATACGGTTTTGTGGTTTACAACATATTTGCACCCATATATATCTTTGAAGGTTTAGGCCTTTTGTTGTAAGCCCATACTAACAAACTGTAATGTATTTCATTATTGCTGATCAACAAAGGCCTATCATTGTTTATTTGATATATATTGAGTTCCATTGTATGCTTGTACTTGATTGCATAGTTGGACCCTTTAGCTGTACCAAATGGTATCAAGGCATGACTTTGAATGTTGAGAAAAGATTATGAGAGACAACCAAGTTTCTTTCTTGTAAATAGATTATTGAATTTTTGGCTGTCCACATTGAAAGGTTTTAAATAAAGCAAGACATTAAGGTAGTTTGCAGGGGAGTTTGCAGATATATCGCCGAATTAAAGGATGTTTGCATAAGGTCCAAAGTCAAGGTTCCTCCTTGAAGAATGGGTAGAGGCCAAGCTGTTGCTAATATTGTTGGAAGAACAGAGAAAATGTACTTATCTGGTTAGATGCTAAACATGATAGAAGAAGAGGTCATAAATCTATAAATAAGGAAAGTGATGACAAGGAAATTGAATGAAGAGAGAATGAACAAGTTATCTAACAAGTTGTGGAAGACCTAGAAAAAGAATAAACAAATCAATTGAAGATGTTGAGAGCTATTTTTGACAGAAGTAAAAAATCTAGGATTGACATTGCTAATTAATTTTGTTAGTTTGAATCCAAAGAAATTGATTCATTGAATAAATAATCTTGAAGCAGCCCAGGGCCCTTGCTAGTTTAATGGTTTATCCCTCTGTTTTGGGGTTTTTCTTTGGGCTTGTGTAGTGGGGAGGGGGTTGGTTGGGTGTTAGGGTTTCTCTATTGGTTCTCCTCCATTCCCTCTCTCTTTCTTTCTTTTTTATGTTTCCTTTTGTTGTTATTGTTGTCTTTTCTCGGGCATTGTTTAGTGTCCTTGTTGTGGGCTGGCATCTTGTTTGTTGTTTGGCAATCCCTTAGAGCCTCTTTCTGGTCTTTTCTTGGACATTGATAAATTTATATTATCTTATCTTTAAGAATATTTTGAGTATGAAGAGATTGTAGGTCCTAGGAGTGTCAGATTTTCTAATACCTAAGTAAAAGGACATCTTAATATTTTGGTGATAGAAGTAAAATTGGAAGAAATTTGTGAGGTAATGCAAAGATATATAGATGGGATAAGATATTTATAAAGTTGAAGAACCAATTAATACTTTCTGATTATCAATTAGAATTGTTGAAATTATTGTAAATTTTGAGACAAAAGGAGAAGACTATGAATAAATATACGATAGATGCCCTTGATAAAATAGTCTCCCCACTTGTACTGTTGATCCATACAATACATTCTAAGTAGGTCTTTGAAAATTTGACCAACATTGTCTATTTGGCCATTTATTTTAGGATAATAGGCCAAGCTAATTTCAAGTTGAGTTCCTAAAGTAGAAAAGAGGCTATGGAAAAACCTAGACATCATTTAGGCATCTCTATTAGAGATGATCTTCTCAGGTATACCATGAAGCCTAAAGACCTCTTGCACAAATTTGTGAGCTACTAGAGGAGCTCCGTTTGTGAAATTTCCAAGAATAAAATGTGCCACTTTGATGAGTTTGTCTACTACAAGGATTGCATTATGTTTGTTTTGTGACATGGGTAGACCTTGAACAAAGTCCATATTGATCACCTGCCACTTTCATGCTAGAATGGTACGAGGATGAAGTAATCTGACAGGGTGATGATGTTTAGCCTTGACTCACTAACATTCTAGACAATTGCCCACAAATTTGGCTTCATCTCTTTTCATGTATGTCCAAAAGTATAAGGGTCTAACATCATATAAGAGTTTAGTAACTCTTGGATATCTGGAATAGGGAGCCGAATGAACTTCTTTCCATACTAGGTTCCTTAACTCTGCAACACCCCCTAAATCTGAGCAATCCATCTAGTTCAAAATAGATTCCATCATATCTATGACCTTGAGGATACGTCTGCATTGCTTCTTTAACTTGGTTATAATATTTGTCATTCATAGAGTTCAATAGGATTTGATGTTTAAAATTTGTTTGGAATCTGGATCGAAGCTATTGATGAGATATGTCAATTGTGGCTTAAACCATTTTCGACCTAGTTTTCTTTTCCTTTAATGTAGCTGATTTTGAAGTCATAGTCAAATATCAACTCCAACCACCTTCTTTGTTGGCCATTGAGGTTTTCTTGGATGAATATGTATTTCAACCCTAGGTGGTCTGATCTTAGCTCAAATGTTTTTCTCATAAATAGTGCACCACTTTTGCAAAGCATGCACTATAGTGGCTAACTCTAGATCGTGAGGTGCATAGTTTACTTCATAATTTTTGAGTTTCCATGATTCATATGCAATTACTTGGTCATCTTGCATTAATACCACTCCTTACCATTCTCCTGATACATCAATCACTACAAGAAATCATCCTTCTGGATCCGTTATTTTCAAGATTGGTGTCGAGGTCAATTTCTCCTAAAGTAATTCAAAAGCTTGCTGGCATTTTCTAGATCATTCAAACCTTTTCCCTTTACATTGCAAGGAAATAATAGGGTAAGTGATATGTGAGCAGTTAAGGACAAGTTTCCAATAATATCCTGCTAGCCCCATAAAAATTGACCCCTTGAACTGTTGGCAATTTGGCTAAGAGGAGAATATGGAAATGCATTGAGGTTGTAATTTATTGCAACATTTCATTTGTATAAAGTCAGCATATCATGAAGGCAAAGTTTTGGCTTGAAGACTTAGAAAATTGTCCAAGTATCACAGAGTTTAACTATTAGAACAGCCACCTTTTTGGTTTGCGAAGATCTTAGACAATGAATTAGAACACACGCACTTGATGCCAACAAGAACAGGTTATGACGATCCTACATGCAAGAGTGCAAGTCATTATGATCAGTACGGACGAAGTTATTATTGTTTTACTAGTTAGAGTAGTATACAAGCAAAACATGACAGAGTTAAGGAAAGTGGTATTTTAAGTTAAGAAATTGTTTTGTTTACCAAAACAATTACTTAACCAATAAGGGACGGCATCCTAGATTTTAACCCTAAGTGAGTAAAATGTAGTTTTGCATTTTGGGACACGTGTGAAGATATGAAGGCGGATAGGACAAAATAACTTGGTATAAAGGATATACTTTTAGATGCAAAGTTGTGTAATGTTTTGTGATGTCTTTGGACATTGTTATGCTATTGTATTGTGATGTGAACTTGATGTTAGAGAAGAGAAAGACAGTATATGCGAAGATATGTATGGTAAGCTTCAAAGGACAAATCAGATATAGAAGATATCAACATTGTCAAAAGGTTTTTGTATCTACACCTTTTATGTATAGAATATCATTGTAATTGCATGTTTGGGCAGTGGGCTCATCTTGCAAACTTTTTTATTGTATTATTACAACTCCTAACAGGGTTGAGGTTTCTAACAAGGACAAAGACACTATACAGATGTAATAGACTCCTAACAGGGTCGATATCTTTCACAAGATACTTTTGATTAGTGGATAATTTTGTGGGTACCATACCCATCGGGGTTTTCCCATGGCTAGGGTTTCCCTAGTTAACAAATAATGGTGTCCTGAGTTGCATTGTGTTATTGCTATGTTTACTTTTCAGTATAATCACATGTGCATGTTTTAAGGTTATAAAAGTTATCCATAGTGGGGCAAAAGTTTTTGAAATATAGGTTCACTTCCTCCCCCCCCCCCCCCTCCCCTCTCAGTACTTCCTATTTCTAACAATTGGTATTAGAGCATTGTCACTCAGAAAAGGCCTAGCAACTTGAGCAAGATCTCTATGGATATGGTCAATTGAAGAAGAATTTAGATGAAGCTCTTGTAGAATTTGATGTGATTATTGAAGATAGAGATAGTCTGAAGAAGAAATACAAAGAGGCAAAAACTTACATTCAGAAGTTGAGAAGGAGATTGAATATGCCAACTCACAGAGGAATGAGTCAAATGATCAGATCAATGATAGTGATGTAGTTTCAAGGCTTAACAAGGAGAATGAAATCGTGAACCATGAGCTTGAGATTACCAATATTAAATTGAGTTTGAAGGATGATGACAAGAAGATTGAATTAGATTTGAGGTTTGAGAATGCAAATTTGAAATCCAAACTTGCCAAGGTGACACTAAGTTTGAGACTTCAAAGCTACAATATGCAGAACTCGAGATATATAATACTATTGTGAAAGGAGAACTTACATAGACAAAGCAACATCTTTAGAATTTGTATTCGAGTACTGAGAAACTTGATGAACAAATCATAGCACAAAGACCTAGTTATGACAAGACTGGTATTGGTTACTATGAAGGAGAATCATCAAAAAGATCTGAAGATACCGAGGAACCAAATCTTGTGATCTAACAACCTAAACAACCACAAGAAGATCTGAACAAGGTTGAGACTAATCAATCTGAAGATGTACCAAAACAACTTCAGCAACCTAAAGGAGTAAGAAGGCAATTCATTGGAAAATGTTTCGCATGCAATGAAATTGGTCATATGAAGGACTGTACAGGTAAGTATACTAACCCTATTTTTGGTTATTGTTATAATTGTTATGCTTATGGACATAGAGCTAGTGAATGTAGAAGACCTAGATTTAATAATATGTATCAAGGTACTAACCCTGTAGCTAGTAGACCTATTTGTGCAAATAATGTCATAAGAAATGGAGTTGTATTATAAGTGCAACAACTTTGGACATTTTTCTAGAGATTGCAGATCACAGATAAATCAGTTAGAACCTACATATGGAAACAATCTGATAACATGTCAGATTTGTAACAACATGGGTCATACAACAAGATTTTCTAGGATGAACAATATGAGAATGCCAAACAACATGAGGACACCTAACTTTAGAAAGAATATAAACAATCTCAGAAGCAATGAGAATGGCAATGATAGACAAGAAGAGAATGTGAAAGAACATGTAGAAAACTTTAAGGAAATATTTGTTAAAGCTAAGCCACCAACAAGAACACAAATTTGGGTAGAGAAGACAAGTTACACACATGAAAACAAGTTGAAGTTAGTGATAGTTGCTGATAAACCTCTATCTAATATTTGAGCAATTTATTTCATAGAAGATAAAGGGGAATTAACATCAAAAAATTATTTAACCCCTGTATGATTGAATTAAGGCTTGCGCGGTTAAGAGGAGGTAGATATGGATGAAAGGAAGCTACACCTAAGTGCACATACAATTCTGAGCTCATATATGAGTGCACGAACAAAAAGTTCTTTGGTAAATGAAAACTGCTTTTTGAAGCCTACGTACTTGCGCAATTAATGAAGAAGTAAATTGGAAAGGATGTAAAAGTTGAAATTGATTGTTTGAGTACCATTTGATCGAGTAAAGAGTTAAGGAGCACAAAAAGACAAATTGAGAGCGAATTACCAATAGTTTGGAGAATTTGTCAAAGCATTTTATCTTGATTTTGCAGAAAGCCCTACATCGTGAATTAAAGGTATTTACACTCTTGCGCAATTAATTTGTGAAGTAAGGTTAAGATTGTAAACTGTTGAAATAGAAGAATCTTTGGTTCACAATGTTGAGGAAGTCTCAAGACCTAAGTTGAAATTAAACCCTATTCAACCATTGGATAATGACCTTGCAACTGCATTTTTACAAATTCCTGATGACGTACTCTATTTGGAAGACATTAGGAGTTTTACATGTAAGTTTGAGATAGTAGGAGAAAACAACATATCAAATGAATTTGACAAGGTTTACAAACAAGACATGTCATTCAAGGATGGATTTGAACATTTAGGTCAGAATTATGTAGTGAAGTATATGTTCTACCATGAATTTGACAATGAAGATTGGACCAAGATTATCCTAAGCAGAATTCATGATGAGAAATTTTGGATAGGAGACAATGTAATTGATATTTCAGAAAATTTGATTCATGAGGTAACTGGTTTAAGCAATGAAGGATCAATTCCATTGAATGAGAAAAATGTCAAGAAGATTGTAATTGAAAATACCCAATCAACTTACAATGGAAGAGGCATAATCATAAGTAAGATTAAACAAGATGATGCATGATTTGTAAGTAGGATTATTGCTATAAAGTTATGTTCCGGTTCTAGACATGATGAGTTAGCAGTTGGATTTGCTCATGCAGCATACAAACTATGTGTTGAGAAAACCAAAGTGAATGTGTGAAATCCTGTTAATTCAATTGATAGACAATTTGGAGAGGATAAAGAAAACAAGGAATGGATGGTTTAGATTTCAATCTTTGATCACTTACATGTTTTTCCATCTTTTGAAGAGATTTCCATTCATGCCCATAGCTGATTGAAATAATGATAAGTGTAAAATGGATAAAATCACACTTGCATAGGAGATACCTTTTTGACAAGATTGAGAGCAGCGCATCACTTTTTTTGACAACATTTTAGTTTGAGATGAAACAAAGAACAAGAATCCCAAAATCAATGGTTGAGAACTATAAAGCTGAGATATGCTTTATGGTAGATACTGATTTGACATATATGGAGGTAGTCACACCTAGAGTACTATATGTTGACCCTCTTGGTTATGAAGTTATAGAAGAGGCAATTGAAGGACATGCACAAACAATTCTTAAATCAGAATCAGATCCTAACAATGAAAGATTTGAAAGTTGTGAGGAAAACATGTCGTTAGCATTTCAAGCTAAGATTGAGAAGTCTGCAAGGAAGAAGGTAGATGGTACAATGAAGAAAATCATGGAAGAAGCACAAATGACCCCACAAGAGTTTGCATCAATAAAGTAGACAGTATCAGGAATGAAATAGTAAACAGTATTTTATTTATTCCACCTTTGTCAGTTGAAGGTCCCAGCTCTGCACCTACACCTCAATTTGTTTCAGCACCTGCAGTTTTTGTGGATCAGCCCAGAGAAGAGGAAGATGTAAGTATTACACGTTCAGTCATCCACACCCACCAACTCAAGGAGGTCAGTGAGGTTGGTAGAAGTCAAACAAGAGTTAGTAGAAACCCCCAAACCTAAGAGAATGAAAGAAATGGCTACTGGATCAGGAAAGAGCGTTACCGGGAGACCCGTCTCCCCCCTAAAAGTCGCGTCTTGGAGACTGAGACGCGTCTCGGAGACTTTTCGCATCTTCGGAGACTCAAAAAAGGTTGGAGACTTCATGACGAAGTCTCCTGAAGTCTCCCCGTCTCCTAAACCAAAAAGTGAAGTCTCCCCGAAGTCTCTTGATAAAATATAAATGTAAAATATAATATTAAATAATTTTATATATTTTAGCCCTCATTTTAATGTTTATAATGCAAAAATTAAGACCATTGACAATTTAAATGATTAAATCATTTAAAATATTTTATTTAATAAATTAATAACTTTAAAAACATTAGAAACACTTTAAAAAAATTATTTTTATTCGACAATTTAAATGGTTAAATCATTTAAAATATTTTTGGAGAGATGATTTTTTGGAGAGCATGATAGCTGAAGACCTTGAGATGGATGATCACAACCTTGTGGAGTAGATGATAGTACCATCGACATACTAATACTAGATATATTTCTGTTTTTTGTTTATTGTACAAAGTGTTCATTTTTGTTTGCATATCGGCAATTCAGCATCAAACTATACTTTTTTGAATTTAAAATTTGAATATGTAATGATAATCTCAGCGATTATCAATCTAATATGATGGTGATCATATGCAATATTCGAAAACCAAATATGTCTATGAGATACAATATTGTGATCATGTGAGTTTTGAAATCTTTGACTCTATGAGTCTATTTTAATTTTTAATGTGACATTACTATTATTATTTACTTTAGTCTTACAGTATTATTATTTTCAAATTTTGTATTTACTTTTAGTATTAGACTCTTTAAACTATTAAAATTTTTTTTTAAAAAATTTGCCGTCTCCAAGTACCCCCGTCTCCTATTTGAAAAATTGCCGTACCGGTACCAGTACCAGTCCCGGAGACCTCAAGGTCTCCCCGTCTCCCAGTGACCTTGGGAAAGAGAAATAAAGTCATTGCTACATGTGAAAGCAGAAAAAATGAGAGGTCAAATTGCTACTCTTGAAGTTCTACTACAACAAAAACAAGAAAAAGGAGAAAGCAGCAGGAAAAAAGCTTCATGGAAGCCAAGAATTGAGAATCTAAACGATTCCATATTGATTGAGAGAAATATTAAGAAGCTCAAGCAATTCTATGACAAATACCCCTCTATGAACAAAGAAACTTCAATGTGACAGTAATTCAATATATGATAAAATTCAAGAAACCACTTCTCACAATTCATGGTGAATTACCTAAAGAATTATATGATAGATTGAACAAGGAGAGGATGAGGATAAAGAAAGAAGAGACCTTGAGAGAAGAAGTTGTGAAGAGATGCTTCAACGTGAAGAATGATGCACAAATGGAAAGAATAATGCATTTACTTAATCTACATATGTGAGATAAGATGAGAGTTGTACCGTCTTAAAATAGACGCACTTGCCTTTTAAGATTATTGAGCTCCCTCCTCTTCATGATTCCCTCTTCAGACCATGGATATGCTCATGGTCGCTCTCTTTTCCTCTTCTCTCTTCCATATTTCCACCTTCTCTTTGGTATCTGCTTTGGCTCTGTGGCACCCAAGACCTGTCCTCCTGGACCAGCTCGACCTAGTCCTCCCAGGTTGACATAGTCTTGGACTAGGTCGACCCAAGTCAACCTAGTCCCCGACAATTTTTGATCTTGGGGCCTGAAAGTTGTTGAGGTTTTAATTAGTTAATAACTATTATCCAATCAGGCTGTATTGTTTTCCCGCTCAAAAACGCATATATAAGGAGACTTGGAGGCTTCATTTTCATCTCTTTCATATCTCATGAACATCAAGCATCTCATTCTCAAGCTCTGCTCTCTAGCGAAGATTCTTTGCCTTTTTCATTGAAGGAGTTCAAGTATTCAATCATTTTTCAAGCATTCAAGCAAGGAGATGTCACTAGCATTGAAGAATCCTTTGTGAGCATTTCCTCTTCAAGATATAGCATATTGTTGGACATCAAGGGGGAGATTTACATTGAAGTATTCATCTTCTTCATTGACACATATCCATATCCATGACGCCATGACAAAGTTATGATAGATCCATTGCAAAGTGTGGAGGTGTCCTACATCCCTAATTCAAGATCTACATTACATACACACAAGCAAGGTGAATCCTAACATTTATCTTGTCCTTTACAATCATTTACATTTGCATTTCTCATTTTGATGCAGTACAAGGCAGGAGAACCCCCAAAGGAGATGCCCTAACCCCAACAAATAACCACACAATAGAAGAATAACAATAACACAGAGATTTAGATCCAAAATAATGCCAATTCTCATAATATAATCATAAGATTTATATCCAACATAACAATAATTTAAGACTACACAAGACCCTCTACTTATGCCCAACTAAGCCACAAGTCAGGCTAGCAAGTTACAAATTAAATAAACCCTGACATTAAATATATAATTAAGCCACAGGTCGGCCTACAACAGATATTAAATACCAAATGTCTTAGAAGGCTTATAACACTCATTAAATACACCTAAGACAAGTAACCAAGACCCAAATAGGTCCACACAAACTCCCACGATCGCTCCACGTCATGATCACACTCCTCATGCATTAAATGTTCCAAGATGATTGATTAAATCTGCAAGAACTTTGTCTCGCAAGCCACACTGCCAAGTGTCAACAAAACCAGCCAAGCATGACTGAGTTTCCTCAAGCTTCGCCAACCTCCTTCAGGTGTCGAGCAACCAACACACACCGAGAAACACAGTATAAGCCGAGCAGCAGTGTAGATGTCGAGCAAGCCTTCAGTGACCGAGCACCTTGGCCAATACTACACCTAGTAACGACCGAACACCACTCCTTTTGTGATCGAGTCGTCAACTCCAAAGCTAAAATCCCTCCAACATGTAGGATTGCTAACTACCCTAGTATGCTCTTGCATTACATTTACGGTTAACTCCTTAACCTCGGGCTTGACCATGGAAAGCCCTTATCAAACCCCAACCCTCAAACCTTTCTTTTCTGTGGTGATTTGCAAGTTGGGAGCAAAAGGAATTACAGATCTAGAACCTACAATTCACAAGCTTTTTGGAGTCGTTAGTTTTGGAGCCCCGGACTATGTCAACTTGGTTGTAGGACATCCTTCCATGTCGATCTAGTCCTTCTGTCTCGGATTTTGGGGAGATTTCTGGGTTTTTTTCCTTTCGTTGTTTCATTCCAGGATATGCAAACGGAAATTCAAAAGAGATTCAGATCTGAAAGTTATTGAGCGAAAACACACCTTCCTCTACGCATTTCAAGTTGAGTCTTTTACATTTCATTTCATTTCATACCTTCACCTTAGATTTACATCTTAATTGGGCTAATTGTATTCACATAGCATTTAGATTTACATTTCCTAAGCAATTAGTTCAATTTCACATTCACATTATCCCATCAAGGGCCTAAGAGAGTGTATTTCTTGGTATTGCATTTCTTTTTACAACCTAGATTTAGTATTAGCACCCTTCTTCATTTGGGTCCTAGCTAATCTAATTAGGATCATAAGTGGAATCATACTTAGAAATTCCCCTCTTTCCCTCACACACACATATTTGAATGACTCAGTGCCCCGTAAAGTGGAGGCCTACATCCTATTAAAGTGCTTCTATTTTACCACTGAACAAGAGTAATAGGAATTAGGAGGATTAAAAGATGAGGTCATAAGAGATATTGAAATACTTAAGGATTAGATTCTTAGTGAGCCTAACTGCAGAGCCTATATAGAAGAAGTTCGAATTGAAATTGCAACACCTCCATCTACTATAGAACCATCAAGGGCATTGGAGACAATTGTTCGTATGACTTTAGAGAAGACTTCAGAAGACAAGATAATGGAAAACACATCTGAAATTAGTCAAGAGGAAGGAAACACAATGTTAGGGGGAGCAACAAAATCTTAAGTTCGTATTCCTACAAAGACAAAAGCAAAGACAGAAAAATACATTGTAAAGACAGAAGCAAGAGAAACCAAGGAGGCAGAGGTAAATGTTGAAGAAGTCAGCGAACCACCACAAAATACCATAAATGTTGATACTATGAATATTGATAGCACACATATAACAGTTGATGAGAGCAGTGATCTATTCAAGGATCAAGCATACATTGTTGACAATTTGGATGCAAAGAATTTGGTTGATTGTCCAAGTTTTTATGATGAGAAGGAAGAAAAGGATAAGAAGGATGAAGAAAATCTATCTACATTGGTTCTTAAAAGTATAGATCCAAAGTTGCAAATTGATTTGAAAATCATAGTACAAGAAACTTCTCATTTTACACCTCAACTGAAACATACTGAAACAGAGGAAGAAACAATTGTCAGTCAGTAGGTAGATGAGTCAGAAATACAAAAGGACACTACTGATAATCAGCCCTTGCAGCAATTAGAGAAATAGAATGACAGTCAGAATGTGTTACTCCAATCAAGGATACAAGCAGAGAAGCACCTAGTTCGTCTAAATCACCATTAGAATCCTTGATAGCTAGCATGATGAGCAATACACTGTTGGCAGCAGCAGAGGATCCTGAGATCGAAATGGTTAGTCAGTTATCAGCATTAGCTACCAACGAGATTGTAGAGAAGAGAAAAGGATTCAAAGGCACCCAAGAGATTCTTGGGAAGATGACAGGAAAAATGGAAAGCCTGATGAATATTCAGATCAGTGAGAGCAATCCACAAAAGAAGGCAGCCAAAGCGTTAGAAGAATTTGACAGTCGTTATAAAACTTTGGTTGAAGTTGCTACAGTCAAGGCACAAGATGAGCATGATGAAAACCTTTTCAGCAAGATATGTCAAAATGTGAAGGACGACTTAGCAAACTTGGACACTTGCATCAAAGAGTTGAGAAGATGTGTGCATGAGGGGAAGGAGCTATATGAGAAATGTGCTTTGTCACATAATTATATCCAGACCTTCATAACTAAGATCAAAGAAAAAGAAGATCAATTGAAAAATGTGGTAAGTGAGATCAGAAATGCAGATGCTCAAGTCATTGACTTGGAGCAAAGAATCGGCAACATTTGTGATGAGCGCAGATTGTTGGAACAATCCAAGGAGCAGATATTGCAGAGATTCTCTTTACTAAGAGAACATTTGCCATTAAAGATTGACCCAGTAAAGAGGCAACTTGATGATTGTTTGAAGGCGAAGATATCTTATGAACATTTTGATTATCCTGACTTCCAAGCTGCAGAATTGGCATCTTGTGGACTTTGCACACTCATCACTGTCTCAGATTCACTCAAAGATGCATGGAACAAAGGTTTGACAAGCTTGAAGAGAAGTTTTGTTGATTGCATCTCATTGCTAAATAATTCATCAGCATAGAAAAGAAGTAAAATCAAAATTTTGACTTGTATCTAATTTTTGACTGACCTTTGTCATTGATGTCAAAGGGGAGCGATGTATGGAAAATTGTATGTATAAGGAGAAATAAGGTAGAGAATACACTAAGGGGGAGTATGAGTATGTATAATGTAAAGAAGGTATATAATAGAAATGGTCCACATTTCGAAAATTTTGTATGGCCACGTGAAGAACTTCACAATTTTGAAATTTTGTATTTTGGGACTTGGCCAATTTCTCCATATGTTGTCATCAATGCCAAAGGGAGAGACTGTTGGCAATTTGGCTAAGAGGAGAATATGGAAATGCATTGAAATTGTCATTTATGGCAATATGTCATCTATATAAAGTCAACATATCATGAAGATAGAGTATTGGCTTGAAGACTTAGAAAATTGTATAAGTATCATAGAGTTTAACTGTTAGGACAGACACCTTTTTGGTTTGTGAAGATCTTATGAGGATCCTACATGCAAGAGTGCAAGTCATTATGATCAGTACGGATAGAGTTATTAGTGTTTTATTAGTTGTAGTATTATACAGGCAGAACAGGGTAGAGTTAAGGAAAGTGGTATTTTAATTTAAGGAACTGTTTTGTTTACCAAAACAACTACTTATCCAATTAGGGATGACATCCTAGATGTTAACCCTAAGTGAGATTAGGGATGACATCCTAGATGTTAACCCTAAGTGAGAAAAGTATAGTTTTGCATTTTGGGACACGTGTGAAGATATGAAGGCCGACAGGACAAAATAACTTATTATAAAGGACAAAGTTTTGGAGTTGTGTAATGTTTTGTGATGTCTTTGCACATTGTTATGCTATTATATTGTGATGGGAACTTGATGTTTAGAGAAGAGAGACAATATATGCAAAGATATGTACAATGAGCTTCAAAGGACAAATCAGATATAGAAGATATCACCATTGTCAAAAGGCTTTTGTATCTCCACCTTTTAAGTACAAAATATCATTGTAATTGCATGTTTGGGCAGTGGGCTCATCTTGCATACTTTTGTATTGCATTATTACAACTCCTAACAGGGTTGAGGCTTTTAATAAGGACAACGACACTATATGGATGTAGTAGACTCCTAACAGGGTCAATATCTTTCACAAGATAGTTTGATTAGTCGAGGATCATTTTGTGAGTACCATCCCCACCGGGGTTTTCTCTTGGCCAGGTTTTCCTTAGTTAACAAATAATGATGTTATGAGTTGCATTATCATGTTATTGCTATGTTTACTTTTCAGCATAATCACATGTGCATGTTTTAAGGTTATAAAATATATCCATAGTTGGGAAATATGAAATATTTTGTGAAATAGTGATTCACCCCCGTCCACCCACCCCCCCCCTGCCCTAGTATTTCTTATTTCTAACATTAACATTCCCAAGTGCAAGCCAATCTTCTATTGCCACAATTTTTGATGGATCCAGTGCTATTCCATTCTTGGAAATTATGCGTCCTAAGTATTGAATCTCTTTCTGGAAGTAAGTAGATTTGGATAATTTCCCAAATAATTGATATTCCTATACTCATTGGAGAACAAAGTGGAGATGTTGCTGATGCTCTTCCTCATCTTTCGAATATATTAATATATCATCAAGGAACATCAGAAATAACTTATCTAAACAATTATGAAACATACTGTTCATAAGATCTATGAAAGTGGTGGGACCGTTGGTTAATTCAAAAGAAATGTAATCACTTAATGACCATAAGTTGTTCGAAATGTTGATTTATGAATATCCTCATCTTTTAGCCTTGGTGATAACTTACTCACAAATCTATTTTGGAGAAGACTACTGCTTCACGCATTTGATTGAAAAGATCATCTATGCAAGGTAAAGGATACTTACTCCAGATAGTTACTTTATTCAACATTCTGTAATCGATGCAAAGCCGAAGGGATTTATCTATTTTCTTTACAAATATCACCAGCGCTCCCCAAGGTGAAAAACTAGGTCTAATCAAACCTTTGTATAGTAATTCTCGTAGTTGAGCTTTTAATTTAACTAGCTCTATAGTAGTCATTCTATAAGGTGCTTTGGAGATAGGTTCTGCTCCGGTACTAGATCTATGAAAAAATCAAACACCCATTTTGGAGGGCAACCTGGCAATTCCTCAGGAAATGCATCTTTGAAATCTCGAAGGTAGGGGTATTTATCTTCAAAACTTCTTTATTTCCTAATTTTATTTGTTTCTAATGTTGAATAACAGGTAGTTATCACGATATGTGACTTTTGTCAGTTCTTCAATTTCTTTTGTCTTGGCTACAAAAAGATGGTACCCCTTTTGTCTCATCGTGGCTTAATTGAGATGCAGTAAGTTATTGTAACTTAACATCTTGTCTAATTCCTTGGATACTCAATGCATTGCCCAAATCATCAAAATATTCAACTATCTTGGAGAAATAATCCAATCTAGCCCTATGTTTCCACAACCATTTCATGCCCAAAATTATGCCATATGACCCTAGGGGTGCGATATTCAATATTACTTCTTTTGCAAAATTTGGAAGTTCTACTCTAGCCTCAAACAAACACTTCCAACCAAGCTTTGGACTGATTTGCATACTCAATAGTCTAAGAATTTTTTTATAAATCTGGTCCTTTTTGGAAATCAACTAAGGATTTTAGGGGACATAAAAAAAATTGTAGCTCTCGTATTTATCAAGATGGATACAGGATTACCATAAAGCATGCTTGTCACTTCCTTTGGGGCAATCTAAAAATCTGTTTGTCTGTTGTCCACTGCAGCATGGATCCCTTGTTGAAAGGTTGTCTACTGATTTGGAAGAGGATTCCTTTGCATTTGTCCATCTTGGTTTCTGGTCGAACATTGATTGGCATAATGCCCTTCAACACAGGTAAAACATCCCCCTAAAAGGCCCTTCTTTTCAGTTGTCTTTGATGTTGAATCAACAATATCTTTAGCTCCAACTGGTCCCTTATTATTATTATGGTTATCTTGTTTGTTCCCTTTATATTTCTTATCTTCCTTTTAGTAGGTCTCCTCCTTGTTCATTTACCGTTTAAAGGATTGGGAAGTTTGGGGCCATTTCCCTTTTCCAGGACTCTTTTCCTTGCTGGAATTGTCCTTTAACTTATGTTCTTGTCGCACCACTTTCTCATAAGTCTCTATTGTATTAGCTAGGGCTAACACATCCACTGGCCCCCTATTTTGTTATTTAAGCCCATGATGTACTTCCATAATCAATAAGTTTATTGTCTTGAATATGGAATATATTTCAGCAGCCTATTGATTTTTTTGGTATATTCATGTATTGACATATCCCCCTACTTAAGATCTTAGAATTCTGATAATTTTCACTCACAGAAGAGTTGAGGCAGCCATCTCTACCTAAATAGACCAAATTTTGACCATGTGACATTGGCTCATTTAAGTTTCTATTCTGCCTTCTTACTCTCCCACCAACTGGCTGCATCCCTAGTTAACTGGTAGGACCCCCACACAACCTTTTGAACCTTAGCATAATTCCTGATCTCAAAATACTTTTACATCCGAGTGAGCCATGCTTCAGCAACATCACCAAGCACAGACCCATCATATTGGGGAAGTTTAAGCTTTTTTATGCCTTAAGATATGATTCCTATTCTGGGATCGCATTATGAACTATGAGCTTCACCATGGCATTGCTTATCTTTGTCAAAGGCTGATTGGTAAGATTGGTCAACTCTGGTTCTAGCTCTAGATTCAGAGCCTTCCTGTTCAAACTCCTCTATATTGTTTATTTTCTCTTCCAAGTTACTAAATCTAGTTTGAGCTTCTCTTAGCATTGTTGTTCGGCAAAAAGGATAGATAGTTACTGGTGCGGACATGGTTGTGTCGTTTCATTGGCATCATTTTAGACATTATAAATGTCGTGAACACTTGTGTATTTTGGCATCATTATCATTGTTTGATATATCATTGTTGTGTACGGAAAGCTTTTGATAATGAATAGTATTTTGCATTGGTTATATGTTTCTTTTCTGTTCACCTACAGGCTGAACATTTGGCATTGTTCCTAGTTTGAATTTAGAATTAGTATGGAAGGACGAAGATAAATGGGAAGAACAATACAAGACAACCGGAAGATGAATGACGATGGTGAAACAAATTTTTTTGAAGGAGAACATGACGCAACGCAAAACTTTCATACGAAGAGAAGCCGCAAAGAACAAGGTTACAACAGACAATGTGTCGGATGATATGCACGTGAGCCCAGCTACGAATAAATTTTTGGACCAACTTCCTCGTTTGATCATGCAAGCCTAAGTAGTGCAGAAGAGACGCCGAGAGGAAGCAGAATGCGAGGAACGTCATCATGAGATCCTCAAAAAATTCTATGAGGAGAGAGACGCACAATGTGGGAAAACCAAACCATGAGCTGTTGCACCGTAGTGTCAAGAGCACTCAGAAGTCTATAATTCTTCTCGCATAAGTGGACATATTTATGTATACAGTGTAAATAAATAAAAGAGTGTTTTGTTTGTTTTGTTTTATAATGGTATATGTCAAATGCCCAATCTTTTAAATAAGAATAGGAACTTGAGGGAAGAAATCAACAAATTACAAACTGTGCGTGGCGAAGCCGAACGACAGCAGAGAATAAGACAATTCTCCAGGGAATAGACTGAGGGGCAGCCGGAGGAATCACCTAGTGTGGTGGTCATAGCAAGGCTCATAGGAACCAACGAAGGGTGCCATAGTTCACTAAAACGGCAGGGATGGACCAACGAGGAGTTGCTCGAAGAAACACGACATAGATTAGCAATGCTTGAGGAGACAAAGGAGCAAATTTTACATTCATCACGTACACCACTACGAGAGGGAACCTGTGAAGAAGTAGGAGAGGAGGCGAGGCCAACAGAAGACACTGGGGCAAGAGGAAGTGTCAGAGTGGCATTGCATAGTGGTCAGAGTAACCCACCGGGACCAACTTCGAATAGTTCAACGACACAATCTAGTGGTAATCAAAGGGCAAAAAACACAATGTCTCAAAAGCAAAAACTCCTGAGGTTCATAGGTGATGGGAAGGAAGATCCCGTGCGACATTGTCGTATGTGTGAAACAATATGGATCGCCAACTCGATCATGGATGTGGATGAATGGTTGAACCAGTTTCCTACCAGCCTATGGGGAGTGGTGGTGGATTCGTTCTCTGACATGGACAGGGCAAAGATCTCCACATGGGATGATTTGAAGAAAGAATTCTAAGCAGAATTTTGACTACTCCGGGATGACAACGAGGTTGTAGCAGAAATCTACAACTGTAAACAAGGGAAGAAGGATACGGTTCGAGCCTATAATTGAAGGCTTAAAGATCTTCTTAGCCGGATGGGTACTCAACCAATAGATGAACTAAAGAAACGCTGGTTTGTAGAAGGCCTTCACAGGGCATTGAGAAGAAAAATGAAGATAGTTCCACCCACATCATACACAGATGCATACGACCGTGCCCTAAATTTAGAAAGTGAAAGAAAAACAACAAAGAAGAAGAAGAGAAAGAGAAGTAAATCTTCATCCTCCTCCAAGAGCAATGAATCCTCTAACAAGGGAAGCAGGACAAACAGCAAGGAGGAGCCCAACAAGAAAGTACAAGCACTCCAAAATGACTTAGAGCAGATACGAAAGGAATTCAAATCCATGATAGGAACCAGTGGCCGCATGGAGGAAGGAGAAATCTAATGTACGGATTGCAAAATGAAAGGTCATTCAAAGGGCGCATGCCCCAAAAAGGCAATGTGTGCTATCTGTTAGGTCCTAGGTCATTCTACAAAGGAATGTCAATTCAACATGCAGACTAGAAGCCAACAGATACTGTTCACACAGGAACAACCATCCACTTCTGGCACAAACAGTGAGACCTAGCAAAACAATAATGCCACATCCGGCGGCTACTAGAACAACCGCCAAAGAGGACGGGGTGGGAACGATAATAGAAATCAAATACAATATGATTCCAAGGGAAGGCCCATAATCCAATGCCGGGCATGTAACCAATGGGGCCACTTTGCTAGAGAGTGTTCGAAGAACGACCTCCATAAAAATTATGTTGATGGTGTGGTCCAGGGGACTACGAAGATGCTAACTACCTAAAACAAGTAAAACTCATTAACATTGACGAGGAAAAGGTTCTAGTTGTCACCTACATCCAGGCTAAGCAGGCCACCTATCCTGACCCCTGCACGGAGAAGCAAAGGCTGCGGGAGGCATGGGAAGATGTAGAAAAAACAATGAAGGCTACGAAGGATATGAAAGATGCTATTCCTCAGCGATCAGAGGGAGAGAACAACTTGGTCAATTAGATCCTGCAAATGGAGGTGCTCGTTAGAGTTCAAGACCTATTACAAGCAGTACTGCAACTAAGGACAGCATTATTGAATACCCATGCAAACCCAACAAAGGAACAACCAACGGTATCGGGAGGGTCGGTGATAGACCCCATGTTGTTGACAGTAAGCAATGGCTATCACCTGACGGTGGTTGAGATGGGAATCCTCGGAGCCATCCTGATTGTAGATGGTGGGTCCAGGGTGAATGTTCTTCTCAAGGAGATGTGGAGGAAATTGGGAAAGCCTATCTTGTGGCCGTCCACATTCAACCTACTCAGTGTCGACTAGCAGGGGATAAAACCTCTAGGGACCTTGGTGGCTCAACAAGTAATTATTGGGACACAACCATTTGTGTTGGATTTCGTAGTAATCCCCTTGAAGAAAAAGGGATATGACGCCGTTCTTGGAAGAGGATAACTGGTGGCCACGAAAGTAAATCACAACTGGAAGAAGAATATCTTGTCAATGGAAAGTGGAGGGCGAAAGTTTGTGATTGATCTCCGAACTCAAATGGTAAGTGAAGAAATGACATCGTCATCAAAGTCTGAGTTAGATGGAGAGCACCAGAGTGATGAGGAATGGATCCGAACGACTAAGGTGTTTTAGAATTGGAGTGTTCAGGAGATGAGACCAGCTCACTGAATGGACTTTTTCATTAACTGATGGAAGACTATGAATTCTTCCATATGTATACGCTTGGCATCGAGGAACCCAAAGATGGGGAGGTATTCCCACCATGGTTTGTGGAATACAGAGAAGGAAACACGGAGATCAATGAGAGTCCCATCCATTGCTTTGAAGGAAAAGAGATAAGATATGAAGAGTCGTCCGTAGAGGTTACTAATCTTGGAGACGCAGAGAATCCAAGGAACATACTTGTGGGAGACGACTGGAACCCAGTACTGAAGGCCACAAGATTCAAAATCTTTCTAGAGTACAAAGATGTATTTGCATGGACTTACAAGGATTTAAAGGGAATCCCACCGGAAATGTGTCCACTGCATATAGTTAGTACCTAGAGCCATACTTGTGCGGAAGCACCCGTACAAAATGAACAAAAACTACGTAGCCCGTGTAGATGAGGAAATACAATGAATGCTGGAAGCCTACATAATATTCAAAGTGCAAACAAGTGAGTGGGTGTCGCCAATTGTGATATCGATGAAGAAGGACCAGATCCAAATCCGGATGTGTGGACTTTCGGTGCCTCAACGCGGTCACAATAAAAGATCCTTTCCCAATTCCGTTCACCGACACGATTCAGGAAGAAGTGGCTAGACACGAGATGTATTCCTTCATGGATGGATTCTCTGGCTATAACTAGATCTCCATTACCGAGGAAGACAAACTGAAAACTACTTTTGTGGTGGAGGATGGAGTGTATGCATACAACCGAATGCCCTTCGGATTGTGTAACACCTACCATGTTTTAGAGGATCATTTTGCACATATTTGAAAAAATGTCAGTATGCAACTTTTGCCATTTTTGGATGATTGGTCTGTTAAGAATTTAACCTTGATAATCCTCAGGTCTAATGGTGCAAATCGTACCTGACTCTTCTCCCTATATAAACTCAATGAATGGCATTTGTAATTATTTATACATGCTCTATAGGTGTCAGCGATCTGGAAGTAATTGGTTTTAGTTTGGTTAGATCTAACTAACAATTGTCTTATGGTCGTCGACTTAGGGATATTTAATTACTTGTTATATGCCAAGGGTTATGTCCCTTAAGGGACATACCCTCTAAAGAGGATATATAGGCAGGTTATGATTGCAGTTTAGAGACACACAGAAAACTTATAGTCTGATCTCCAAGCAGTCGTATTCCCACGAGTTCCAAGAAGAAGTTTATATCATTCAAGTTTGTGATTACAATTCGGATCTGTAGTTGTCATCTATATCTGCCCATATATATCTAAACATAGAGTTTGAATCAAGGTTAATTCTAAGTCCAACTAAGTTCTGATCTTAAAGTTTGATTTATATCTCAGAATCTGCAGAACTGTACATGGTATCAGAGCCTTGTTATTAGATCTAGGGCTCTGCAAATTTTCAATTATCAGACCTGTTTATATTCAAAAGTTGTCTTCTATTTCCAAAGGCATATACATTCAGGTTCTAAGAACATAAGCCCTCAAGTTCTCCTTGGTGAATCAGATGCAAACCTAGTTCAAGCTGAGGAGGATTCAAGATGGAATTTACACCACATTTACAGGGATACTGATGTATGCTATTCTGTTGAAGGAGCATTACTTTCATCATTGTCGAGTTGTGCAAATTATGAGTTTGGTTCTGTGCATTTCGTTCTGAATTGGAATTGTGTGAGCAATGCGCCAAGATTCTCTACAGTATTGGAGTCCTTCCAGTTGTACCGAATAGGTTTAAACAGAGAGAATTGACAGATCATGTATTGGAAGCACGGGTCGAGAAAGATCTTTACATCGCTGGAATTTTTTTTGAAGTCTGGAAACACAGGTTTTCTATCGTTGTTCACTGGGTTCTAAAGAAGAATTGACTGGCATCAACATCAATCTAACATTAGTTTATGAGTGTTGTGGACATTTCCTGGACTTATTTTGTGCAGAGTATCAAGCTATTGATGTGAGTTGTAATGGAATGTTTTGAGACCACGTGACTTTAATAGATGAAACTGCTGGTTATTTCTACTATTGTACTATTGCACAATACTCTGCGAAAAACGTTCACAACTCACGGCAAGTAGAAAGCAGTTAATAGTTTGAAAATAGAAGTGGGAGAAATAAACTACACAGGGATCTCATCTCTCTTCGACATCAGATACTGAAAGGAGTTTATTTCAGATACTTTAGGAACTGGTGACTCGTAGCAAGCCATATATTTGGAGATTTTATAGTTCTCCCACATTTCTAGGTCAGCTATAATAGTGAAAACTTCTGAAGCGTGTCAAGAGGAAGGAAACTAGGGGTATCCTACAAACTGTATTAACAAATTAATCCAGCTGTGTGCAGATTAAGACGGGTTTTTCTTTCCAGTGACAAAATAAATTCAATGAAAATCTCAAGAACAAAATCTTCTCCAGGGAGTTTAATGATTCGATCAATGGTCAACAGCTAAGAGATCTGCAAAAAGAAAAAGATATCGGGAAATGGTTGTACATAATTAGATTATAGTTGGGAGTCCTTGATATCTCTTAATGGTCTTCTTCCTACGTTGGAAGAATTGGATGCATGGCTATCCAAATTGGATTAGTCCAACTGGAGAGTCTTGAATTGGGCATTGCAACCTTCCATGATCACAATAGTCTAGCACAGGTTAATAGAGCATCTGTGTGAAGAGGTGTGGTTAATAGTTGCTACTTGTCTCAGTGAAATCCTCAAAATAACAGCTCCTATTGCTCCTTATGATGATAACATATTGAAGTAGGTTCTTCAACTGGTAGTGGACAGCATGTGTGGACTTTATTTAAAGATATGGAGCACAGCAATAAGAATACACACCATCTGTAGAAATGATACTGATTGTTACGTCTGATGAGAAATTTATTGTCACAAATTAGTGAAAGACTACAGTTCCACTATGTTTACAACATGGAAGCAGATAGTGATTTCCAGATAAGGTCATTGTGATATGTGTTGTGCAATCTATTTTTGAGTCAATAGTGTTTGGTTGCTGAAACTTGAAAAGTTTTTGGCTGCTTGGACACGACAATATTTTGTGGGATTTTTGTAAGCTACTTGTTGGCTCCATCTCCAAAACACATTAATCAAGGTATTTCTGATCTTCGCTCAAGTCCAAGAGGGAGTGTTAATGATTGTGGACTTAGAAAAGATGCATTCTATATAACCTTATGACTCTTCAGATTATTAGTATTGGTTCTCTTAGAAAGGAGGGAATAAAGTGACATCATGTTGTGACACTAAGATCATGGATATTAGCATGGTATGCCTTTCTAACAAAAGGAGAAGCTAAATGATCCACAATGGCGAATCTTGACTCAGAAGGAGTAGACCTTGCTTTATTTATTCCCGAGTAATAAAGAATTTGTAGCAAAAATCATTAGTATCATCTTATAAGAAGGTTATACGTCAGAGAGAGTACCTAGAAGATCGAGTTGACTCCCCAGGATCTAGGTTATGCTAACTCAAACTGAGTGTACCATGTCAAGATGGTGTATACTCATAAAGTACAAAAGCTTTCATCAAAGTTATGATGGAAAGATAAGTATCTATTGTACTTGAGCTCTTCTTTTACCTTATGTCTATAATATCTTTCATTTCTATTTTTATATATAAGAAGAATATATGCCTTGATTTTTTTCTTTTCTGAAAGAATGTTCTTGTAGGAAAGAATTTTGGATTTAGAGGGAGTCTGACATCTCATCAAGGCAACCTTGAATAAGGAGCTCGAAAGATTTAATATCCAATGGGAGTATTGAAAATCTAAAGTGAGCAACCATTTGATGGGCCTACCTTTATAAAGATCATGGTGTGGAAGCATTTCCTAGCATCAGTTTGTACTTGTAATAACATAAAAGAATCTTCCAGCACAAATTTGCTGTGATAGCAAATGATTTTATGGTGTTTTAAATCAGTAGAGGACTACTTGCAAATCTTGAATAGATTCAAGATTGTGTTGTGAAAGAGACATTTCGATGTCTATAAATCACAACTTGGATAAAGAGAGAATTTAATTATTCTCTAGACTTCATCCTTAAGTATTGGAAGTTAGAAAGCAGATATTCTTATCAAACCTCTTTGAGAGTGATCATCTTAAGAAAGATCCAGGTATGATTGAATTGTTTTGTATTCTTATAATTTATATTATTGTCAGGATATTGACTGTTATGGGGCTTCACCATTTGTGTTTGTTACTTAAGAGGTGATGATCTCTGAAATAATGAACACTTGTATAAAGACATTATAAGAGGTGACGATCTCTAAGATAATGTTTTGACTAGTAGAGAACTACTGGCAAATTTGGATGAATTTAAGATCATGTTGTGATAGAGGCATTTCTATGTCTATGAATCACAACTTGGATAAAGGGAGAATTTAATTATTCTCTGGATTTTATCCACTATACAGGTAGATCTTAATTCAGAATCATGTTGTGTGCCTATGAGTCACAACTTGGGTAAAGGGAGAATTTAATTATTCTCAAGTTCAGGTAATACTTCATATCACAAGCCTTGTCAAACACCCTATGTTACAAGCCTAGGTGATTTGATAGTTTGTATTACGAATGATGCTTAGTGATTTGATCACAAGCTCCGGTGACAACTTATATTACAAGATTTGTAATATGATGTGTTTTCAGGTATCATTTGTATAATGATACATCATGCTTGAAATTCAGAAAGGTATAGAGTGTATATCTATGCTTAATCATCTCTATTGATGTTGCTAGATATGTCTCTATCACTTATCAAGTTAAGAAGTGTTAATTCCTTGTAATTTTGACAAGACAAGTGTTCTGATTTTCAGATCTGTCTGATCTGGATGCATGAGTTCCCTTAAGTATTGGTCACTAGAACATATTGTCCCCTCTAGGCAGTTCAGCATTTTCGTTGTGGCTTTTATAAGCCTTCTTATTTGCTAATGTGGTTAGTTAGTTACTAATCATTAGTAACTCTTGGAATGGACACCAATTTTGAGGAAACAATTATGTTGTTAAATAGGCCAAACTAGAGAGGGACATGTCCATTCAGTAGATTTCACTGTAAGATTCAGATGAGTTTTAGATCGTATTGTGACATTGACATTGCTATATTCATGGGTCACAAATTGGATAAAGGAAGAATCTTAGAATTCTCCAAGTTTATCTTGTATTCTAGTAGATCTTAAATTCAAGATCTAGTTGTGATTTAGAAATACCAGTTTCTATGAGTCACAACATGTGTCTTATCACTAGTAGCAGTGATTTGTCATATCATAGGCTTAGTAATATGACTTTGTATCATGTGTTCTATGATACTACATACTAAGAAGAGATAGACAGATATAGAGTATTAATTCTTGCTTAAACATTTGTATTGATGTTGCTAGATATGATATCTCTCTTTAGGATTATCAGGTTAAGAGGGAGTGTTAAGAATTTAACCGTGATAATCCTCAGGTCTAATGGTGCAGATTGTACCTTGCTCTTCTCCCTATATAAACTCAATGAATGGAATTTGTAATTATTTATACATGCTCTATAGGTGTCGACGATCTGGAAGTAATTGGTTTTAGTTTGGTTAGATCTAACTAACAATTGTCTTATGGTCGTCGACTTAGGGATATTTAATTACTTGTTATATGCCAAGGGTTATGTCCCTTAAGGGACATACCCTCTAAAGAGGATATATAGGCGGGTTATGATTGCAGTTTGGAGACACACAGAAAACTTATATTCTGATCTCCAAGTAGTCGTATTCCCACGGGTTCCAAGAAGAAGTTTATATCATTCAAGTTTGTGATTACAATTCGGATCTGTAGTTGTCATCTATATCTGCCCATATATATCTGAACATAGAGTTTGAATCAAGGTTAATTCTAAGTCCAACTAAGTTTTGATCTTAAAGTTTGATTTATATCTCAGAATCTGCAGAACTGTACATGGTCTATTTTCAATGGACAAGACAACCACTTGAAGGGACTTCAAGAATGTATGAAGAGGTGTCGATGGGCAAGGTTGGTATTGAATCCAAAGAAATGTCGGTTCATGGTTCCTCAAGGAAAGCTACTTGGGCACATTGTTTGCAAGACAAGATTAAAGACCGACCCTAATAAAGTAAGGGTGATAGTGGAAATGGAAGCCCCAACTAATGTATCTAGAGTCAAGTCCTTTCTCGGGCACATTGGGTACTATAGACAGTTTATAAAGAATTATGCCTGAATTGCTCTACCCCTGGACAAGTTGACACGGAAAGGAGAACCATACATCTGGACTTCCGAGCAAGAGACTGCCTTCATAGAAAAAAAGAATAAATTGTTGAGAGCGCCCATATTGGCATATCCAAACTGGGACAGGGAGTTCCACGTCCACGTGGATGCATCAAACTTTTCCATAGGTGCAACATTGGCGCAGACTGGTGATCATGGTCTCGATCACCCAGTGTATTTCGCAAGTCAGCTAGTGTCAAAAGCTGAGAGGAATTATAGCACCACTGAAAGGGAGGCTCTTGGGATGGTGTACTCAGTACAAAAGTTCAGACATTACCTATTGGTTACACCATTTACCTTTTACATGGATCACCAGGCATTGATGTACCTAGTGAACAAACTAATCATCCAAGCTAGAATTAGTAGATGGTTGTTTCCACTATAAGAACTCACCTTCACCATCATTGTGCGACTTAGGGAAAGTCATGTCATTGCCGACCAGCTCAAACGAATCAAGTCTGGGGAGCCATCGGAAGGGGTCAATGATGATTTTCCAAATGCACACTTATTTAGAATCTTCATTCTTCTAGGATGGTACAAGTGTATAGGGGAGTATCTATCAACAACTCAATTTTTGAGAGAGATGCTGCTAGGAAAACGACAGAAGCTAGTTTTAAGGAGCCGAACCTTTCAACTAATAAATGGTCTTCTCTATAAGATGGGTCCCGATCAAGTACTATGGTGATGTGTAATGGAAGAAGAAGTGCAAAGTGTTCTAAGGGACCACATGGGACCTGACACAATAGCACGAAAGGTTCTGCTTGTCAGGTTATGGTGGCCCACACTTTACAATGATGCACGGGAATGTGTGTTGAGCTGTGATACATGCTAGAGAGCTGACAAACCACTCAAGATGGATTTCATGCCATTAAACCCATCCCATGCCCAGGAATTGTTTAAGTGTTGGGGACTAGACTTCGTCGGTCCACTGAAGGCGAGTGGGGCTCGGCGCTGCCGATACATAGTGGTAGCCACAGAGTATTTAACAAAGTGGGTAGAGGCACAGACACTACTTGATAATTCTGTAATCAATATGGCTAAGTTCCTATATGAACAAATCATCACACAGTATGGCATACCTATTCAATTGACAAGTGATAGAGTGAGTCACTTTGTCAACCACGTGATTAGATTATTGACAACGAAATTAAAAAAAATTCATTTGTTGTCAAGTCCCTACTACCCACGAGCCAATGGCCAGGCAGAAGCCACAAATTAAATTGTGGTGGCCATCATATAAAAATCATGTGGCGTCGAACAAGCAGATTGGGAGGAAAAGTTGCCTTCCACGGTGTGGGCCTACCGCACCACATTCAAAGTCACAACGGGACAAACGCTGTTCCAGTTGATGTTTGGCCAAGAAGCTATGGTACCAGCCGAATTTATGGTCCCAAGTTTGCAAATTGCAATTGACAATAGACCGAGAGATATGGAGAGTTTATTTGAACGCTTATATCAAATGAACAAATTGGATGAACGCAAATTAACAGTGCAATGGGCGATAGAGGTGGCGCAGACCCATTGAAAAGCATGGCACGAAAAGCTATTGAAAAGGACAAGGTTCCAGCCAGGCCAACTCGTGCTTTGGTACAACGGCTGCAACGAGATAAAACCAGGGAAATTCAAGGCTAGATGGCTCAGACTATATAAAGTGAGGGAAGTCGGCAACAATGGATCCATAAAACTATAGACCTTGGACGAGCATGAAATTCCCGACAGCATCAATGGATTGAAGTTAAAAATTTATCAAGAATGACAGGGAGGTGAAGTAAGAAATCATCACAAAATTAGACTAGAAAAAATTTGAGTTTGCGACGTCCTGCAGACATATGGCCATGGACATCGTCCCGCGGAACGATAGCGATGTCTTGTGGACGTGACGTCCTGTGGACACATGGTCGTGGACATCTTCTTGCAGACATGTCGTTCTGTGGGCCCCAGCTAGGGATAAATAGGTAGCGTCATAGTTGGAAAACTCGCCAAAGGAAAAAACTCGCCAAGCCTCGCAAAAGTTTAATCGGGAAAAACTCGGCGATTTAAAAAAAAAACTCGGGAACCTAAAAAACCGCTGAAATTTAATTAAAAATACATTTATTTTGCAAAATTTAATGAGAAGATGCATCTAATAAGTTAATTAAAAACAATACAAAAGAAACAAACAGAGTTTAGATATATATAAATGCATAGTGCGTACAAAATTGCATTCTTATGCGAAATGCTCATGGTAGGAAGCAAAATAGTAAATAGTTTCAATCTGTCAAACTAGAAGTAAATACTAAAAGTCTAAATACATCAATACAATCACATCTTCCTCTTTCCACTTGCACTAGCAGGAAAGTGAGGGGGTCTAGTCCTAGAAGAAGTGCCCCGCACTGGGATAGAGCGTGAGCTGCGTGACTGTGAACTCTGTGGCTGTGCCCCTTCACTCGACATCCCTACTGATTGGCTTGGCATCCTAGAAGAGGATGCATCTCCTCCTAATGGTAATGCCTCATCCTCTGAGCCTGAATCATCATCGTCCTCGTCCTCATCCTCAATGTCATCCATAGTGAATTGAAAATCAGTGTTAGCCTCCCCCTCCATGGCCTGCCTCTCCAAATCAGCGATCTCATCTAGTGTAAACAATGGATCTAGCTCCTGTGCTGTCAAATTAGAATAAGGATCTATCTCATCTAGATCAAGTGGACCAGGTAGTTCTAAGAGATGTGCATTTTTTATGTGCAACTTAAGATTATAGTGCACATAAACAAGGTCATTAAGCCGTTTTTGAGTCATTCTGTTTCTTTTCTTTGTGTGAATGGACTCAAATAAGCTCCAATTGTGCTCACAATGGGATGAGCTACAAGGTTGGGATAGGACTCCGAGAGAAAATTTCCTTAAATTAGGGGTATTGCCACCCCAACTTGCCCACCAAGAATCTGCAAAACAAAATAAAAAAAGTTATAAAGCAATAAAAAAAAATCAGAAGCACAACTTATCAATTAGCAAAAGTTTTAAAGTTTGACGCTTTACCTGGTGCTTGAGTAGATCTTGCTCTCTCTGCTAGCATATAAGAGAACAAAGGACCCCTCTATTCCACATAGATTTGTTGTTCGGTCACAATAAAGTCTCTCTCCTCTTCACTTGATATCATTCTCTCAATGCATTTAGAGAGACCTTCCATGACCTCTCCATTAGGATTTGAGTAGGAATCATCAGCCCTAAAACAAATAGAAAATGATATCAAGTCTTACTACACAACCTTAAAAAGTAAAATAAAATAAAGTCTTAGTAAAATCCCAACTTCAAGGACAATCAATTGTCATAGTACCTGAATTTGGGGTTGAGGAAGTAGCATGCTGCATGAATAGGTTGGTGGAGCATATTGTTCCACCTCCTATCAATTATTTCCAAGGTCACCGGGAGACGGGGAGACTTTGAGGTCTCCGATACTGGTACTGGTACCGGTACGACAATTTTTCAAATAAGAGACGGGGGTACTTGGAGAAGGCAAATTTTTTTTTTATTTTTTTTTTAAAATAAATTTTTAATAGTTTAAACTTAAAGAGTCTAATACTAAAAGTAAATACAACATTCCAAAATTTCAAAATAGTAATACCGTAAGACTAAAAGACTAAAGTAAATAATAAATTAATAATACTAGTGTTGTCACATTAAAAATTAAAATAGATTCATAGAGTCAAACTGTCAAAGATTATAATAATAATAAGTGGTCAGATACAGAAGTACATTACTGAAATAGATTTTAAAACCTGAAAAATTGGCATTGCTACAAAAAATTTGTGAAAATTATTGAATTATTCAACATCAATGCATGCATAGAGACACACTTAGGATTTCTATTTTCTAACTAAGAGTTAGGATTGCTTAGTTTAAAAGGGAGTAAATCATTTTGTAATAGTGTTTTTTTTCCAGTTACACAGATTCAACTAACAAAGATTCCTATATTGGTACTAGGATATTGCCAACAGCAGATAAACAGGTACGAATAACAAATACGACTTATACATCAAACTGAAACATGATATCCTCTTGAAAAAACAGAAATATGGGACCAAATACATTCATGTTAACATACATAAAACCTCTAGTCTATCACTGTTATCGCTCAGTCTTTATCAGCAAATAGATGCTTGGTTTTCATGAGGAATAATACTATTATCAAGCATTTGCATATCAGATTTCTGTAACATACGTAATACTATCTTCTAATGCACTAACAACAGTTTTTGCACCCTAATTCCTCAGCCGCATAAATTTATGTGATTTGGGATCTTTACTGCAATCCTGTACAGCTTCCAATATGTTGTCTTAGACTTGTATCGTGTTCTTGTAGGTCACGTACATCACCAAGCAGTTTTTACGGAATTCATATAGTACCTTAGATTTTTGCACTAAAAACATTTAAATGAGGGCTAAAATATATAAAATTATTTAATATTATATTTTACATCTATATTTTATCAGGAGACTTCGGGGAGACTTCACTTTTTGGATTAGGAGACGGGGAGACTTCAGGAGACTTCGTCATGAAGTCTCCAACCTTTTTTGAGGTCTCCGGAGACGCGAAAAGTCTCCGAGACGCGTCTCGGTCTCCGAGACGCCACTTTTAGGGGGGAGACGGGTCTCCTGGTAACCATGATTATTTCCCAAATGGGGTCAAATTTGAGACTGTCCCCATGATAGTAACTTCTAACAGCCTCTTTCACCCTATCCATGGCCTTATAAAGACCTCCCAGTGGGGATTGCTGCCCATCACATATGTGCAAGACTAGAACCAGGGGCAAAGACATCTACATTTGAAATTTGAAAAATACAAATTAGTTAATAACATAGTAAGTTATGAATTGATAATGAAACTTGAATAAACTAAAAATATAATGTTTTGATTTTTGAAGTTACCTCCAGAATCTCCTTAGCCTTTGCAAAAAAGCTATCATCAAAGACTATCCGTGCCACAGCCTCTCCTTCGGGCTTCTTTGAGTAAGGTGAAGCAACCCAATCAGCACACACAAACATTTGCTTCAAAGCCAATATGTGGTCAAAAATACTTTGCAACGTAAAGAAGACCGTTGCAAACCTTGTTATAGCAGGTCTCATCAAATCTTTGCCTTTAGTGGCTTTTCTCATCAAATTGAGAACCCATGGGTGATTATAGATATATTTGGTGACTCGCCTAGCATCTTCCACAACTGACTCACCCAATCAAGTTTTCCTATATCCTCCAAAAGAAGGTCAAGGACATGTGCTGCACAAGGTGACCAAAAAAGTGTGGGATGCCTCTCTTGGAGGATTCTACCTAAAAGATTAGCAAAAAATCAATAATCAGTTACAAACTTTTCATATTTAGTATTTACAAATTACATCAAATCTAAATTGAATAATACCATAGCATTACATTCATGATTCATATTGATTCGAATATAAAAAATTAAATTTACCTGCTGCCACATATGCTGCTGCATTATTTGTGATTATTTGCACCACATTTTCTATTCCCACCTCCATGACAACATTCTCCAACATTAAAGCCAATGTGGTTGCATTTTTCACTTTGTTGGAGGCATCAACAAATTTCCAAAAGACCACATCATCTTTGCAAGCAACCAAGAAATTAATAATGTTTCTACTTCTTCCATCTATCCACCCATCAGATAAAATGGTGCAGCCATACTTCTTCCACTCTTTCTTTTGGTCTTCTATCAATAATGTTGCCCTACCAACCGCTTTGTCAAGCAACCTACAAAATTTAGGTGTAATATTAAATAAAGTGTAAGTGTTAGTAAAAAATAGGAAATAAGTTATAACAATTAAGATTTAAAATATAACAATGAACTAAAGTGAATCACAATTATTTACAATTACTAAATAGTAAAATACTAACCTTCCACTCATATCCTTGCAATTAGGCAGCTTGTACCCTTTGCCTGATATTGTCATTGCATTCACCAGATTGACCCTATAGGGACTATCAACGACATTCATTGAGATATTGTTGAAAAACCAAAAATCAGATGCTGCAATATTAGTTTGCTCATGCACCTCCTTAAACCATGCAATGCCCTCTAATGATGGTTGTGCTCCAAGTGTGTTCCTGGGCACAAAATAACCCCCTATCCTTGATGGGGATGGTGATGAAGAAGTAGGAGATGTAGAAGAAGTGGAATCGGTAAAAGAGAAATTTTGTTTGCGGATCTGTGGGCCACGAAGAGATCCTAGTATGTTCTCAAGTGCTTCTTCTTCCTCTTGCAAATCAAAAGGAGCTCCTTTAGATTCAGCTATGGCTGCCCTCATAACTAATTTTTTCCTCTCCCTATTCAATTTTTTCTCTTCAGCAGCTGCAAGTAGGGCATTGATGAATCTTTTTTTTTCATCAGTTACCTTGAGACAAGGATTTGAATCATGTTTCTTTATGCCTGCAAGGTGGTATTTGAGGCGGTTTATGTCTCCAGAAATAATTCTCTCAAATAGAATGCATATCACTTTCCCAACATCATTTGGAGCTTCATAGGCATATCGCCATGTCTTATCTCTTGCATTTTTAGGCCAAATGCCTAAATACACATAAATTTATAGAAAAATGAATAAACAAAGTTAGAACTTAGAGTTAGAACTTAGAAGCTAGAAGTTTAGAACAACCAGGGTTTCAACTTTCAAATGATTTGAAATCATTTACAAACAACAACAAAAACAATAAAAACTTTGCTTAAAACTATAAAAAGTTTTCAAACAATGATAAGATGAACATACCTGGAAAGAAATTTGTCTTCTAAATCCGGTTAGAATCCTCCAAAATCCACTCCAATCTGCCTTGAATCACTTTCAATCAACTAAAACCTTCTTTGCTCCACACAAATGAAAGAAACAATGCATTTTGACCTATTTAGGCGTCACTAGCCGCGGGTTCCCTGAATTGCGAGTTTTTAACATTAACTCGTCGAGTTTTTGGCTAAAATCGGCGAGTTTTTGGACTCACGCCGAGTTTTTTGACAGGTGAGTTTTTGGGCGATTTACTTGCCGTCCCAAAATACTCGCCGAGTAACCGGCAAGTCTTCCATCTATGAGTAGCGTCGCGAGCAATGGGGAATAAAAGCCGACGATGGTAAATAAAACTCGCCGAGTAACCGGCGAGTCTTCCATCTATGAGTAGCGTCGCGAGCAATGGGGAATAAAAGCCGACGATGGTAAAGATAAAAACACTCATCCAATCAAACCTGATAGGGAAGAGCAGGCCCACGAGAAAGGAGAGTAGGTCTACATCCGCAACGAAGGAGAGCAGGTCTGTGGGAAAGGAAATAAGGATGTCCGTGGGGAAGATGTTGTAGCATTGTAGCCATTGTTACTCGAAAAGAAGTAAAGCCACAGGTAGGATAGAGAGTTTTCCGGAAAAAGAAGTTATAAGAAGAGTATCTGTTGAAGGAGAAAAGGAAGAAGCTACTTTCTGGGGGAAAGGAATCATATTTCAAAGCATAGCGTTCGCGGGAAGAAAAGAATATCCGCAGGGAAGTAAAGGACAGCAAGGACATTCAACGTGGGAATCATTGTTGCCGGAAAAGCACTGCCATGGAAGACACAAAGAGAGAGCAAATCCTAACCATTTCTTTTGGTTACA
This sequence comes from Cupressus sempervirens, assembly GCA_028749045.1. Lineage (NCBI taxonomy): Eukaryota > Viridiplantae > Streptophyta > Pinopsida > Cupressales > Cupressaceae > Cupressus > Cupressus sempervirens. The sequence continues at coordinate 411,762,838 of CM053784.1, forward strand.
TTAAAAGACAAAACAAGAGATTGTTACTATGGAGTATGCAAGGAAAAGAAAGCAGTGGAAAAATCAGTTGAAGGCAAATATGGAAAAGAATGCGAAAGTGTTGGCTTCTGGAGTCCGAGTTGCAGGGCCGACAACATCCAATAGTAAGAAGCAGAAAGTGAAGGCCGACCTGTCACACCTCATAGTTCAATTTGATTCAACTTTGAAGGGTTGAATGGTAGTGAGTGCCTGAAATGGTGGCAAGAGACTGCGGATACAAATTTAATCAAACAAATTCTGATACAAGCGCTGTCCATTGGGCCATACAACTTCTGGTATTCCCCATTCGGCTGTTTGAATCGATCTTAAGAACTAGAAGAAATGTACAAGAAGAACAACAAAACAGGTACATTTTTTTACAAGTACCGTATGACAATCTCTTTCAAATTGTGAGATTTCAGTAGGGTTTTTTGGCATTCCTGGTCAAGGAGGTCGTAAAGTGGAGACCAAGAATCACAAGTTGTCACAAGAACGTAAGGAGTATTGGGTGAAATTGGTGGGCCGCGATGTCACACTAGAGGAAATGGAGTTTTTGGTGAAGGGTGCCAAGAGCCGAGGACTATGGAGAGATTTCATTTGAGAGGGCCATTTGAGATGTATTATGGATGTAATTAAAAGCAGGTTGACGGGGGCAAGTAGGGCCTCAGATATAGCCTTGCCGCAGATTACATTCATGAATGATACCGTGTATGATTGGGCCACGGTCCTCACTAATAGGATGGAGGAGTTTATGACATTATAGCATTCGACATTTTTCATGCCACATCATGCCATCGACTTGCTTTTGGAAGCGGTCCTTCATCAAGTTCCAGTCGATGACTTTGAAGTTCCATTGAGGGGGAAGTTGGCGCCAGGAGAACCCCTAGTATTCTACAATAGACATTTAGATACGGGTGGAACCGCGGCCAGTCAAAAGAAAGTATTGTAGGGATTGGAGGCAAACATGGCCACAGACAGTGGAAGGGAGGAAACCACAGAGAGCAGTGGGGCCGATTCCAAGGAAGAGAGTACCTCGGTAGAAGTTGGCAGTGACACATCAATCGGCGGATCCACATTTTTCACCCCTCCCTAGTTGCCAACTTCGGCACACTTGACAGCCACTACCTCGCTCATTCCTCTGTTTGGCCAAAGACATGTGCCAATTATCATGACTCCACCGATAGCCATGACGGATGTTATGACTTTACCAATGCCCACGACAGATGTTATGACTCCATAGACGGCCACGGCCAATTTTATGACTCCACAGAATGTTTCACCCGATCCAATTGCACCAGCAACAGAGATAGTAGAGATGCAAGTGCCAGAGCCTGAACCTCGGGTTCACCTAGATGTGATTGGCTCTAATGCTATGGTCACCATATCTTCCTCTTTGTTGGTTGAGACCCAACCGACCCAGCCAGTACAACCAACATTGACAGCACAACCAACATAGCCAGTTGAGAGTATGGAGACGACACAGGCAGCACAACCCAAGAAGATTGAGGTGATGGACAAAGCCAGTGCATTCCTACGATAGCAGTTTCGACTCATTCTTGTAGAGGTCAGTCCCTCCATTCAGTCCCCAAGGCATGGAGAGGTATCCCTAGGAGAAGCTACCATATTAGAGCCACAGGAGGTGAGAGTACCATAGTTCGAGGATGCGCCCGGAGAGGAGGAGGTGACATTGGATGTGGACGTGGCTACCGCAAAAGAGGCAGAGATAGATACCGAGAGGGAGTGGAATATCGACAATTTGGGAAAAGAGGATTATGGGTCAGATGAGGATAGATGCAAGGCATACATCAAAGCTATGCAAGTTGTGATGGAGAAAGGACGCATTATTGCATATCAGGCTTTGACTTGTAGGAAGGAGTTACATTTGATCCAAGCCTATATTCAGGGAGTTTTTCCTAAGTGTTTTCGCTTCTGCTTTGAGGTCAGGGGATGACCAACAATGGAAACACCAGAGATGTTGGTTGCTTGGGCTACAGAGCCTGAGTTGGGACCATGCAACACTCCTATGGAGAAGCTGGTACACGAGATAGTGGGAGTATATAAAGGCATCTACTATGCTCATAGGTGTGCAGAGGCAGATAGAGCATCAGAGAGAATCGTAGCTGAGAGGTCTATGACAGTTGAAAGGGAAACTAGGGTGAAGTTAGTTGCTGAATTGGTTAGCCAATAGGTAGCATGGGCAGCCGAGTGCACAATGTTTTTGCAAGACAAGGAGAAGGTCGAACAAAAATTATAGGCGGTCGAGCAAGAATTGCAGACAGCTAAGGTCCAGGCCATGGGCACAGTGCTTCTTTTGAAGGAGGCTGTGGAGGTTAACACACAGACGTAGAAAAAAATAACGCATCCATATTGATCAAGTGTATGAGTTGCGTCGATAGCAAAGCACTTCAGGGACGCAACCTCCTCCCTAGTCTATATTATTTCTATGTTGTATGTTGTTGTCTCCTATTCTTGTTAGTTTTTGAGTAGCTAGGAGACGACATTTCTTTTTTTGGGTGGATGATGTTGTCCGGCAAAAAGGGTAGTTAGACAATTACTGGTGCAAACACGGTTGTGTCATTTCACTGGCACCGTTTTAGACATTATAAATGTCGTGAACACTTATGTATTTTGGCATCATTATCATTGTTGTGTACGAAAAGCATTTGATAATGAATAATAGTATTTTGCATTGATTATATGTTTCTTTTCTGTTCAGCTACGGGCTGAACAAGCATTAACAGTAACTGATCAAGTTTGCTTGAGGTTCAAATTAGGTGGCCCATCTTGGATTTCTACCATTTTGTATAACCTAAAATAATAAAAGCCTTTATTTACTTTATTACTATTATTTCATACAACAATATTACAAAACATACATGATAGCTAAGCACAGTGATGAAATATTTACACACAACAAGATTGGTCCTTTTATTCATAAAAAAAATACGTCCCTTTATAGGGTCACAACAAAATTGTGTCTCCATTTTTGCATAGTTTGTGGTGTCCTTTCTAGGAACTCCCTTTACATTCCTATTCACCTTCACTTTCTGTGATGGGCTCTTCTTGACCCTCATAATCAGAGGTATAAGTTTGAAGCCTAGGGTTGCTACCCATGGAGTGGAAGATGGTGTTAGAGTAGTTGGAATAGGAATTTGCAATACGTTGCATTCTCGCTTATAAGGTGATGTTTCCTGTGTCCAAAGTTTCAGTTTCAGTTTTAGGCTGTGAAGATTGTTTATGTTCAGCCAATAGAGCAGCTTTAACTTCTACCCTTATTTCAGGAGTCCACACCCTTCTCTGGCATTTGATTCGGGTGATGGAAGCTGCCAAGGTTTTATCATCAGCTAGTGTCGCTACTTAGGAATAATCAAAGTCTTTATATAATGCACTAGCGAACTTGATAGTCAAAGGCTCTCAGACTCTTTTCTATTTGGTTCTAATCATGATCAGCATCTTGGAAGAATCCACAATTTCAAAGTCAGTTTTAGTTCCAGTTTAAGGTTTAGGTTAGCCTAGGTTGAGTGTTGAACCTAGCGCTCTGATACCATATGCAACAAGACAAACCTGTAACAAAGATTTACTGTTATAACTAATATCTCAAATAGATAACAGCTAGTTTTCATTGAAACAACAAGAAGATTCAATAAGTTCTACTTCTCTACTTGCAAGCAATTATGATAAGAACTGAAAGAAAAAAATGTACATTATATTTAGATACACAAGAGATCTGTCTTTCTTCTTTTTAAATTGTAATACTGAATTGTAGTACTGAAATAAAATACTACATAAGACGAGGAAGAAAAAACCTTACTAGAATTCTTGAGTTGGAACATATCTCTTGAAGACTTGTTTGCAGCTAGTAGAATATCACTGAGGCATTTGTCCACCCAACCATGGATCATGACTTGATCCCTCTTATCCACTTCATTCTTGAAGTAAGCTCGACTCTTTGCAAGGGATGGTGGATGGCTGTGTCAAGTATCTAGGATCTAGTGTAAGATGACCTACAACTCAGCCAATCATACTCTATAGCCAATCTACCAACTTGTATGATACCTGACTACGGTTGTTTCTGGTGATCTTATTCTGACTATCGTCCAGTTATCCACCTTGGCCAAAGCTTTACTTGGATTATTGTCAACTTCTCGCCCTTCCCACTTGCACATAACTCTCCTTCTCCTAACTGGAAACAAAAAGAGGTACACTCTAGACCTTCTAAGCTTGGTCTCAATCTTAATTTTCAGTACTTGGTTCGGGTCAGCTTAGGCTAGTCTCATGTCATGGGAAGCCCTGAGGTCTTTTGGGACACACAAAGATGGGTATAATATGTTTTTAAAGCTCATTGCATTGAGTGTGAAAGTCTCAACCTTATGTTTCTTTCTTGACTGTACATGTTGCCAACCAGCTTTGCACACAATTGTTCTATAGTTTTAGAGAAGACATGCATGCTCTGTTTCGATTCTTTGTTCTCTAGAGCATGAAATATCCACTTCCTAACATAATCTATATAAATGCACTTAAGAATACTAGTCTTTATAATAACTTATTCGCCACCATCCTGCCTTATTCATGAAAGAAAAATTGACAAGATGGTAGCTTGGAAGAAATATTTTCTTGGCTATATTTTAAATTTAGAATAAATAGAAGGGAAGATTAGCCCCTATCGTTCTTTAGAACTATATTTCAGAAACTGTTGCTATAAGGTGAATTTTGGACAGAACTCAAATTTCAAAATAGAATTCCATCTCCCATGTTCTTAGTTCTGGCTTGTATATAATAATGTACTTATTTGCGCTTAAGAAGAAGATTTTAGACAGTTTTAAAGAAACAAAAAAAGTGTTAAGGACAATATTCAGAAAGGATATAAACTGTCATGGTTAACTAGTGCAGTTCAAAGATTAACCTAACCTACTTGCATGAATTGCATTAATACCCGTTCTCCTCGTGCTCAACTTACAGTTTGGCTGCATTTCATTACTCTCTAAACCTTGTACAATATAAGTTGTTCATGCATTACTATGGTTCAAGAATGATAAAAAGACATTCATTAATTTTTCTAAAGTCTAGAATGTTAGAGATGAGCCTGTCTTTTTCTAAGAGCCTCACATAAACAAATAAGATGCATAACTACGTTATAAATAAGGTTGGGCCCACTACTTTATTATATGGCTCTTCCAACTTGAAGTTTAATATTAACAACACTTTCCTGAAGTGGAAAGATTTCTCTGAATAAGTGCTAGAAGGATGTCCTCAAACACAAATGAAACATCTTCCAGCTTCTATCGCCGTCAGTGTTGCTTCCTTCCTTTACACAGTTGATTAACAGAATTATGGTAGAGTATTACATACCCTACAAGTTACCAGATCTATGGCATTGATATCACTCTTTGTACTATACTACAAAGGATTCATTGATACGTAAAGATAGTTAAACAACTAAGAACATTCCATTGCCAAACTTTTCTTCTCCTTTCTACTTCACAACTGTACTTCCACTAAGAAAACCGCAAATAAGAGTGCCCATCTTTTTTCCTGCTTCATACTTCCTACAATGCATTCTTATCTATCAGTTCATCCTTGTAGCAAGGACATGGACAATCCTTTTTGTCGGATGATGTGAGGTGGCCCGGATGCTTGGCCACTCACCCATCATGTTCTTGCAAATGCCTCTTCTTCATCAACCTTAGCGATGATTATAATGGTAGCTTCCTATAATCAAATGGCTTCCTGGCCAAATGTTAATTGAGCGCATAAAAGTATTGACACATCTTAAGTTGAAGATTAAATTAAATGAACACATAAATTCAGGCTGAAACATAATATAAGGTTTGGTATTAATATTAAATTCAATTTTGTTTTAAAATAACTCTAATTTGTTCTAAGTTCTAACAACAAATGTAACGTGACCCAAGTAAAGGTGAAGTAGGTAGAAAGGATTATTTTTCAACGAAATGTAATAACTTGAGAAATTCCTCAACCTTAAAAGGTAGTAAGGTGGTAAAAGAGAAAAAAAGATTTTGATAAATGTGTTTCAAGTTTGCCTAGGAAAGGGAAGACATAAATCAACATTTCTACATCCTAAGGACCTTTGCCACCTAGACACACTGACTCTATGATGTCAGATCTTTCCAACCCTTGGATTATCTTTGGACACAACCATTCAGCATCCCTCTTTCCCGGTGGTACCTTTTCCCTTTCATAATTGGCCATGATACTCTTGTGTCCAATTCTAGAACAAGTAGTTAGACCAATTGCAATCAAACTAAATATTAATACTTTTCAGATATATAACAAAATTTAGTTATACTCAATTAGAATAATTACAACATGAATTACATCATTGGATCATTCAATTTCATAGACAACAAGAACTATCAATTTTACTTACTAGAATATCATTAAATGAAATCCTTTGTTTCAATCTGAAACCATTGAGGTAAATAGTAAGACTTTCTCTTGCACTTAAAACCATCTAGGGCACAATACAAACAAAACCACTAGTTTGCATTTACAAAACCACTTAGGGCATCAAAGCTATTCTTTGAGCAATAAAAAACCTCTTAGGGCATCAACAATATGCAGAAAGAAATATCGAAGATCAAGAAAAAGGGTTGTGACAACAGAGCATGTCTCCCTTCCACTAGAGCATCCAAGGGCAAGGACCACCCCCTAGCTACGCAGACCCCAAACACATGGTTGTTAAGTCACACCACCCACGCGTGGGACATTACGGGAGAGTTCCAAGTCCTTTGCAGAGTATCAGCAAGCTCAAGAAGCAGTGTCATTGAAAGCTTGTTTGGTCAAACATTGGAACCAACTAGAATTTATTGTGATGATTAAAGTTGTGAGAATGCCTCCCTTTCTGGGAGGGCCCCTATGTTGAGAGGGAGCCTTTGCATCAATTGCTCTTATCATATGCTATATAGAGAAATATGAGGTGAAAACCCTTGTAATGTCTATTTCTTTATGAGAGAGAAATATGAGGTGGAAATCCATGTAATCTATAGTTCTTTGTGACAAAGATATATGAGGTGAAATCCCTTGTAGTGTATACTTCTCTATGCGAGAGAAATATGAGGTGAAAGCCCTTGAGACATTTTCCTTTTCCACACATGGGAGTAGCCGTGGTGGACGTCATGTTGAGAGATTCCATGATGATATAACATTGAGTGAATCCTTGACGAGCACTTGTGTATATGCTTCTTTCCATACATTGGAGTGGCCATAGTGGACATCATGTTGAGAGATTCCATAACGACATCATGTTGAGTGACTTCATGATGTGAGCTTGTGTATATGTTTCTTTCCACACATGGGAGTAGCCATGGTGGATGTCATGTTGAGTGATTCCACAATATTATCATGTTGAGAGATTATGTGATAAAAATCTTTTCCACAAATGGGTGTAGCCGTTTTGGGTATCATGTTGAGAGATTCCATGGCATGGATATCTAGAAAGATACCTCCCTAGCTAAGAGGGAGTGTTGGAGATATCGCATTAGGAGCTATATCTCTTTCCTATATCTAATATATATAAATAATGTATTTTTTATTGAAGACGGCGAAGGGTTCTCACTTTGAAGGGACAAGACAATGAATAATCTTCACTTTGTAACAACAAGACAACATAGAGTCAAGGCAATTTTATATGTTCTTTCTAGAGGAATTCACTTGGTGAGAGATAGTTTGGATTAATGTCCTTTGGTTCTCAACATTGATACAAATGCATTATTTATTATTGTTTGCAAATTATAGGAGTGTTGTTAATCATCACTTTAGTTGGAGCCTTATTTTTGGGCAAATTATATTTTAAACCTCTTCTTATTCATCAATAAAGTGATATTTTTATGGCTGGGTTTTTTTCTCCCTCAAGTTGGAGCATTTCCCTAGTATAATATGTTGTGTCCTAGCTTCATTGTTTTTTATCGTTGTTCATCTTATTTTTTATTATAGAACCCAACAATGCCCACTCCCATTTCTACTAAAGGGAAGTAAAAAAGACTCAAAGAAAAACCAATGTTGCTGATTTGTTTAATTTGTTGGTCCGTCATTTGTACCACCTAGAGAAACTAAACTACTTGCCACCTTTTTGATAAGAGTACTTCAAAGTGAGTATTTTGATGGAGGATATGAGACAAATTGATGGATGGATGCTTTATCATCATGGATGGGTGGACTTATACCAAACATCGACCACTCATCAATCTTATTGTCACTATCATAGCAATTTCTTATTTTCTTAGAGCTGTACATTTTTGGGGGAAAAGGAAGGATGAAACCTTCCAATTTCAGATTTTGAGAGATGCTATAAAAGACGTTGGATCTGCTAATGTTGTACAAGTAGTCACTCATTCATCCATGGTCTGTACTCATTCAACCACGGTGTGTCAGTGGCTTGCATTTTCCAATCTTTGTAGTCCAATCTTTCGTAGATCAGAGGTGACCATGGATAGAGCTACATTAGCTCAAAATGACCCTATTGGATGGTGGATGTGGCATGGTAGGGATGCACTAGAGCTTAGAAAACTTGTCATTTCTCTTCTTTTATAGGTTGCCAATTCCTCTGCTGCAGAGAGGAATTAGTCCACATATAGCTTCATCCAATTAGTCAAGAGGAACATTGTTACCTCTAGATGATTGGAGAAGTTAGTGGTTGTTCACAATGTATTGTGGCTACAAGATCAACAGACTAATGAGTAATGTCAAACTCTGGTCTAACGTTGGCATGTCAATCCCATAGAAGATATGTAGTTTGAGGAGGATGACACACCTCTAGGATTTTTTGCAGATCCATTGGATGAGGAAGATCCTCACCCTACGAAGATTCTGTTCTGATTTTCATTTAGATTCTTATACCTACCATGTGCTGATTATGGACAGCCATGTATTTTCTTATTTCTTGACATTATGATTATTACGGACAGCTGATTATGGAGTTGGACCTCTATGTTTACTATTTAATAGTTTAGTTATAGATTTGTAGTATGTCTCATTTCAATATTTCATGTCATTTCATGCATGAACTGTGGAGCCTTTGGGCATTTTTGCTATACGTGTGCCATATTTTGACGATGGAAGTATTTGAATTCTGTTAACTTTCTATGCATCAAGCTTCTAAAATCTCTATGGTAATTGGTTTATCAATGCCATGATATACATCTCTCTCTCTCTCTCTCTCTCTCTCTCTCTCTCTCTCTCTCTATATATATATATATATATATATATATATATATATATATATTCCCCCTTTTTAAATAACTGCCCCCTACTGTCCCCTAAAAATTGGCCCTAAACTGTACATATTTCGAAAATACATACCCCTCCCCTAAATAGTCCTTGTCCCTGAAACTCCGGGAGCATAGCAGATCATAGATTAACTCCAAGTAGAATTTAGATTTAAATTATTAACTCTTACACATTTCACAAGTCACAGCTAACACTAAATGTAATTTAATTTTAAGTACCCGCTTAGAGTAACCTAATACACCTCTTTTTAAGATAAACAACTCACAAGGGTTCTAAATATATACAATTATTGTGGATTATTTGATCCTCACCAATTAACAAACAAAACAGCTTGACAGCGGGGTTAATGGTTTTACATTTGGGCAATTAATGCCATCTACAAAGTGGTAGTGTTCATAAACATCAAAGCTCTCAGGAAAAAAAATGTGTTCCCACATTTTGGGTGACTTGGCCTTGGGAGAAGCTGCTTTCTCAGTGATCTTCTTTTGTATCAGCAATTGATGAATGTTTGGCAGCACTTTAGCATGGGCAATTGTGACACAATTTCAAAGCTTAACCCTACATATAATCATAAATAAATTTCAGCCCAAGGTTTACAGCAATATTTTGAAGGTCAAGAGTCAAAGAAAAAAATGCATTGGAAATGGCATGTGTCATTTGGAAACAGTTAGAATTACTTTGAAATCATTCTCCAATGCACTTGGAATTGTTTAGGTACACCCTGGTTTAGTTCCAAGTAGTTCCACTTCAAAAGATTTGTTCCTTGACTGAATCCCCAAATGAGTCAATTCCAATCTCTATTCTGGACATGTTCCATACTTCAATTATTAAAGTTTTAGAGAAATTTGGTAACTTAGGATAGACGTATTTGTTTGTGTAATTTTTATTTTTCCTATTTTGCTAGGTTTTTCCTACACTTTTAATAATCTCGCTTAGGTTAATAAAGCATGTCTTATTAGGTGAATGGTTGTGAGGTGTCACCTTCCTACATGTGAGCATCCATTAGCTATCTTGGGAAGATACTTTGTTATCTTTAGTCTGATAGATGGTTGCTCCTCATTGGTTGGTGTTGCCACCTCCTCCCTCTTCTTAGCCTATATAAGCATGCTACCTGGCTTGTATTTGCATATCTTATTTTTGCATCCTCTTAATGTTATTTTGCTTCTAGCATTTGTATTACTCTCTTGGAGACTAACTTTGTGTTGCTATTTTGATTTTGTATCATTTGCATTCATAGTTTAGATATTTATTCTTTACACTAGTTTTCTGGGTTATTAATCTTTTTAGATTCTAACATGGTATCAGAGCTTTTCTATGTGCAAGAGTAGATTTTAGTTTCCTTATTTGAGAGATTCAGGGGGGACTAATAAATTTTATTGTAGTTTTTTGAAAAACGAAGTATGCTCTTCTCTTGCATCTTTGGATGATCTTGAGAATCAGAAAAGTTTTGACAAAAATGGTTTTTCTTTGGGGTTTCAATCTCAAATCTGACAACCAACTTGCATATTTGGAGTTTTCGATCAGTATTGTAGGTTCCAGCATGCCATTGATGGACTTAGGAAGCTGATCCAGCATTTGCATGTCATATTTTGGTTGCTGGGGTCGTTTCTTGATTTTTGAAGCCGTTTTTTACTGTTAAAGGTGTCTGATTTACACTACAGCAACATCTTTTGTACATCAACAAGAAAAACGCTTTCTGGGTTTTGTTCACAGTCCCAAAAAACCATCTGGGTATCTCTTAGATTTTGCATGCAATCTATATATTTTGCAAGATCGAGCGTGGAAAGATACAGCTGTACCCCTCTCCGTTGGCAGTCGCAAATTTGAACGTAGTTTTCAAATGTCTCGTTCTTGCTCATATGGACTCCGATTTTGACGATTCTTGTTATGGCCTTGGCTATTTTTTTGTGCTCTATCCACTAGTAGAGTTGTTTTTTTATTTTCATGCATAAATTTTTCAGAAATTGCAGATTCTTGGTTGTAACTGTGCACAATTCTCGTTTTGAAAACTTCGAAGAATCATAACTTTCTCATACGACCTCGTATCGAGGCGATTCTTTTTTTGAAAGTGCATGATTTTTCGAGTAGATCACAGTGGTGCTATTTGTTTCCTTGATTATTGTGCCTAAGTTTCACTTTCAGCATATGCTCTTCATGAGGGTTTGTAATGCATTGAAATCAAGACCACTAAGTATTTCTTTCTAGTGGTAGTTGTAAACGCACTAAAATAAAGTGCCAAATTATATTTCTTTTGGGGGGGGTTCTTTGATTGAGTAAAAAGGGGGGGGGGGGGGGGGGCATTGTCGTGGCTGGGTTCTCTTCTTTTTAGCATTTCTTCTTTGCATTTCTTCATCATGGATCAAACAAATATGCCCATCCTAACTCCATACAATTACTTTGAGTGGAAATCATGCATGATAATTCACTTAAGGAAAGCGGGATTAAATAGGATAATTATGGTACTTGAAACTGAACTTGATAAAGATGAAGATAAGCCTAAGTGGTTTAACAAATGTGGTGAGGCATATGGAACATTGTGTTTTTCTATTTCTCCTGACTTGCTATTTCACATTGAGTCTTTGGATACACCAAATGAAGTATGGACAAAGCTAGAAACTCTATTTGGCACACAAGATTCAATGAGGGGTCATATGTTGGAAAATGAATTAATTAGTCTAAGTCCAGGCAATTTCAACACAATCCAAGATTTCTTCACCAAATTGAAATCACTAAGGCTGCAGTTAAAATAATGTGGAATTGAAAAGAAAGATGAACAACTGATTCTTAGCATTCTCTCTAAGCTAAGTTCAGAATATTCTGTGTTTGTCTCTACCTTCTATGCTACTAAGGGTGCACTTGGTACTCAATTCACCATGCCATCTCTAGATGATTTTTCTGTCAATCTCACTCAAGAACAGGACAAGCTAATCCAGATGGGCACTCTTAAGTCCTCTAAGTCACATGCCTTAGCTGCCAACCAAGGCACAAAAGAACAAAAATGACAAAGTAGAAACAACAATAGTAAGGATGAGAAACAAAATAATAGTGACGAAAAGAAGGATCAGATACCAATTGCTTCAAAAGCAACTATTGATACCTCATCCTCTAAGGGCGATAAGCCTAAGAAAGAAAAGGTTAAATGTGCCTATTGTAAAAGACCCGGTCATGATGAACATAAATGTTTGAAGAAACAAATTGATCACTTGACATACATTCTTGAGAAGAATAATATTAGTGTTCCTGAGTCTATCAAACAAATTTTTAATGAAGAGTCTAACAAGGCAAAAGAAAACGACAAGGGGAAAGGAAAGGGCAAGGCTCTTGTTGCAGTTGCTTCCTCACCATCCACTTGGGTTCTTGATTCGGGTGCTTCGCACCACATGGCTTCATCTAAGGAAGAACTTGCATCCTTGGAGCCATGTACTATGCCTTCTATTTTGATAGGTGATGACACTCTTATTGAGGTGTGTGGGAGAGGGTCTGTTGATGTGGGGGATGGCACATTCCATGATGTTCTTTGTGTACCCTCATTATCAACCAATCTCCTATCAATATACCAGATCACTCACACAGGTTCAGGCAAGTGGGTTGAGTTCACTTCTGATTCAGTGGAGATACGTGAGTTGCATAGTGATTCTATAGTTGTAGTTGGGAGAGCAGATCATCAGTCACGACTTTATGTTTTCTCACTTTGTTCCTGATCCTTCTTCATCTGTTTTGCTCACTCACTCTAATGATGTGAGTAAATTATGGCATGAGCAGTTTGGCCATCTTAACTTCCGCTATTTGCATCAGCTCAACCAACAAAGCATGGTCACGGGGTTGCCTTCAGTTCAATTCTCAGGAGGTGTTTGCCAAGGTTGCATTCTTGGTAAGCATCCTAAGGAAAAGTTTGACAAAAGTAAGGCATGGAGAGCTTCACAGATACTAGAGTTAGTTCACAGTGATTTGGCTGGTCCATTTCAACATCCTTCTTTCAGTAGGGCCTGATATGTCCTCACATTCATTAATGACCTTTCTCGATATACATGGGTGTACTTTCTCAAACAGAAGTCAGAGGTATTTGATCATTTTCAAGACTTCAAAATTTTTGTAGAAAAGCAATCTGGGAAAGCCATCAAGGTTTTGCGCACAGACAATGGTGGTGAGTATGTCAACCATCGGTTTGAAAGATTTTGCACTTCAGAGGGGATTGATTTATAGTATTCAGTTCCATACAATCCTCAGCAAAATGGTGTTGCAGAACAGAAGAATAGATCCTTGAAGGAAATGGTAAACTGTATGATTCACTCTAGATCTCTTGCACCACAGTATTGGGCAGAAGCCATTAACTGTGCTTGCTATATCCAGAACCGTGTTCCTCACCGAGCCTTGAAGGGAGTTACTCCTTTTGAAGCTTGGAGCGGTCGGAAACCATCAGTTAAGCACTTTTGAGTTTTTGGCTCCCCTGCATGGGCCCACAGTCCTACAGAGAAACGTAAGGCCTTGGATCTGCAAAGCAGACCTTGCACATTTATAGGTTATCCTGATGGTGTGAAGGGTTATCGGTTGCTCCACCCTACTACACATGAGTTATTCATTGAGAGGAGTGTTCAGTTTGAGGAGGGATCTTCAAGCTCGCTTTCTATCACTTCTCCAACTCGTTCTACCTTGACATTAGAGTCACTTGGAATACATGACAGATCTTCTGATGAGTTAGATTCGCCTGAACAGTCTTCTACCTCTACTTCTGATGCAGAAAGTGATTCAGAGAACTCACCTCCTTCTTCTCCTAGTCATCATTTAGAGGTTAATGATTCCCCTCCAGATTCTCCATCTTCCTGTCCACTTTGGGCTAGACAGACATTGCAGTCTGCAGGTGATTGGGTTGGGGATCCATTAGACACCAGGAAAACTCATTCACAATTCCAGGATGCTCCACATGTCTTCATTGCTACTGCCTCAGATCCACAGTCCTTTCATGAGGCTTTTGGTATTCCTGAGTGGGATACAGCTATGCAGGAAGAGTATAGTTCCTTGATGAGGAACCACACTTGGGATCTTGTCCCTCTTTCTAAAGGAAGAAAACTTGTTCGATGTAAGTGGATCTATCAGAAAAAATTTGCAACAGATGGGTCAGTTGACAAACATAAGGCTCACTTGGTCGCCAAAGGATTTTCCCAAGCTCCTGGGATTGACTACTCTGAGACTTTTGCGCCAGTTGCCTGAATGAATTCCATTCGAATTGTTCTTGCCATTATTGCAGCTAATCGTTGGGAAGTACATCAGGTGGATGTGAAGAGTGCTTTTCTTCATGGTGACCTTCATGAGGAGATCTATATGGAGCAGCGACAGGGCTTCCTTCAGGATTCTTCACTTGTGTGCCATCTTCGGAAGTCTCTCTATGGCCTCAAATAGGCTCCTTGGGCCTGGTATGCCAAGATGGACTCCTTCCTTCTATCAGTTGGGTTCACTCGGTGCCATTCTGATCCTAATGTCTACATTTTGCAACAGGGTGATTCACTTCTATTTTTGGTTTTGTATGTTGATGACTTGCTGATCACAAGAAGTTCTTCACCCACCATTAAGGCTGTCAAAGTGGCCCTTCAGGACAGTTTTTTGATGACTGACTTGGGCTTGTTACATTACTTTCTCAGGATTGAGATCCTTCAGTCTCTTTCTGGGATCACCATCACATAGTCCAAGTATGCTCTAGATTTACTCTTGAGGTTTCATATGGCTGATTGTAAGCTTGCTCTGACTCCCTTCCTTTCTGGTGTCAAACTTGAGGCTCAATGTTCTTCTCCACTTGTTGATGGCACTTTGTACTGCCAACTTGTTGGGAGTCTCATTTATCTGACTCATACGAGACTTGACATCTCCTATGCTGTAGGCATGGTCTCTCGATTCATGCAGGAGCCCCATGAGCTGCATTGGAAAGCAGCCAAGTGGATCCTTCACTACATTCAGGGTTCTCATAGTTGTGGGATTCACTACGCAGCAGGTATTGAGCTTGATTTGGTGGGCTACACAGATTCAGATTAGGCAGGTGATTTTGAGGATCGCAAGTCTACTTTAGGGTATAGCTTCTCACTTGGGTCAGGTCCTGTTTGTTGGTCGAGCAAAAAGAAGTCTACTATTGCTCTATCTTCTACTGAGGCTGAGTATTGAGGGGCTATAAATGCCGCCACTGAGGCCATTTGGCTTCAACATCTTCTCACTGAGTTTGGTATCCAGATTAGACGACCATCAGTCATATTTTGTGACAACCAAAGTGCCATTTAGATCTCACGAAATCCGGTTCATCATCAGCGGACCAAACACATAGAGGTCCACATGCACTACATCTGGGAGCTCATCCATGGTCATGTCATTGACCTTCGCTATTGTCTGACTTTCGAGCAAGTCGCCAATATCTTCACCAAACCCTTCACTGAGAGCAAGTTTCTTCATTTGCGAGCTTTGTTGGGGGTGCGGGATGCTTTATCTTTTGGGGGGGCCTCTTCCTCTCACTCGGAGTCCTGACTTTTTTTGGGGGGGTCTCTTTTCTCTCTCTTTTGGGAAATCTTATGTACATGGGTACCTCATCAGGTTTGACTTGTCGGGACCCATTTCCACATCCACCTAAGCTTCGCTTATGGGGGGGTGTTAGTGTAGTTTTTATTTTTCCTATTTTGCTAGGTTTTTCCTACACTTTTAATAATCTCGCTTAGGTTAATAAAGCATGTCTTATTAGGTGAATGGTTGTGAGGTGTCACCTTTCTACATGTGAGCATCCATTAGCTATCTTGGGAAAATACTTTGTTATCTTTAGTCCGATAGATGGTTGCTCCTCATTGGTTGGTGTTGCCACCTCCTCCCTCTTCCTAGCCTATATAAGCATGCTACCTGGCTTGTATTTGCATATCTTATTTTTGCATCCTCTTAATGCTATTTTGCTTCTAGCATTTTCATTACTCTCTTGGAGACTAACTCTGTGTTGCTATTTTGATTTTGTATCATTTGCATTCATAGTTTAGATATTTATTCTTTGCACTAGTTTTCTGGGTTATTAATCTTTTCAGATTCTAACAGTATTTAGGATATCTTTGTTTGTTATCTTTCTTTAAAAGTTCTTACTGTACTTATCTCATTCTGCCATACTTTATTTAAATTTTTATGTCACTTTACTCTTAAAACCCTGATTATCTTACCAAAACTACTCCCTACCCTTTTTCACTTCCAGTTTTTTGACACATTTCACATTAGTAGCAGCTTTTCCCTAGATAGTCCACCCTCGGTGGCATCTTAAGCATTATATAACTGGACTCTGCAATCCTAACTCTCTTGCTTGAGACCCTGATGATGAATCATTGAGCGAGATTGAAAATTTGGATGCAAAAATTTAAGTTAAAGTTTTCTCAAAATATTTACAAATAACACTGATTATAGAATGTGAAAACTGGAAACCTAATGCTCCTAATTCCATAGAATACAAACACTTGCCTAAGTAAGCAATGCTATATGCTGGATGCCTTATGATGAAAGTTGAAACAAAACAGTTTACTAATCTTGTAAACATCATCAGTTAAGTAAGACTCACAAATAAATCCAATCTTGATGTCTTAAGCTTGTTTTTTTAGCAGCTGGCATTCCCTGATATTTATTATTTATATATGCTTGCAGAGTGGACAAGAAACGGATTTTGTTTTAGTATCATGTGCAGGAGCCGGTATTGAACCTACTATAAGAGAGAAGGTTGTTAAAGCCAAGCAGGTTAGTATTGTACTAAAATATCTCTTCATCTGTCAAACTGTTTTAAGATATATAAAGCACAAAAAATTATTGCACCAAGGAAACTTTAAACCTTATGTAATCTCTTGGAATTTGAAAGGCTGGAGAACATGCACTGAGAATATCTGGTCTTGGGTACACAATCATTCGTCCAGGCCCATTACAGGTTTGATTTTCTGCCATGTTAATTATTGGTGAAGTTGAAAGCCACTTTGGTACATGGAAGATAGTGTGCATTTATGGCAATCATTCCTATTAATCAAATTGATTTTCTATGCAAATACACAAATACAAAAGAATGGTCTCAATCCAGGAGGGCCACATTTGGATTACTTGCATATCCATTCTCAATTGTTTGAAGGTAATATAAAATACATTTAGCAAGTTGTTTGTAATTCTTGTAGGAAGAACCTGGAGGACAGCGTGCACTTGTTTTTGATCAGGGAAACAGGATATCCCAGGTCAGATACATCATACTATAAAAGCTTGTAGTCTCTTGTATTATTTTCAGTTCCAGTTTCCTCTCTCAAGATTATACATTAGGTTAACTTTTGTGATCACAGGGGATAAGTTGCGCGGATGTAGCAGATATTTGTGTAAAGGCCTTGCATGATTCAACAGCAAGGAATAAGAGCTTTGATGTGAGTATCTGTCATATATATCATTCAATAGCTATTTTAGTCTGTGTTAATATGTTTTTAAAATTAAATGCATGGTTTGCCTTGTTCTCAGGTCTGCTATGAATATGTTGCAGAGCAGGGTCAAGGGCTTTATGAACTGGTGAGCATTAGAAAGAAGAATGGACATCGTATCTGACCTATGTCTTAAAAAACATACTTCAATTATTTTTCAATAATTCTTAACATCAACTGATATTCTTGTAACAGGTTGCTCATTTACCAGACAAATCAAACAACTATTTGACCCCAGCTCTTGCTGTTCTAGAAAAAAATACTTGATGTTTATGAACTGGTGAGCATTAGGAAGAAGAATGGACATCGTATCTGACCCATGTCTTAAAAAACATACTTTGATTATTTTTCAATAATTCTTAACATCAACTGATATGCTTGTAACAGGTTGCTCATTTACCAGACAAATCAAACAACTATTTGACCCCAGCTCTTGCTGTTCTAGAAAAAAATACTTGATGTTTGAACAGACAGGCAACTCTAACCATTCATCAAGATACTAATATATCTTCAAGAGTAATACTAGTTTGGCATGTATAGATTTCTTAGGACATTCATTCAACTTCTCTTCAGCTAGGTATGTGCCAAGATTTTGATGTTATAAATGTTTCTCATAGAAGATGTCTCTATATTCCTTTGGTGTTGCTCATTTTATCAATGTCCAACCAGCATAACTCTTCTATTCCATTTCTCGTCATCTAAGTTCAACGTTGTGCAGGTGGTTTTCAGAAATCTCTTGTGTGTTGATTCCAAGTTGAGCCTGCTTCAATGCATTTGTTCCCTCTGAAAAGATTGTAACACAAGTGTATTCAAGGTTTTATTTATTTCAAAACTTGCCCAATATAACTAAAGATTATATTGCCAATGACTCTTTGCTTTATGTGTATGAATGGATCTATCAACAATAGAGAAACAAATTACTCATTTTTTCTGGCCAATAAACAATATAGAATAGTCAAATTAGTAACTACCAACTTCAAAATGGTGGTAACTGATATGATGCAAATTTTGAGTGATGTTCTAAAAACTATTATATATATTTATTTATTTTCTAATTTCAAATCAGCTTTTGAATTTTGTTTTGACTATCAAGACAGGATCATCTTTTCTGAATTTCACTAATTGAATCAAACATGGTTGTGTGGAATTGAAACTGTGACTGCGTTTGCCTAAATTTGTTGCAATATGCTATCTCGAACTAAATGTTTTAATAATTCCTTGGTTTATCAGTCCCCATGTTGGGATTCAGACCAGATTAAATAACATCAAACAGAAGACATAAACAGTGACGATAAAAAATAGACAGAGCATAAAGAATTATATGATTCACAATTAAAGGCTAAATCAATGGAAAGCATGGCATTAGCTTCTAATCGCTGTTACATCATAATACGAACTCTGCACCCATCATTTTATAAAATTGTTTAGTTCATATATGAAGAGACATCAAGGGAATGAAAAGGCAAGGAGGAGAAGAAATGTCAAATGACCACTGGACATACACATACAATAATATCCCACTTGAAGGCCAACCAATATAGCCATACACGATGATGTCCCTCATTTTCCACTCTTATTGTTACATTATACAGAAGCCCAGATAAGCTTTGCAAGACTAAGATTTTAACAAACTTTGTTCCAGAATATCCATGTCAGAATCAATAGAACTTAACAGTTGTTCAACATTTTGAATCATGATAGTTGTCTTGGTTATCGTAGCTAATTTATCCACCCTTACACCAAACAATGCAATCTTAACTCTCTCATGCTTGATTGTTCCAACAACACTTTTCTGTACCATGTCCTGAACCTCACCCTAGTCATGCAGTCTTACCCCTAGCAATTTAGCAACTTGCACATTTTTTGACATTGAAATTCATTGGATTCTGGGGCAAACTTGAATACAAGCATCTACAGTCGACCTTTATTGCCTCCAGCTTTGACATCCTCAATGCTAACTGGATACCTCAAAGAACTTATCCTTTTAACTCCTTAGAAATAAATAGGAAAATAAAATTTATCTTACAAGGAAAGAAAATATATTGAAACAACATGACAGAAATAACTGTCTTCCATTTCCTTGAACATGAATAAGAAATTCCATTAACTATAAGAAGTTATCAACGAATTTCACTGCAATCTGATTTTAACTAATTCGTTGCATTACTTTAATAGCGTACAAAGTTCAATAAGGAATGTGACATTAACTTTCATATGAAGGAAACTAAAATTATATTACTAAGAAATGCAACAACATAATTAACTACCAAGGAATAATTCTTAAAACCTCAACCTGTAGGTTCAATATTTGTTTGAACATTTTTAAGGTTCCAACCACCATTGGGTGAAAGAGTATCATCAGAGGTATTTTCCACCCAACCTTTGATCTTATGATCATGAACTAGTGATCACCCACACAACTTCCACATGAAAGTGGCCTGACCCTTCTCAAGGGAATGTGAACACGACATGAATTTCTTGTCATCCAAAACTTGGGTTTAAAACTCGCATCTATCATAGATAGCCAACTTATAGACATCTCTACCTATCATGTTGACCTTCCTAGCTAGACATTGTCCTATTGGTTCTAGTGATTGATGGTTACTACCTGTAGCATGGTACCACCTTGGCCAAGGTTTTAAGGTACAAGAACAATAACCTGCATAGTCAATGTCACCGGTAGACTTGTTAGGAATCATAAGGACCCCTTAATTGGATATCCACATCTTGATGGACTCATTGTTCATATGTGAGTGTAATTAATTGGTATTTTGTTGTCTTAGAGTTTTGTAGACCCTATATTTCACTCGATCAGATAGTGTCTAAGGCAAAAAGTAGAATAAGACTCATGACAGATGATCAGATGTCACTGTTATAAAAAAAACAGAATTCACTAAATCAAATTGATGTATCGCATGGCCTCAAGAGAGGGTTGGATATCATGCCATAGTTCTGTGGTTCATTCAAGGTCTTCTCCTAAGAAAATTATCCAATAACTTAAGGTAGAGATGAATGAGATGCTTATTCAATTCCAACAGAATAGAAGATTATTCCAGGCAATGGAAGATACAAAGATTATAGATACATAATGAGACAAGATTTAGTTCTATATGCTCATAATCAATAGTGCACAAAGGAAAGCATGCAATTCCATAAGGATATTGGTTCGACCCTATGGGATTAAGCACCAAAACTTTTATCTCTAAAGGCTTAATATACACGATGTCCACCGCAATTAGATCAGGCATAACTTTCAATCATCCCCTTTTAACATATGGTTTAATGTCCTTTTCTATTTCATAAAAATAATGTGAAAGAATGTATTCAAAAGATCCTTCCTCTAATGTAATAAAACATGAATGCATATAATCAAATGATTATTTCCTTATCATGAACAGCAAATATGAATGGATAGGATCAAACGATCTTCTTTATTAACAACAAATACAATTGCATAGGGTCAAATAATCCTTTTATTTTTTCATGTGAACATATAAATGCATTTGATTAAATAATCCTTTCCACGTTACAACAAATATAAATGCATATGATTAAGAAACAACAGTAAGAAAAGCGAATTTTATGCCTACAAACCAAGATCAATGTCCAAAGTCTCTTTGAGTGCAACACACACACTACACACAATAATGCCCTCATTTTTCTATATATTATTTCCTGATGCGTCGTTAGCCCTTCTTTCACCATGAACCCATGGCTAACCAGTGCTTTACAAGGATCAATGTGAGATTTGGCCTAAGCACTTTCAGTTGTAGGCCAATCAAAATGATTTAGTAGAGTTTCCAAGATACTATTTATAGTAAGTCAACATGGCTTTGTGCCTTTGGCATTTTAGTATTGGACTTGGAGTGGCTCATTGGGAACTTTCCAATGAGCTATCACCCATGTTCATCCAAGTTCAATCGGTTGTTTATTTTAAGGCTAAAAGATTCAATAACTATTTAATAAGTGACGATTAAATTAAGACACATAGTAATAGGTCACTTTATTATTAAACGGGCATTTTATTCTCATAAGTGGAAAAAAGGATATTTCGAATAAAAGAATAAAAGATAAAGAGACAAGAAGGGGAAGTTGAAGAATCACTTCATTAGGCATGAAAAGAGGAAAGCTTAATTCATTTCAACATGCTTGGATTATGCTTTGATTTCTGCTTTCTTTTGGAGAATTTGGGAAACTTCTAGCTTTCAATCTGAAATCTGAGGATAGGAACTTCCAGGCTTTCGAAAGGGATTAGACAACCCAATTCATCCCTTGTGGTTGATTCACAATAGAGTTCATATTGTGCCTTTGGTTCTTTCCTAGTTTTCCAATTTGAGTTCATATTGTGCCTTTGGTTCTTTCCTAATTTTCCAATTTGACTATTACCTTTGTATTTAAGATTGGATTATGTTAGTGTATTGTTGTATATTAAAATGTACAAATATTTTTGAGAATATTTTATTTGAAATTTTGATGGCATTTTGCTAGTTAAATTTGAAAACATTTTTGAATATATGTGTGAGAAATTTGAAAAAATATCTAGACTAGGATATTCTAATGGTATCAAAGTTGGCTTTCCTACCAACTTCTGAAGTTTTATCAGAGACAAATTTGTCAAAACTGGTTTTACTACTAGTCGAGAGGGTAATATTGAGGAAATCATTTTTGTTTCCTGTAAAAATTGAAATTGAAGATATGTTATTTAAAGTATGTAATGGTTTTTGGAAGCAAAAATCCCTACAACTCAATATTCTGTAATAAGAGATGTTTATAACTTTGTTTAAAACGAGTATTGTAGAACATTATGATTGGTGATTAAAAATTCTTATTTTTGAATGAAGACTCTGTGAAGTTATTGAGATTTCTAGTATATTTATCGACACATTATGTATACACTTGTTGCTTTTACATGTCATAAGTGGTGCTATTAATATTTTTCAAACAAGAAAATAAAGGCAAGCAAAAGTTGTATATGACCATCCATATATGAATTGGAACTCTATTATGATGCACATAAAGATTTAATTATTTGGGCAGTGACATTCTATATTGTCGTGAGACACTTGAGGCATACAAGTTAACAACACAAACTTGGTATATTTTTGGAAAAAAAAAGGTTGCATGTTTCTTATTAGTTGATGGACTTTTCCATTAGGGCACAAACCACTAGATTTGTCTCACGCAACTAGAAAGTCTTAGTATTATCGATGTCGGAAATGAATTGCTTGCTGACAAAAAATCTCAATTGGTGAAGTGCACTTTTCAAATGTATTTTGTTTCCAAATAAAAAATTCACAACAACCCTATCTTGCCAATAAAATCAGATTACACATTAATGTTATAAATCTTGTTTATTTGAAGGTAGAGAGAGTCATGGGTTTATAGATGAGTTGAACTAGTCAATGCTTACCCCATGTTCGCATGGAATTGCTTAGGTCTCTTTTCTGCTTAGAAATAACTAGTAAATGCATCTCCTTGTAATTTTATAATTAGCATAAAAGGATAATCCTAAATCTTCTCCTATTTTCATGGAATAGTTGTTGCTTATTTGTAATGCCCCACCTAGAGATCCTTAGAAACAAGGATAAACATAGAAGAACATTGTTTTTTTGTTAAATTAAAGCAACGATGCAAGTATACAATAATCAAAGGATCACAATGGAATACTTAACTAATCAACCAATCAAAGATCCCCAAGCATTCATCACCTACAAACACACATATTACCAATTACATACATTAAGCATACAAGATTCATTCTCAGATACAAGTAACATTCATTTTAAAACCTAGAGTAAAAATTCCTAAATGATTAAACATATTGTTTAATTATGGTTAATGTGATGGGAGATCCAAGGACAAGGCTCCCAAATGCACTCAATAACCAATCTGTCAAAGATCTAGGAATATGCCGGACCCAAAGGGGTATCCAAAACTACAACTTGCATCTTCTCGAAGTGCGTGGAGACATCCACTATTTTCCATGGAATACTTAACTAATCAACCAATCAAAGATCCCCAAGTGTTCATCTCTTACAAACACACATATTACCAATTACATACATTAAGCATACAAGATTCATTCTTAGATACAAGCAACATTCATTATGATATTCATTTAAAATCCCAGAGTACAAATTCCTAAATGATTAAACATATTGTTTAATTTCGATTAACTTGATGGGAGACCCAAGGACAAGGCTCCCAAATGCACTCAATAACCAATCTGTCAAAGATCTAGGAATATGTAGGACTCAAAAGGGTATCCAAAAGTATAGCTTGCATCTTCTCAAAGTGTGTGGAGACATCCACTATTTTCCATACAAAAAACCAACCTGGATTCTTGTACGAACCAAGATTGACCTTTGTATGAGCAATTCCCATAGACTAGACGAATCAATGCCAGACTCATATGAGATCAACAAACTCTGTTACGAAACTATGATATGCCATACGAGAGAATGCATGTCTCATATGACAAAATGCTCAGTCGTACAAGAGAATGCATTCCAATAAAACATCAAGAGGACAACACTTTGAAAAAGCATAAAAGAAGCATGAAATAAGATAAAACCTCCACACCAGGGTGCATCGGATCCACGAAAATTGAGGAGTGATCACTCAAGAGAATGGAGAGGAATCTAATAGCATAACATACTAAATCAAGAAGTAAGTCTCTACTTAAACCACAACAAACAACATCATCATAATCAAGAGTACTTCTAACATCAACTCTATAAAACACATCTCAAATTCATAGCAATAAGCACCAAGTAAAACATGTGAATCGAGTACTGTGTACTCCATAAGATAACATACCTCAAGATATATAAGAGACATCAAGGTACATAATAAAATATGACATCATGATAAATAAATGCATCAAGTAAACCTACTAAACACCATCACATAACATGTTATAAAATGCATCAAAGCAAAGCATAAACCACAAGGAAACATACTCTAGAAACTTGAAGAATCAAGTGAATAGCAAGCTCTACCCTCAAGATTGGAAGCAAACCATCTTCATACACTAGTCTCCAGCAATGGTATAGGTAGCTATGCCTCGCAAATACATGATTCCCTTAGGCCCACACCTGTCGTGCTGATGGAGATAGTGACTTGAGCACAATTACATAAGGCAATCTATATGCTCATGAAGACAATGTAATACATTAGGTCACTGGTTAGACCAACTATATGATAACTATGTAGGGACTCTAGTGGAGTGAAAATTGCTTAGCATCAAAAAGCCCAAGTTATATGTGGTGTGGAACTCAACTCTTAATGGAGGCCATCACATCATGCCCTTGCAATAGTTTCTTTAGAAGATTGCATAACTTGTAGACACCACACCCTCGCATCAACTCCCTCAGGACCCCTAGAGACATACATGTGTTCATTTATCTTATCATTAAGTTTTATTACCCATTTATAAATTTTGGTTATCACTTGTTTAAACCTCTTCATGTGACCTTATCAGCCACTTTTCGGCCAAGGTACACAAGAGAAGCCACTCCACACATCTACCCTACATACATATGCACATCACATGATGTGTGCCTATAGGTAATGCAAGTTCTCAACTCAACCCCCAAATGAGCAATCCTTCAACCAGTCTATATCCAGGATCTCAGGTCTTGCAAGATGTTGTCATATGCACATGCATGCTCGTGTGTGAGCACAACCAACTTCACGAATATTATCAAATAATACAAATGCAACGGTTGGCTATTAGAATGCAACAAATGATACAATAACAGTGAAATCACTTAACGAGGCATCATGTTGGGAGTATGGATTCATCACAAATCCCAATAAGGTAATAAATCACCAAGTATCACAAACTCACTCAACTAGCCTGAATCTAGGAGTCCAATTTCAATACAATTCCCAATGTTCATGAACTAAAAGCATAATGTGGAGGAAAACATGGGATGTAATCCATTTCCACAAACTAATAAAATGTTGTCAAAATCTTAACAAAATATTGGTGGCTCGCAAAGTGAGGCAAGGGTGAAATGTCCAAAATTCTAACCTTTTAGAAATCAATAAAACTGGAAATCCATTTCTAAAATGTGGTCAAAGGACCAAGGCTCTAATGAAATTCACAAAATAGGTTTAAAATCATCATCTAATAATTCTAGGAAGAACCACAAGTCCACCAAAATCAATATGAAAACATGACTTTGGATTGGGAGATAAAATACCTCAAAATATCCTCTATAATTACTTTGATTCACTAGTAGATTTAACCCTAAATTTTGACCTAAAATTTTGACCAACAAATTTAAATGGCTTGGTTGGTCGTCATTATAAAGGAAACTTTTGTTTTTTTAAAAATACATGCTCGTGTTGGTCGCAATTGCGACCAATTCTTTTTATTTTGTTTTGGTTGCAATTGCGACCAACATGTCAACATAAAGACAAAAAGAAAAGTGGCATTTCATTCGAGTGCATTTCACTTGAGCAGCAAGTCAGCTGAGTGCATTTCCCTCCACTTGAGCACCATACTAGTCGAGTGCATCATTTCGTGGATAATTGAGTATTTCTAGTGCATTCTTCATCACTTGATTGGGGATTGATTGGGGGAAGGCATAGTTTGAGGAAGCCCTAGTTGTGAAGCCCTAGTGCCTGCGTAATTCCCTTCAAATTGGATGTCTACATTTTTTGCAGTCACTTGCTATTGCTGGCATCCATTGGCTTATAGTTCATGTTCTGTGGTTGGTATTAGTCTGAAGCAAAACAAAGTCATCTCCAGGTTCAAGGTATTCAAGGTATATTGCAATCAATAAATTGAATAGGGCATGATATGGTAGTTGTCCACTTTTCAAATTTGACAATTCGAGTAGATGATAAATCTAGCACCCCTGTTTCATTTCATACTTTGTTGTAAGTTCACTGTGAAATAGTAGCTTGCATTGCAAGTTTAATTTTTTTGATAACTAGCATTGGCATATTTGGTGACAACAATTCCTTATTTTGATATTTGTGTTTGCATTTCCAAGTTGAAGAAGTTGTGTATTATAAATCACCAAGGAAATTCGTAATATTTAGCATTAGAATTGTATGAGCCAGTTGGGGTTCTTTACACTATTGTTCTTCTATAATTTTTTTCATTATGTGCCTTATGCGCTAATATGTCCTCATCAATTCCTTACTCCACTCATCTTCCAGCCAGATTTGACCCCAAAACCAAATTCCCTTGACATTTAGCAATATCTAGGTCCTCAAATCTCAAATGGCGTCAACAAATAATTTTTGCATTAGGTGCCATTTGAAGTTCTTAATGCCTCCTCCATGGTCCAATGTCTCTTTTAGAAATTATCTTGTTTATAATGGAATGGACAACCAATTTAAAGTTAAAACATTTGTAGTCAAACTCTTTGTTTCCTATTAATATAGAGAAGTTAAATGCAGAAAACAAGGCAATTTAGCATGTGCCCCCTAAATGATTTTAGATCCATACAATGTATATCATGTGATGGTGATGTTCAACTTTCCTTCAGTTTTACTAAATAGCTTAATGCTCCTAATGCTCATAGAGATAAGCATACTGTCACTTTTGAAACCTTTCCACCATGCTACCTAAAGAATTTACATCTCTAACATGAAAAGCTTTGAGGATACTGCTCATCCAGGGGAAATGAACCCCGTAATATATATCTATGATGTTGAGAAAAAGTTGAGTTTGTATCACTAGTTAGACCCACTGAAGTAACTTAATTGATAACTCACAAACAACAGATAGGATTATGCTCAAGATATCAGTTCCACAAAGGCAAAAAAAATAAAATCCCATGCTTGTTCAACCTTTAGAGGACTTTCAAATTCTCTGATTTCTACAAAAAAGATGACTTGAAAGGAATCCTTCATTCTCAGAAGCGTGCTAAGTAGAGAACTTGGTATAAGGATTTTACAACCTGAAGATAAAATACATATCCAAATTCTACCATTGGAAGAGCTTGATCCAAACTATTGTAGTATGATGTATCTACTATAATGATCTACTTTTGTTGAGGCTCAGCATAATGGTAAGTCAAGGGTGTGGTGTCCTTGGTCAGGGCTAATTGTCATATAGATTCTATCTGCAAGATAATAGCATTTTCAATATAAAAAGCAAACATTATATATATGTGTGTGTGTGTGTACACATATACATATATATATACATATACATATATATATATACATATACACATATATTTATATATATATACATATATACACACACACATATATACATATACATATACATATATATACATACATACATATATATACATATACATATATACATATACATACATATATATATATATATACATATATATATATACATATATATCTATATATACATATATATATATTATACATATATGTATACATATATATGTATATATACATATATATGTATACATCTATATACATGTATACATATATACATGTATACATATATATGTATACATATAAATGTATATATATATATATATATATACATGTATGTATATATATATATATATATACATGTATGTACACACACATATATATATATGTGTGTATATACATGTATACATATATATATATATATATGTATATATAGATATAATATATATATATATATGTATGTATATATATATATATATGTATGTATATATTTATCTATATCCATATATATATATATATAGATATATGTATACATATATATATATATATATATATATATATATATATCTATATGTATACATATATCTATATATATATATACATATATATATATGTATACATATACATATATATATATATATATATATATACATATATATATGTATACATATACATATATATATATATATATATATATATATATATATATATGTATATGTATACATATATATATATGTATATATATATATGTATATATATGTATACATATGTATACATATATCTATATATATATATATATACATATATCTATATATATATATACATATATCTATATAAAGGTTCAAGACAACAAAACATCAAATTTATGCTTTCTATTCTGTTTAGCAACTAGAAAGAAATAAGCACCATAGATATTATTGTTAAGTTTCAGGATTTGCACCCTTTACCGAACTGAAAAATGTTCAGTAACTTTTACTTAACATGGGATTCACTTCACTATATGGGACTAGACAGTGAGATGAAACCTCCAGATTCTAGGCCAGCTCCTATTGAATCTCTCGGTGATAACCTCTTAAAACTTAAAGAAAACTTGAGGGAAAAGGGAAAGAAAGTACTGAAAACAAAAACCTAAACCTAAAGTTTAAATTAAGTAGGTGATACACCAAAAGGGGTATGGAAATGTAACCCACATGCAACAAAGAGGATTACACAGCTTTATGAAATGCAGATGAAGCACAACTTCCTGTAAAGGCTTGCACACATGATTTATAATAAGGTTTTCCACTGAAACTACAGAAAGAAAGATAAACTAATACCTCCCTTTGACTAATTTCACCTAAAAACACATGTTATAACTTGCAAACAAACTTACTGTTCTACATAGAGGTGCTGAAATGAGACAAAAAAAACAAGGAATAATGAAACATTCACAAGTTAACCTATCCAATCATTTAAAATGCACACAGAAATTGTAGAAAGGAAAATGGCTCACTAATAACTTCACCAAGCATAATCACACTGCTGCAACCTATTTTATATCTCCAGAAATGAATTACAGACTCTGTAGAATGAAGTCTATGACTCAGAGAAAAGCCACAAAACCTTCATCCACACAAATCAAAACCTCTAAAATGAGTTGAAAAACTCATACTTAACATCTTTTTCCAACTGCATTTTACCAAAAGCCATAAATGCTGGGTCAGATTCAACCCCAAAGGCCAACTTGAGTCCTTGACAAGACTTCAAAAAGGTGTATCAAATAGCCCAAAAGGCATGGTCTGATAATATCACCAACTACTCCTCATAAATGTAGCCCCAAAACTCCTGCCAGACTCCAAAAGTCCTCCAAAAGCAATAATTTCTTGCCCCCAAGTCTTATCATACATGACTCAACACTTAATCATAATGATCTGCAAAATATATGTCTCCCAACCCTTTTAAAAGGAAAATAAATATTATCTCCTTGCATAATAACATCTACTAAATGATTTATATTTTAAAAATATAAAGCATCTAATATTTATTAACTTATTATAATATAATTTATTTATTATCTATTCATTTCTTTTATTTTAATAAATATTAGTTATACATAAAATATTAAGTGATAAAAATAATCACTTAATGTTTTATTAGAATAACTAATATTTGTTAAAATAAGATAAAATAAATAAATAAGTTATATTATAATAAACTATTAGATGAAAGGAAACGTATTTATCTTGACCTTTTTAAAAAAAAATAAAAAAAGCATAACCTTGCAATGATAAAAAAATGTCGAGCATGGGTGATAAAAGACCTTGGCAAAAAATTTGCAACTATGAGAAATAAAAACAATGGAAAACTCCCCTTCAATATCTCGGACTCCAAATATTATGCAAAAGAACAAAGGACAGGAGATATTATTCGACTACCCTAGAAGGTTTTCATTTTGTCATTTCTTACTTTTCTTGTTTGGAGTTCTGGAAGGTTGGAGGATGAGGGTTTCTGGTTTGAAGGAGCCGCCATGCCTAAATTCTTTGCTTAGTCTTTGAATCATCATTACTTGCTGCGACTATGCACCTTTTGTCGTAGTCATGGAGGTAAGAAGCTAGACCATGCTGAATCTAGATTTATCTGGTGCCGCTGTGAATGATAATGAGGTCTATAGCTATTTTTTGGATTTTAATTTGTTTCCATATCACATGGTCCGCAATGAATTTTGACTGTTGCTTTTGGTGAGAACCCGAAATGGTTGCTTTCCTGAATTTGCCATGGGTATTTATTGAGTCTAAATTTGTTATTGTCACTCATCCTTTTGGAGTTTTGGAAGGTAAAACGACCATGGATCCCTCTGTTTTCTTGTTGGGACACCCATTTACTGAACTCGAGTTTGAGCATTTTCTGGGCATTTTGTCATCCAGAACATTGAGTCTTCTGATTATGACCACCATGAAATCATTTTGCTTGTTGTTTGGGCGCCTTTTACTGAACTGGAAAACATTCATGAAAAAAAAAAAAAAGGTTTATGGCTGCCGACTAGTGTTTACTGTTGCTTGGATGTCAAAAACGTGAGTTCATCATTTCTTGCTTGGTCTTGGACGCCCCTTCACTTCTATTTGTTGTAGATCCAGTCATGGTTTACGGGCTGTTATTTCTTTTCTCTGCTAGGTTCACATCATTGTGATGTTGGTATGCAATATAGAGGCTTTTCCTTTGATAGCTGGGTTTTATCTTATGAAAGTTGTAATATCTTTGGCACCATATTTGTCTTTTCATCATATTGTTGTTGTAGAGATGAAGCTTGAGATTTTATTGTTGAATTTGCTGGTCGGAGTTTGAAAATATGTTATCATTACTTAAAACAAAAACTGAGAGTTTGTTTCGTTGCTTTTCATTTCTTTTCAGAAGGAGTTTCGCTGTGAGTATAGTTGTCTTTCCTGCACCAGACCATCCAAGAATGAATGAACTTATTTGTGATTCTTCCTTATTCACCTCAAACTGAAAATAAATCTTTGATCCATCTTTAACCATTCCTGGTCACTATAGATGCCTTTTTGTAGATTCTCTTGCTATTTTTAATTAAAAGAGAGACAGTGCCCACTTCTAATTTAGCTGCCAGTTGCCCACCATATGGGTAGAAAAACTACTTTTCCACCATTGGAGAAGTATTGAGCTCATTTAACTTGAAGGCCTTAAAGTAAAATTCCCTGCTGGGTACCTTCATGGGCTACCAATATATGGATCCACTGAGGCTCACTTATTATGTACAACAACTTCTCCTTCTTTACAACCATTGATGTTGAAAATGGAATCTCTAGTACCTCTTTCATCACCTTAATTGCAGTGAACTCCCAGTTTACAAAATTCTCTGAAAGCTTCCAGCTATAAGTACCATAAATGATGGGAAATCAAACTTCCAGATCAAAGCCAAAACATAAGCTGAATACAAACATAAATGACTTGTTGTTTCTGCAATTTATATTTGAGGTACTTGTCATTTTTGCTGAAAATGATATGCAAACAACATTCCTCAGTATCCCTGTTATTTACTACACTCTGTCTTCTAATTTGAAGCTGTAACTGTCCATCCTCTTAAAGATTTTTTGCATTATTCAGATTGATACTACCCTTTCATTTTTCCTTTTGTTGAGTTAAAATCCAAAACTCGGATTCTATTTTGCTTGTTGCACATGTTCGTAATAACTTCATAATACAGATTTGTTAGTCTATTCATCTTTTCTATTTTGTTGCATATCTTATGAGGTTCGAGCACGGGCTCGTGACACTCACAAATGGTTTTATTTCTTTCAGCACTAAATGCCAATATCATTGCTTGTTTTCTTTCATGAAGGGAATCATTGACAGGTAGAATATGTAGTCCTAGAGATATGTAGTCATTTCTTAGATCCCTCGGGATCTAACATCAGTTGCTTTATGTTTTTTTGTAGCTGCTGGAGAGCGTGGAGCTCGGAGCTGGACAAGTGCGACAGGAAAAGAAACCATAACTAGTCAAAGCAACATGCAATGACTGGTTATCTCTATTCCTATTTCTTTCATGTATATATTTATCTGTTAGTGTATTTCTTGATGAAAGAAAAATTAATCAGTTATCCTCACGACTTGTGTGAGATTTTCTCCATTCAGCACATTAATTCATTTCATATTGTAAAAAAAAATGAGAATTGTACATATCAACGATGATCTATACAATGAACATTTGTATCTCTTTTGCGCATGGTTTCATAAATGATTGCAAAATGATAAAAATGAATACTTTCTTTTGCAATGTTTTCTGTGATGCACTTGAAATAAAAATTCAGCATGTGTTAAAATTTGGTAACAATTACTTTCATGTACTATCTAAGGTATCTAGTGTTAAATAAATAGGCATCATATGCATACATACATACATCTGTATACTCATGCATACATTCATTCATGCAACTTATATAAAATAATAAGTAGAGGGATACACATTAATGTACTATTCTTATGTAATATTATAACATAAGATATTGTCAAAATAAAAGGAAAATGAATTTTTATCTATAATGATAGCACTTCAAATGACAATAATCTTAAGAAAAATGTACATCCTAAGATGTGGGACAATCAATATGAGCAAAATCAAGTCTAGAAAATTCCCTATCATACATGATAAAAAAGTTCTGCTACAAAATATTACCAAGAATAGAGAAAATAGTAAGAGAAGAGACACCCTATAATGTTAGGCACTTGTCATTAACAACATTGATGAAATAGTTTAAAGGAGGAGAATTAAATATTGTGCCACCCTTTAAAATAATTGTAAGCTTTGGTAATTAGAGTGTGGCAATACCTGAGACATTGAATCATAGATCAAATTAGCTCTGTACAAGTCTTATTCTCAGATACAACAGTCATTCTAAATGCTGCAAGGATTATCTAGTATGTAGGCTCTACAATATAGGTCAAGGTGGTGTCAAAATCAATGATAGTTCTCCCATTTCCCTAAACATTAATACTCCAAACCTTGGGATGGATGGGAAGAAGAACCCCATCAAAAAAACATTTCTTTATCCCAATGTAGTAAAAGGTTTCTATAAATATGTTCCTTAGAAAAGGAGAGTAGCTCATCGATTTCTTCAATGACTACCTCAATGGTGTCTGTCCCAATATAAATTAACTTGTGTGGGGGGAGAAATAGTGTAGTCCACCAAGTAGTAAGAAGTTTTATTCCAACAAGTTTACCAAGTTGTGAGGTGAATAAAATAGGCCCTTTCCCCAACCCCATTACATAATATATTCCAACAAATGCTTAACCTATAAAACTAGGTCCTCATATTTTAATCACACAGCTAAATGCCACATTGGGGATTCTGGTACTCTCCCCTAAGCTTGTATTGAGTGTTTCAGTCTCCATAGAGAAGATTCCAGTTCTATTAGGGAGATTTTCATAGATATGGTAAAACATGCATGAACTATGGATCCTTGTGCAATTACATGAAGAATTCGAGAGAGGAGAAACTAGTTGACAGACTGGTGCATAGTCATGTACTGGCGTAAAACTTGATGAATGCCCTGCAAAGAAGGTTGATCCAAGATTTATATGGAATTTCCCTTTACAAGTAGATCACTAATGGGTAAGTATATTTATTAAACTAATAGGAGTTATATTGGCTTTTGTATATATTCTATATCAAATCTTAGGCTTATATTTATTTGTACATAATCGATGGTGCATTTTATCAAATCAACTTGGTTGATTACCTTTTAACTTGAAGGAGTCTATGCAGTAGGAAATGGGCCATTCACAAAGTTTTAATTGAGATTTGTGGAACTTTTCTAGAAGAGCTTGCTCTGTGCTAGGTAGTAAGTATTATGCAATTAATATGGAATTATTTTTTCCTTTATAGTGCTTCTCCTCTACTAAACTCTGTGTTAAATTCAAGGAGTGCATGATGCTTGGTGTATGTTTTAGGCAAAATGGTGATTCCTTGTTTCAAAGTATAATTTATTCAAAAGCTTGCTCAGCCCAATTTATAGAAGAATTGTCTCTGTACTATTTAGTAAGTATAATTTTTAGTTGATATGAGATTTATACTTTATAAGTTTATTGTCTTTCTTATATTACTGCCTATAATGAATTCTTCTTAAGTATTTTATTGTCATCATAGATGCATTTTTCACATGAAGTCAACTACCTTATATCGTAATAAATTGAACTCCATTTTAATATGAATTTGATAATTCAGATGACCTCCATCAACTTCTCTTAAGTGTATACATTTGCACTATCTTCATAAGGTTTAAAATAGAAAAAGATAGAAATGAGAGCTCAAAGACCTCCAAAGCCTCCAACAACTATGAGGTAATTATTTAAAGCTTCACTAAAAGATTGAAGCACATATCGAATTTGAATGCTTTTATTATCATATTTGAGAATTTGCAAAGTAGAGTTCACATAAAGCAACAAAATTAAAGCTTAAGAAATTAACAATCTCATATATATCTAGAAGTTACAATCTTTATAAATAATGTAAAGAAATGAAGTAAATTAGTTAACTCTCTTCTCTTGCTGAACAAACTAACTACTTCTCTTTTTACAAAAATGATTTGACAACTATGAATTAGGGCCAAAAAAATGTATTGAATGTTGTCGAAAGTTTATAGTTGTCAACTTGTCATAATGGTAAGAAGATACTAATTAACCTTTCCTAGGACCTCACAAGGCTCACTAATAAGCCTTCTTAGGGTTTACTCCAAGACCCCACACTAGGATAATTCTTTACTTAATCCTCCTATTCTTTCCAAGGATATGTCTACCAATTTCCTACTTCAATATTCCACTTTAACAAGATGCAAGACTCAAAGCATCAAGTTTCATTCAACTCAACAAGGACTTCACTAGTGTTGTAGTAAGATGGAGGGATCCCATACAAGTCTATTTGATTAGGTTCACAGTGTTCTTTCTCACAAAATTCCATGGTTTCTTACCGATCTCCTCAAACCCTTATTTTAGGGCTAGTAGCCTTTTGCCCTAATTAGGTGTCCAAATTTTCCATTTTGAAAATATTTCAAAAAAAACTCAAGAAGATACCAATTAAGTTATGGTTTTAGAGAGCTTGAATATTTTCAAGGTTTTAGTTCTTCAACCCCTCCGTACAACTCATTTCTATAAAATAGCCTACTTACAAGGGTTTTAAGACTTTACTTGTTCACGAGCCTTACAAAGATTCAAAAGGAACACAAAAAGATTCAAATCCTTCTTAGTTGTTGGAAACTATACCTTTAGATATTTCTATACATACTCCAATCCTTGATTGGCACAAACAAATCAAACTACTTCTCTGTCCAAACCCTATAACCATCAAGTCATCTTGTTAGGTATGCCTGAATCCACCTAGGGATTAATTCCAAAAATAGAAGATCATTTCATAGTGACCCCAAGTTATTTATATTTCCCTAATAGATTCCTAAAGGTTGTTGTGTTCCAATAATTAGAAATCAAATTAGAGCAATTTCTATGATAACTACTAATGCAGAGGAAGGGTGGTTGCTATTAAATACACAATAATAGTTGTAAACTCAAGAGACTTATATACTTATGCCTATCGACAACTTCAAATTCTTCAAGGAATTAACTTGTTTAAGTCTATCACAATATTTCTAGATGCTGACTTAGTTTCTTAAACACCCAATTAACTAGCACGAGGATCTTTAAGACTCTAAGACAATACCATACTTCTATAAATTTGGCTCAAATACACAATACCCTACCTGTCAATCTTGCTGCATGCTTGGAATTGGGACAACTTTGGTTTTTCTCAAAAATTTTGACAATCTAAAGACACTTCCTAATACCCTTTTTAAAGAGTTTTATAACATAGCAAAGGATTATATATGGTTTCCATAGACCAATAGGATTATACATAACTGTACCCCACATCTTTGCATGACAATTCACCAATTTAATAAGGGACATCACACCTGCTATCCTTACCTCTCCAAACTCACACCAGAGTCGTGAGATGACTACAAATGATCAAATTTGATAAATGATTCACCTCTCGAGCCCTGCAACACCACAATCCCTAAATCTTGACTCAAACCTGATTTGACTAGAGTTCCCTAAAACTCTTACCTCCACACATTGGGAACTAGAACATTTATGTTGAAAAAAATACCAGATCTGAAGAATGCCAGTTAGTTTGTTTCTTTTTGGGATCATATTGATAATATAACATATGTTTTGACTTTATGGTACTCATTTTTGTGTTAATGCTCTATAGATAAAGGTGAAGCATCGTGCAAGAAAAAATCTTGCCATCGCAAAAAAGCTGCCAACAAAAGATTCTAGCATGAGGATTCTTCTTCTGAGGAGGTTAGTCATTTTGTTGTGGATAATTATCTATAGAACATAATCATGTTTCAGTGGAATCACAAGCTTATGGAATTTTGATGTTCATGAAATGAAACAAAAAAATTGGTTCTCTCTAAATGATGAAGACATTCATTGTACTTTTCTAGCATAACATTAATAGACATATATTTTTTAATCTTTAAATATTTCTATACTATCATGACATTTTTCATTTTATAAATTTTTTTTGTACTTTTTGAAAGAGACATAATAAATTTGTGTTTAATATTATTCAAAGTGCATTACAGGAAACACATAAAAAACCAAGTGCTTTGGGAAAGAATAACTCAGTTGTAGTGAAGAATGGTTCAATTGTAGCTTTAAAAAATGGTAAAGAAGAATCAAGTGAGGACGAGTCTTCTGATGAGGTACTCCATGGTTAAGCCAATTCTTCAATACATAATAAAGCAACTAAATTTCATAAAAAAAAATTTTGATAGTTGATTTGTTTAAATATTGCCCATCAAAAATTACTTAGTACATCTCATCTTTTTTCTGCACAGGAGCTTGCAGTTCTGAAGAATTTGATAGTGAAGAAGCTGAAGAAGATATTGTACCAAAGATATATTTGGTGTTATTTTTTAAGTGAAAATGTGACTGGAAATTTTGTATATTGTCATATTTCACATGTAGAAAGGACAAATTGTAAATAGAGGTGAAGCCGTATGGATTTAAGTTTCTTCATTATTTATAATGCTCTCGATTCCTCCTTTGTAGCTATAAAAATACTTGTTTATTTTCACCTTTACAGATACTCTTTATTAGGTTCTTGAAGATTCCAAAATATCTTGGGCTGACCCCACTCCAACATGTAGGCAAGTTTCTCGGCCGAACCATCCTTTGTTCCTAGACCATCCTTTGCATTTGTCTATAAAGAAATGGGCACCCCTGAGCTAAACTATTTAGATTGCCAAGGGCATAGAATTGCAGGGCTTAAAATCCCTTCCGGTTCACCTTGGAGGTTTATTAGTTTGGAAAGACAATGAAATATGTCCTAACTCCTACTTGGTTCATAGACCTAACTCCTTTTCTTTTTCTCCAAGTTTTGGCTTTATTACTATGGCAAAGCAAGGGGTGTTTTTCCACTTGAGGGTCTTCAAAAACTCCTTCTCTCTAACCATCATCACACTAGATGCATGTTGGATCTCCTTCCTATCTTTTGGCAATGGTCTCATGGTGTATTCCTTCCCATTTTTGGAGATGATGTAAACATTGCTCCTTCCATCATGCTTATAATTGAAATCAAATTTCTAGGGCCTACATAAAAATAGGTGACAAGCATCCATTTTTGCAAAATCATAGAAAATCTTGTTTTTGTACTCCCCTATTTGAAATTGAACATGAACTTGTTCATTTACTATGATCTACTGCTCCTTATTTAGCCATGAAACCTTATAAGGGTTAGGATGAGGAAAATTCTTCAATCCAAACTTATCTACCATTTCTACTGAGGCTATATTATCAGTTGAACTGAAATCTACAATAACTTTGTAGACCTTACCTCTTATCTTGTAGAGAGTTCTGAATAATGTCTTTCTTTGGGGAGGTTCTTGCTCTGTGATAGTCTTCAACAGGGTTCTATTTAACATTAGAGAATCTCCTCTCTCTCGATCAACACTTCCTCTTGCCCCTTGGTCACTTTGTGCATCCTCCTCTTGAGCCAAATGGACTCTCCTATTCCCTTCTTGGCTCCTGTTGCCCATTTTCTTAGGAAGTGCTTGTATGTAGCAAGTGCAATATGTAGAGGTAGAGTTATGGAAGGTCAACTAAGTATTTGTTTCTTTTCATTTTTTATATTTCTTTATTTCTTTATCAATCTATCTCTCTCTCTATACCTCTTTCTATCTGTCTCGCTTTAGTATTCATTTCTATATGTGTCTTTCTCTTACTACTCCATTTATAGGTTGCAAACAAATCATCCTTCTTCCACCAATGAGTCATTCCATTCAAGAAAGACCATGTTTGACAATATCAATTCACAAAAAAATAGGGAGACAATTGCTAGACTTTGGTCTAACTTAAAAAGAAAAGGTGATGGAAAATGTTATTGTCCTTGCAAAAATTGTAAAGGCTTAATGACTCGAAGATATCTAATCAAAACAGCTAAGCAACATTGTAGGCAACATGGTTACATTGAAGGGGGAAACAAATATCGTCCATTGGTATGTATTTTAATTATTTGAAAATTACATAAGAATAGATTTGATGATGACACCATGGTCATGGCTAATATAAGGTCATCATTTTCATATAGATCAACGTCCCTGAGTTTCACGTTATGGACCATGACAATTAAGAGAGTGTGGATTTCCAAATGAGGGAACAAGGAGGTGTGAATATTGAGGTAGAAGGTAATGATACCATGGAAGAAGACCACGATGATGAAGATCACAATGATCAAGATGATCAAGATGATCATGATGATTAAGATGATGATGATGATGATGATGATGTTGATGCAGAGCTTGATGTACCTATACTTGAGAAGGCAAACGAGTCCCTATATGAAGGCTCCGAAGCAACTCTTGTTGCTGCTGTATTGTTGTTGGTGAACTTGAAGGTTATGAATGGTTTATCTAATGTAGAAATGATACGTATGTTAAGGTATGTCTTCTTCTTTCATTATTTTAATCGTACTTACCTTACAATTAACATTGAGTTCATGTAGCAATTAATATTCTTGAAATTAAAAAATTATATTGTTGGTCATAGGTTGATAGGTGAGAGTTTGTTACCACCATCAAACATTCTACCTTGCTCGTACTAAGAATTATCTGCCATCATGAAAGATATTGGAATGGAGTATCAAAAAATACATGCATGTCTGAATGATCATATTATATATCATAAATAGTATGAATTTCCAACACAATGCCCTATTTTTCATACTAGTAGATATCAATTAGATCGATTAACAGAAAAGGTTTCTTGCAAGGTTCTTTGGCATATTCCCATTATTCCACATCTGCAACTATTATTCAGGTGCAATAGCTTGGCACAATTTATGGATTACCATGCATGCAATAGAAGTCAAGATGGCATTATGCGAATGCCTGCAGATGGTTTGACATTTAAGGAAATAGAGGAAAAATGGCCACACTTTAAAGAAAAACCTTGTAATCTCAAGCTTTCATTGGCAGCAGACGGTGTCAATCCTTTTGGAGAGATGAGATCTACTTACTCAGTGTGGCCTATTTTTATTATCAACAATAACATACCTCCTTGGTTGTCCATAAAGAGAGAGCACATAATGTTGACACTGATTGTTCTAGGTATTTTTTGATTTAATGGTCATCTAAATTAATTTATTATTACTAATCCATCAAAATGGTCATAATAATTATGTAATGTTTTTGTTCATTCAACTAGGTAAGTACCAAGTTAAAGATATTAATGTATATATTGAACCTCTTATCGATGAGTTGATGGTGTTATGGAATGGAGTTACTATGTATGACATCTGTAGACCAATAGGAAAAAGACAATTTCAATTTCATGCAATGCTTGTATGGACAATACATCATGCCCCTGAGCTAACACATTTTTGTGGTATGTTCTCTTCTTAACACCTCTTTTTTGGTATGTTATAGTGACAACACAAAGTTAACACATTTAATCCAATTATACATGATCTTGTAGGTGTTTAGACAAAGGGAAAATTTTCATATCCAGTTTGTGGTCCAAAGACAAAATCTTGTCATTCAAAAAGTTTAAGAAAGCAGGTGTTCGATGAGAATAGACACTTTTTGCACAGAAATCATAAGTACTAAATTACGAAAAAATATCTTTTCAATGGGAAAGAAGAGACTACATCAAAGTTATAGAGAATGACACCTCAGCTATGGAAGTTAGCATACAATGAAATAAATCGTTGAGGTAATGTCATTCCATGTGATGGTTTTTGTTTCAAATTTATATTTCGATAATGTGTTTTGTTTACTAATGATGTAATTGATGCTTTTGAAGGTCATCAAGGCATCAATGACCAACTTCCAAAAGGACTAAAATTTTATCCTACACAATTTACTAGGTTGCCATACTATGAGAAACTCCCAATTGTGCATTTGTTTGATCCTATGCATATTGGAAAGAATATAACAGAGACATTATGGAGAATCTTGGATGGAGGGCATGACAAAGATCAAATTGTCAAAACTTGTAGTGATATTGAAGAATCTAACTGTGCAATAAAAAATGGCATTTGATCAAATAACAATGGAGACCAGATTGATACAAGTGCCCTTAGTTGGTTATTGTTAGAGCAACAGAGCAATGCTATAAAAGAAGTCATAAATAAATGCAATTTTCCATAGGATTTGCTACAAACATAAACAATCTCATATCAAAGAAAAGTGAATTTGGGCCAGGGTTGAAAACACATGATTGGCATACATTTATTAAGGTAATTCATGTTATTTTGTATTCACTATATATGTGTATACTGCATGTAGTTTTAATTGCATTCTTTTATAAAATATTGACAAGACCATTTTACAAATATTGCAGTACATTCTACCTCTATCTCTCCTACACCACTTTGCCAACAATGTCAAATAGGTTATATATGATCTTGAAAAATACATGAGGTGGTTGTCATCTAAAGAAATCAATAAAGAAGATATAAAATATTAGAAGAGAAAAATTCCTCTTCTTATGTGTGAAATGAAAAAGTGTCTACCTCCAAATTTTTTCAATGCACAAGAACACTACCTCATACATCAAGTTGAGGAGATTGAATCGTGTGGACCTATACCAACTAGATCAATGTGGATGGTTGAGAGGCACTTGAAATTTTTGAACAATAGAGAGCACATCCTAAGGGTTCTATGGTGGAGGGATATATGGTATACCAGACCATGGTGTACATTAGTGAATATCTTCCTAAGTTTGCAACAAAGATCCATTTAGATCATATTTGAGATCCCAACTCAATTAACAAATTTGAAGGGGAGTACTTGATGGGAAAAGGTAGATCGAGGAAAGTGAGAGGTAAATCTAAGATGTTATTGTAGTTAATTAATTCTTATAAATCTTCAATATAAGTTAATATAATTGGTGTAATTTTTTTGATATAGGTGGTCAAGAGTGGGATGCAATACATTTGTATATTGCAAACAATCTTGATTGGATGATAGTATGGATTGAACGATGTCAAAAAATGGTTGATCATTAACATGGGAAGGTGTTGCTTCATTGGTTACAGAAGCTCATCATAATGGAGATTCCAATATTACGCCGATGGTAGTTGATCTAGTAAAGGGTTTAAGAGGTGGAGAGGTATGTATAAATTTATTAATGATCATAACTTGACGTATGTTTTGTATCAACTCACAATGAAAATAATTTACACACGCTTCAAAAATTATAGGTCAAGCACCACAAAGCTATGTACTATCATGGCCATAAATTTTGCATTAAAAAGTTGGATGACACAAAGAAAACTTGTGATTCTGGGATAACTACAGTTTTCAAGGTCACCAATATATCATCTAGAAATGACATACATCCTCAACAATCTCAAAATCAATACTATGGCATCTTGGATGATATAATTGAGTGTGACTTTAACTCCTTTAAATTAGTTCTATTCATCGTCAAATGGTACAAGTTATGACTAAATCAAAATGATCCAGATAGA
Organism: Cupressus sempervirens; assembly: GCA_028749045.1. Classification (NCBI taxonomy): domain Eukaryota; kingdom Viridiplantae; phylum Streptophyta; class Pinopsida; order Cupressales; family Cupressaceae; genus Cupressus; species Cupressus sempervirens. Next base: position 411,805,235 of record CM053784.1, read on the forward strand.
ACGGTTATTCAACATGATAATGGATTTACAATGATTAATACAAGGTTGTTTGAGCCAGTTGGAGATGATGCCTATGTTCTTCCAAGCCAATGTGATCAAGTGTTTTACTCAAAGGTTCCACATAAATAGGGTTGGTCATTTGTTGTTAGACATGATAGAGGCCACGAGGATGCTGCTCCCATCCATTCTTCAGCAAGGGTAAGCCTTATTGAAATTGTAAAAATTAGATAGTTGAAAAATGTTATATTATTACATTATTTTATTTACAATTTTTGAGTTTTTATGATAGTTTTACTAATATTCCTCTCACAATCTGATGTTCAAGATAAGGGAAAAGCACCTGCAGTAACTATAGAGCCACTAGCTACCCCTTCTGATAACAATATTGTAGAAACTCCCAATGTAACAATAATGTTGAAGAAAAAAGTTTAAAAAATTAATTTAGAAATAATGAGAACTTTGGATGAAGCAAATATTCCATCCGAGCAGATGATGAAGAGGCTATCTAATTTGAGAGTGCAAGCTCGTCATTATGACGTAAGCAATAATGAATCTTTAGTTATAACAAAAGTTCAATAAAGATTTATATTTTATAATATTTTATGTTATGAAGTAAAATATTTAATATGTCTTCTTCTTACAAGATTTTTTGGCAACTGATCCAAAACTTGGTCAAGGACAACACAGTGAGGGTGGTAGTAGCAGAGCTCTGACTACCACTAGTAAAATAATCTTTTACTTGACAAGTTACAAGGAATTTTTTATTTCAAACATTCAAAAACTTCTTGAGTTAACTCTTACTTTTATTATTTTAGAATATCTTTGCTAACGATGTATTGTTTAGGTCATCAAGTACAGGAGACTCCTAGGAGGTTGATGGATGTCCATACGAGATTGCCAACTACAATGTTGGCAACAAGGGGACATCCAACTAGCTTGTTTTGCTATATTTGGTTTTGTGTTAATTATGAGTTGATAACTTGTACTTTTATCTTGGGTGCATCACATAGTGGATTATTTTTTTTTGTGGTAGGAGATGCACCGTCTGCTATGCTAGAGACAGATCATAGTGCAAGCATTGGTGATAACTCACCATCATTTCTTGGAGCTACACGTTTTTCTAGCATGAGAGCTATGCAGATGTCGTTGTTGATTGAAAATGATGAATTGATGCCTTTAAAATGTCCTAAGATTCCAGGTACTTTAAATTATTTTTTTAATATTGTAATATGCATTTACCTATTCATAAGAAGCTTTGGATTGATTATCCCATGACATTTTTTGTAGGAAATGATACATTTTATAGGAAGCTTTATGATCTCACACTACAAATATTTGGGCCCACCATATGTACAAGGTGGAACATCATAAGTGAACTAATTTTATCCCACTATTTTTTTTTCATATCATTAATTGGTGCAACATTTTTCCTTTCATTTGGGTCTTTTCTTTTACTAGCTATATCTAACAATTTTGTGTTTTTTTCTTAAAAGGTGGAACTTTCAAGATAAAAAATTAAAAGATCAGCTCATCAAATATTTAGAGCATGAGTTTGGTAATAATATTTTTGATCATAAGAAAATGTTACAAAAAGCTTGCAAACATCTTAAGGTTGTGAGGGACTCATATAGAAAGAGTCTCATCTTAAACCCGAAGTACAAGCGTCCTCCCTTTATTATAGTGAGAGAATGGAATGAGTTCATTTTGGATGCAAAGGAGAAAGGGGCAGATGATCGAAGAGAAACTACATCAACAAGTGTGAGAAGGTATGCAATAGTATTAACTACTAGTACATTAATGTAATAATGCACTAATTAGTATTAATCTTTATATCTATATCATCTAACATATTTCAAACTTTTCATAGGTTGTAGGACACATCAAAGGCAACAAAGGCCAGGCTGGAAAAGGTTGGGTAGCATAAACTTGGATCTGGGGGATATTCTAAAATCAAAGCATGAGTTGTAAGTAGCAATAAATGAATTGCAGAGAAAAAATATTTATAAAATGAAAATAATTTTGTTAATTAAGAAAAAATGCAAATAAAATGCAGGGTGCAGATTTTAATCCAGAGGCCATGGAAGAACACAAAAGAATTGCCTTCAAGCAAGGCTTTGTAGCTGTGGCTGAATGCCTATGGCAAGCTTCCATTGCCTGAACCGAATAGTCTCCTACATCATGTGCATAGGTAAATATGCCAAAAAAATATTAGAAATTGAACACTTGAGCAATAATCTATTTGATAATAATGTGCATGACATTGTAATGCAGCCTGTTAATCGTGACATAGATCATACGCCGCATCATGAAGGCCTTGATGTGCCTCATACTATCCATGGAGGTGCTCATTTGCTATTTAAAACTAATTATGTAATTATTAATACAATTTAACATCTTTAATTGAACTTGGTGTAACCTTTTTGTGTATATTTTAGAGGATATAGATCAATATCATGTCGTGCTGATGAACAAGTATCGGAGGATGTTTAGACTGATTAGTAGGTAGCTCATATCGCACATTCAGGTAAAGAAAATCTATGTTTTTTTCTTTTAAATTAAATTTTTGATTTATAGTTCTTTTACTTAAATGAAAACTCATAATTCACTAATATAAAATGGTGTGAATTTAACTCATGAAGTACTTGTTATTGCAGTGGACCCCCCTTTGGTGCAACAACCTCATGTTGTTCCTCAATGGATGAGGAGGAGACATGTGCTAGAACCAATAGAGGAGGGGGATGATGAGGACAATGATATTCTTCTTAGAAATTTCATGAAAAAAAAAATAGCAAGAAAGCCAAAAAGAAATGATTGTTGTGTGTTAATGAATTTTATATGTTAATGACTTATTCATGAATGTTGGGTGTTAATGAATATTGTGTTAATGAATTATTCATGAATGGCTTACTCTTGAATGTTGCGTGTTAATGAATTTTGTGTTAATGAATTATTCATGAATGTTGTGTGTTAATGAATTTTATGTGTTAATGAATGTTATCATGTGATTATAATGATTGAATGTTATATTTCAAAAATGGATGAATGAATGAATGTTATTAAATGTTAATGGGGAATTTAGAGTAATGTTACGGGGGGGAAGGGGCCAAATGAGCTTCCACCTTCACATGGTTGGCCTTGTTTAGTAGAGAATATTAAACTATTCTCGAAACCAAGTGAAGCTCAAACTTTAAAGATAAGCTTATAGTTAATAGTGACAACTAATTAGCAAGTCTGAATGAAGTTCTTCATTACAAGTACCTTTTTAGTTTTTAAAGCATGCTGTCATGTTTTAATAATGTGTATTTTTTTTCTTAAGTCATAGTATTCTTTTACTATAAGAACATAATTTATGACTTGTTTTCTAAACTAAAAGTATTAAATAGTCAAAATTGTTTTATTTTTGATGCTCAATTTTCATATTAATGTGAGATGTTTTAAAATGACCATCTAAGAACTGTACAATATCTGATTTAAAAAACCCTACATGTTTGAAATGTGGTGCTCTTTCTAATACATTTGCTGTCAATGCATTCCAGACAAAGGCTAGTCATGATAAAGATTTTAAAGAAACATTACAAGCTCTTAGGGGAAGCCAATGTGATGTGTCATATGAAGCAACTAAAATCTTGGTGCATATCTTTGTTTGTTCTAGAAATATATATATTTTTCATTCACCGGTATCAACTAGGTCAGCATCCAATTTCAATTTAAGTTGAAAATTGAGTAAAACTTTGGAGCTAATCAGTTCCAATGAAGACGTTAAAAAAAATAGCTGATTGCTGCTGATATTAGGTTATCAATCTATTGAATATATTATACATGAATATATAGAGGAGTTGGAAAATCTGCCTGAGACCAAAATACTTGATTTGTTTCACATAAACTATGCTCCTGTTGTCATTGTAAGCAATATACTCAACAGTTTACATTAGTTTTTTTAATTTGTTAGCATTTAGATCGACATCCACTTTTTAGGCTTTTCTTGAATTATATTCTTTGTTTGACAACTGGATTTATGATGTATCTACTACACATGAGCAATTTAGCTTCAAATGTATACAATCTTATTTATAATTTCCTAAATTTGATATTCTTTGTTAGGAAGAAAATGTTAGTAAGAGCTCAAAGTGATGCATTCAAATATCGCATTGATGAATCTAATACCTTCAATCCAAATCATGTAACTCACCTGTCTTGGAGACCCAGGTTTGAGACTGAATTGAATACATAAAATGGTTCTAAATATGCATCATATTTGTTAGAAAATGTATCTTTTAATTAGGTTAAATATTAATTTGTTGTTTGCATGATATTTGGGTGTTATAATTTCTTTGTGTTTGAGAGAAGACTTTTTGTACATGAATTTCCTCAGGAATGAAAAATGGCCAGAAATATGAACCTTATGTTGATTTTTTCCACGATAAGTTTAACAAACAGGTGGGTGGTCATAGAACTGCCACAATGCTCATGTATTTATCGAATGTGATCAAGGGGGGTGAGACTATTTTTCCCTATTTGGAGGTTAGTTTCTTTGCATCAAACACCCACTTTATGTGGTTAATCCATATCATAAAATGTAAGTGAGCTCTTACAAATATTATTCATTTATCTTTGTTGGATAGTTAGGAAAGTGATGGCCAATTAAAAGATAATTTTTGGTCAAAATGTGCCAAAGGTGGATATTCAGGTATAAATACTTTGGAATTTTTTTTTTCTCCAAATTAACATTGACTAAGCATTCATGTTTGCATTTAATAATCTTAAGGGTGAAAGATGAAGTAAAGCTTATATTCTTTATTTTTATCAATATAATTTATTTTCTAATTCATAGTCAAAACTAAAATGATCTATGAGATTAATACAGTGAAGTCAAGAAAAGGTGATGTTATTCTGTTCTTCAGTCTTCTTCCAAATGGGATAGTTGATGAAAATAGTCTATATGGAAGTTGTCCTATTATAGAAGGAGAGAATTGGTTTGCTACAAAATGGATGCATGTGAAGGCATATGACTTCATTAAAATGGGCACTTTTGATGAATGCATTGATGAAAATGATGATTGTGCTAAGTGGGTTGCTGTTGGGGAATGCATGAACAACTCCACCTATATGATTGGCTCTCCATATTCTAATTGGATACAAATTTACCCCCTACCTCAACATCTTTCATTTCCTAAATATTCCAACATGTACAACAAAGTCAAGAAAGATCGTTAGAAACAAACTAGTACACAACTTCTAGTCCACATCAATAATAGTTAGACAACCCACCCACCATTTGGGGAGGTGAGTGAGAGTCTACATACTATTTTTTTCCACCTTTGGATAATTTCAAGCCTTAAGTTAATTAGGGTCCCAACTACAAAAGGAATCTGGATTCAAGAGAGAGTCAACAACAATAATTTCTAGATATTGACAATCTTTTATCTCAACAATCAAGTCTCGATGTGAATTAGGAGGAACAACATTTAGAGAAGGTTGCACATGGCTAGAGTGGACCACATCAACAAAAAGAGGTGGGGTCGGATCCATTAGGCCACAAAAGGCTAGTTCAATAGAACCATAACATTGGGCAGAGTCATCATTACCCTATGGAGAGTCATTAGAGGAAGAGTTAGATGCACAAATAGTCAAATAATTATCATTTATGTCCCTCCAAAAAGTGACAATGCCTCTTTGACATGCAAAATGATAATCTATAACCAAATATCCTATGGAGAAGCATTGATGACTCCAAAAGGGGAGGTCCTCATAATCTAGTAGTTGAGCCCATGACCTATCCCCTACCATGAGAACTTGCTCCCAAAGGAGAGGATTGGAGATGCCAATGTCAACTAGAATGTGAGGAAATGTAGGATGACTTGTAATACCCCTCTATTAGTATAAGTAATTTGGGACATTTTGGAATATAATATTTGTCTTAACAAATAACACATGAGACTGAATCAATGAAGGAATTGTAAGGGTGTATTAAATTATATGTTTAGCTTTAAGAATTTCAATCTATATGACATCTATGTACTTGACAAGTTCCTAAAAGGTTCTATATATAGGGTCTTGATTTAATTAATGCATCAACTAAATTATTAATAGTTAGAAGTATCTCTATCCTTAATGTACTAGTTGGGATTTATTATAATGCTTAGAACTTATTTTGCATCATACATTGATCGTAGTATGTTGTTTAAATGCATCGTTAAAAGTGTACCTTGATTCATATTTATTCAATATCATGTTTTCAATACCTTGAATCATGCTTTATATGTTGGTTAGAATTCTAATTCAATATCACACTTGAACACATTGCTTATGAATAAGTATGATTTGGTGTTAAGACAACCCAACTAAAAGATTATGCTTATGTACATATATGTATGCTTATTTTATTTGGTGTGACTTTTGGATGAGGGGAGACAATCGTAGTCACTTCTTTAGGAGATATACATGATATCGCACTCCTCCTTCCTTGCATATATATATATATATATATATATATTTGTGTGTGTGTTGTATTTTGTTGTCTAATGATGTAGGTGTGTGCAGGTACTAGGCATCGACTCCACTCGGATACACATGTCTGAGCATGCCTCAAAATCCTTGAACCAATTTTTGTTAAAAGGGAGATAGAACCATGATCCATATAGGTGCCCTAACCCTAGTATTCTTGACTAGGGAGTTATCTAGCTTTTGGTGAACTTTTGAGATTTTTCCTCTAATTTGATATTGCAATACTTGATTTTACAATGGTGGTTTTATGTATGGATGCAATCTTAAGTTGATACTTGGATGCATTAATGGAACTATTGTTGATAAGCATATATTTTCTATTTGATAATTTAGTTCTAATGTTACTTTAGTCCACAAGTTGGCAGCCAATTTTTCAACATAATTACCAAGTACATAAATTACACAAAATGACAATTAGATAGAACATCAAAATTATGATTGTTTTGAATTATTTTGGTCTACCTTGTGCTACAGTAAGACTCTACACAATCTGTTTTACAGTTGATTGGGAGCAGGCTAGCTCTGATTGGTCTATTGGTGAGTATTACATTATTAACCAGGCAATATGTTATTTAGATCTCAATAATTCAGTATCCACTTCTGATAAAAATTATTGTTTATAACATCTTCTTGTATTTATGTTGTACAGGTCTATATTGCAACATGTTCATTAGGGGTTAGTAGAATTCCATGGGTTATAATGTCTAAGGTTAGTTCTCATTAGAAAATTGCATTGAGTTTTCTTTTTATGTAGTTTGCTGAGGTTAGTTTTCTATTATGTTTGTCTTTTATGTAAATTGCATTGAGTTGGTAAAATATTGATTGAAGTGAAAGATGCTCTATGACTTTGTGTTGATATCTTGGATTAATTTTCAGCTTGACTTTAGTTTTGGGTTGAATGTTTCAATAAAGGACCACTTCTATTGGTGGATGAAGTGTAGTGAATTCTATGATAAATTTTGGGAGTAGTAGTTGGAAGGTGATGTAAATGATTAGAATAAGGTAGTGTAACACTGGAGAATAAAAAATCAGCCAAATTCTTTCTAACCTAAATTTGTAAAGATGCATATGAAGTAAACTATTTTCATTAATAGGGAACTTCCAAGAATCACTTATAATTTCATAATGTATGTACCTAGAATGGAAATGACCGTGTCCATTGCAAATGATCATCAAGCAACTTAATTGGGCATAAAAATTATTCATGTGATACATATTAGTGACAGAATTGTTGGAATGACTCACAACATGTTGCAAGTGTGTTGTATATAGAACAACAACATTCTAATTGGTTTTAGAGGCGTTACCTTAATCAATTGGAATGTGTATCTTTTCCAACTATTGAAATTGTTGTTTCTTATAAGTTGCAAATGAATGGTATTCTACAAGTCATATTTTGAAATTTCTGCCAACAAGGCTTCAAATAAATTGGTTTGAAGTCATCACAAGATTGTTCTAGATAGGAGATTCAAGCAATTTCCTTATTGTAGTAGATGGTGATCTCAACTCCCATCGCTCTTGCTATTTAACAAGAATGTTTGAGCAACATTTTAGAGTTGGGCCTTAGAGACTAGGATTAGTGTATATTATAGATTGAAGTGATTTTTCTATGTGAAACCATAATTAGTAGAAGGAAATAGGTGTTGAAAACATTCTACCAAGAAAGAGAATAGAAGACCTAGTAACATGGTTGAAAGGGAGAGAATCTAAAGACACTCGGGCAATAAAGAGGTGCTATAAGTTGAATGATTGAAAGTAGGTGCTAACAAATTAGTTATAAGAGACAACGACCTCTTTCATAACTGAGCATTCAAATTTAAAATTATGGAGAAATATTAGAGTAACATCCTCTAATCTACCCATTTAAGTTATAGATAGAACATCAAATCTAAAATTGAGCATGGTGAACCATCATATCCATGTGGAATGTATAGTGTTTAATGTGTATCGAATGGATGAGTGAATTATACATACGCATATGATTGGGATTTACAAACACTGAGGTAGCCAACCACCTCTTAGAACTTCGTAGTCATCCCTAGTACTATTATGAATATATTTTCCCTTGAAATCTTCAAGAAAGGTAAATGGAATGTGTGAGCAACTATTGGATTGGTCAAGTTTTCCACATAGAGGTATTATTTTATGATATATATTTTTTTATGTCAAGGACATGGTGAGGGGTCCTTTAGGTGGGTTTGAAGGTAAGTGGAGGCTTAGTTTGATGATGCCCTAGTTTGAGGCTTAATAGTGAGGGTTTGTGAGTTAATGCATAAAATGAGTATGGCTAAGTAAACCAGTGCAAGAATATGTGGTTTGGCAATAAATTGAGACATTGTGCACAATTTAAGAACTTGGTTGCAAGATGAAAGGAAACTTTCTTTGTAAAAGTGGCCTAATTGGAACTCTTGAAAGGGGTAGCAAGGTTTGGTCTGAGGTATTGGTTCAAAATAAATGTTGTTAAATTTGATATATGTTGTATAAATTTTTAAAGGGTATCTAAAACCCTAATGTGTTTGGAGAGTTGTTTGGGAGAACTTGAAAATAAGCTGAAAAAATAGTTTGGCAAAGCTAGTAGATTAGTTTCTCTATTTCACAAGTAGTCAATTTGCACCTCTGTAGAATAGTGATTTGATTCAAATTTTGGATGAATGAAGTTGTACATTATTGATTTATTTTTGGGAGGTTTCTATATTTTATTCTTGAAATCTATTGGTATAGCTTTCTTCCTTTGTGATTTGTTATTTTGATGCATCACATAGTATGCTGTCAAAATTTTGTGATCTATGTATCAAAATTTTCTTATCTAGCTCAGTATCTTCAATATAGATAATAATTCAAATATTTAAGGTCTTTAATGTAGATCTATAGAGTATGACTACCAAATTTATTTTGAATTTGAATACTCTTGAAATTGTTTGCATATATTTTATCTGTGTCAACATTTTCTATGATCCATTATCACCTTGTCTTTTCTAGATCATTGTTTCAATAATGCATTATAGAGTATGATCCATGTTCTTACAATCCATCATCAGGATTATTATCATTTTTTAAATTCATTATATTGATGGGTGTTTGAACTCTTTGAAAATCTTTATTATAGACCAAGAAAGTAAGACTATCTAATTTGTTTTCAGATTTAGTTATTTTTATCATTTTTTCCTATCAATATTTTAGATGATGTTCTATGATCTACCATCACAACTTTTGTTTTCTCTAACTTCCTATCTTGATCATGATAGATAATGGAGTATGCGCCATTACCATAATGTCTTGTTAATAACTCATAAATATTGATGCAAAAGAGATTTATGAAGTCATATCAAAATCTTTGAAATTCATTAAATTTTGAGAAAAATAGTGTACACTAAGTAAACTACTTATAAACAGAATCTTTATTCGCTTTGAATTTTCATTTTTTGAGTTGATTATGTATTTTTGTAAACTCAGAATTAGAAATCATACCTTTATCTATCATCTTAAATTTTCTCTTTTGTAGCTCATTATCTTGTCCGATCCATTATAAACCTGACCACACTCATATGAAAAAGTCTTAATTTGTATCTTAAATTGGAAAGCTTTTAGACTTGATTGCAAGTATCTCCAAAATTATATTTATGATCTAGCATGACTTTTTGTTTCTTTTCAAGATCACTATACTAAATGATACATCATGGAAATTCTCTTTTTCACTAATTCACTGTCTAGATTATAGATTCTAAAATATGAATTGCAAAGTTGATGCAAAAATGTTATACATGGTCAAAGTGAACTGTCCTCATTCTATTCATTTTGTTTTGATGTTTATTTTATAGGAAGAGTATTTGGGGTCATTCAATATGATGACATTCTAACTTGTGTCTTTTCAAAACTTGTTTAAACTAACCAGGTAAAAATGAAGCTTAAAGGCCACCAAAAGAAAAATTTAGGCTTGGCATTTTCACACACTTTGAATGTATTGGTATCTTCTGGGGCCAATGCCTAGGTTTGTCTTCATTTTGTATATCCATTGCCATCTCATTTTGTACATAAACATGTTTATAGATTCAAATTACTAAATGTTTGGTCAATGTTCTGGCAGCTCTATTTTTGGAGCATTGATAGATGGGAGAAGTGAAAGTTAAATTTTTTACAAGTGTAGACAAGAAGATCATTGCCACTGGTTGGGGATACAAGAGTACGGTTCCATAATGATCAAGTTCTCTTGTTGGTTGTTCACGAGAGCTAGCTTGCTATTTATGATGCTTCTAAGTTTGACTGTTTGCATTATGTAAGTCTTTGTTAGTAATTTAGAATTCAAATTTAGTAAGTGATAATGATATAAACTACCTTCTCTATATGAGTGTAAACTAATATCACATTTGTTTGTACTGCAGTGGACACCTCATGATTCTCTATCTACTCCCATTTCAAGTGCAGTATATTCATGCGACAACCTTCTTGTATTTTATGATTTAACTCAAAATGTATCCTTTGATTATTCATGTAGTGTCTATCCTCTAGTAATTGCATCACATCCATCTAACTCAAATTAGTTTGCTCTTGGAATGATTGACAGAGGAGTTTATGTCATTCAACCTTTAGAATCAACAGGAAAGTGGGGTGTGGGACCTCCTCCAAATAATGGTACGATTGGATCAAATCCAACATTAAGCAATCAAGTTTTAGAACTAGCTCCAAGGTAGTTCATCATATTAGAACATGGAAAATGGTGCCTTGTACTATCTTTTTATGTTTATCACTTACCTATTTGCAACTCCACAATCGATATTGATGATAGTCTCTTGCCCTCACTATTCTCCTTTTGATATATCAGTCTTGCAACCTATATATATATCTTCAAGAGCATGGTGCTTCTTTGTGCATAAATTTGAGCTTTTAGAGAAAATCATTCACTTATGAACATTCCATCAAAGATGATGTATACTGAGGAATTATGGCTTTTCTAGCTATTAAGTGGAAGTTCCACATTTTTTGAACATTCAAATAACGTTACTTTTATTGATGTAGCTGAACTACGAGTGCCTTTTGTGTTCTTGAAAAATGGTAAGCTTTCAACTTTTGTGAAGCCATTACAGATGCAAATGAACTACAACTGGTGAGGTGTCAATTTTAAGGCAATTTTTATTTCTATAGTACAATTCAATTGCTAGAAATAGGCTCAATGATTGATTGCATTTTAATATTATGTCCTAGATGCTCAATAGATCTGTGTCACCGTTTGTGATACCAAAACCTGTTTTGGTAAAATCTCATTTTTCTATCAAAACTCAATTTTTTTCAAAAACTAAAAATACCTTTTTATAGATCTCAAATTCAATATCATCATTATATAAATTTTTGGGTGTTTTGATTAGTTATAATATGTTATAATCTCAAAGTATTATAAGTCGATATTTTAACATTTCAGAAGATGCTCCCTCAAAAAAAGATAAAAAATAGTAAATCATATCAAAAAAATTAAAAAATTATAATTATCTCTAGAGGAGAGAATCCTCTTCACAAATATGTAATTTTTTTTCAAGAAGGTATAGATTTGATAGGAAAGTTTTGACGGGAGGAAAAAACTATTGGATTCTGATAAGGTCAAACTTGAATACTTATAACAAAGAAAATATACATCAAAAATAATTATTTCTTTTTTTGTGCACTAGCTATACATGTCATCTATAAGATATTTTCAAATCAGAACAAAAAAAGATGATTTGCATATACTTGTTTGACGAGAACTACACCCTATATTTTTTATAGTTAAAAAAGGGAATTCAAAATAAAATAAAATAAATAAATTCCTACTCAAAAAAATTATAAAAATTATAGGCATAAAATTCATCCAATTCTACACATTTCATCAGTTTACATCATCTTCATATTTTAAACACAAATACCATTTTTTTGTCACTAATGTTGAACTGTCACATTTTGATATCAAGTTTCTTTATAAAAGGTGACACAGGTTTGTGCTTTTAACCTTGCCAAGGAATTGATCAATAAGCAACCAAATAAGGGGTTATAGTTATATATGTACTCTTATGATGATGTGATTGGGACTGTAAGTTTTTTTGTCATGTTTATCTATTATAAAAATAGAGATTAGTTAGTGTTATTGGCTTTCATTCCTGCTAAATAATTCTTTCCTAATTTTATTTTTCCCTGCAGTCTTCACAAGCAACGGTGTCTCAAGAACCAAAATTTAGATGGGTTGTGCCAATTATTTCAAAGGCTTTGCTCTCATAAGAGCATTTTAAACTGCTCAAAATTTGATTTGAAAGCACAATTGCTCAGTGGAGACTTAGGATATCATGCACATTTCTTCCTCCTTCCCATTGTTTTGTATGAAATAAATCATGTGATATGAATGAAACAATGGTGTGGAGGTAGAAATGTGCATGATACCTTGAGTCTCACACTGAGCAATTATGCTTTAGAATCCAATTTTGTGCAGTTTAGAAGGCTCCTATGAGAGAAAAGCCTTCCAATAATTGGCACAGCTCGTCTAAATTTCTACCAATTTTGACAACAGTTGAAAGGGAGCTTGGTCACAATTTCAATGGTGGTTGGTCATTTTTACCATCAAATGTTTGGCTTCACCATCGAAAAGTCAGGGGGTGTACATCAAAATTTTGACCAGTGATTGACGCAAATGAGGAAATAAGAATTCAGGCTAGATTGAGGAAATCGACAAAAGTCGCATCGGTAAGTCGACCTTTTTTGAGTCAAAATTTTGATGCATAATTACTGTGACAAAAAATTGATTGAAAAAGATTGACGACAGGTTTAGTCATCTATTCAACCAACTCTAGTCGCAATTTTAACCTTTTCTTGTCAAAATTTAGGGCTAAATTTACTAGTGATTCCATAATTCTACTCGTTGTAACAACGGCTACTAAATCAGATCCCTAACTAAGCCAAATAGAGAAACAGGAAAAAATTTGATGTCCCACAAAATGAGGTGATGCCAAAAACACTAAAAAATCAAACACCTTGGAATTCGATGAAATTAAAAACCTATTTCACAAATATGCCCAAACTAAGGAAAATAAAATAAAATTCAACTTCCAAGCACACATGCAAAATTTGGTAGCATAACAGTGCCTAAACTTACATTTCTAAATTCCTACAACAAAGAAATGTTCATCTTTGTCCAACTGGGTGATGGAATTATGTAAAAACAAAGAGTAACACTATTTCTCCACTCTCTAATATTTAACAAGTGGAAGAACAAACTAAAATGGGGTAAAAATAATTAAAGTTTGGGAAAAACTAGGAATGGAGGGAAATAAATAAATACTCCACCGAATTGAATGAAACCTATATCATAATGAAGCAATCAAATCCAATGAGACCGATTGTGCAAATATCCATCGAGTCAAACTCTTGTGACGAGCAAAACAACAAAACAACCCAAAGAGAGTTTGAGCAATTTTGCTCCTCAAACATAAATGACAAAGTAAAAATGAGAAATAAAGTTCTCATTTGCCAATATAATCACTTTTCCAAAGTGAAATATAAATTGGGTTATTAAAATAACTTAATAACTAATTGGCCCATTTCCTAAATAAATTAGGCAATTCCAATCAAATTGGATTCCAACTATGATAAATTAGTTGGAAAATAAAATAAAATAAAATCAATTAATTAAAATATCTCTAAACTATTAAATCAACATTTGAATTAATATTTTTTTTGACAACCGCAAAACCCTAAATGCACAAACACACTTTCATGTCTAATCACATAATGCATTATGAATATGAATTTACCAATTATTGGAGGGTTATTAATGCCGATAAGCATTCTACAATGGAAAAATGGGTGGAGTGGAATGGTGTGAGTGTGTTAATGTTAACTTTTATTCTTCTAGGTTAAATTTGACAACCATCTACATGTCAAAAGTTTAAATCTTATTATAATTAGAATATACTTTTAAAAATAATTTAATAAATATTGCATAAAATATTTGTTTAAATTATAATATTTGGAAATATAAATCATCCATTTTTAAAGAAAAAAATAAATAAATTTAAGTTAGTAAAAAAAAAATGGATATAAAGGAAATATAAATAATTTTAGATGTAGTAAATTAAATTAATTATTATTTTGTAGTGGATATCTATCGGCATTTCTTTACATAGATTTATTTAAGATATCTATACTAGTTATAACAAATATACGAATACATCACTCATACAGGGACAACAATGGCTCAACATGAAAGACCAAGTCACTAACTCTATGTGTCACCATCAAGGATATAAGTCTAGTACAATAAACAAACTATATCAAGTGTAGATATGCAATAAATAATAGCCAAAGCAAAAAGTATGCATAATCACATAGTAAAGCATCTAATTAATTCTATTTAAATAATCAATTTGCTTCTTTGTATAACCCTACCACAATATAACACATGATCTCACCATCATAATTCTTCAGTATAAAATATACCAAAAAATACACAGTGAAACCACTTTTCATATCTCAAGGGCACTCATGGAACAACATCATGACACCATAATAATCCAAGTAACCACTAACACAAACCTTAGTGAAATCATCAAATACATCATAATCACATGAATTAGGCATAAACATAATCAATCATGCCGATGTAGTAACTTATATCAAATCACCCCAAGAGTGTAGACCACTCATGGGTCCCAACATGATCACTCACAAAGCAGGAACATCAATATTGTGTCCTTGAGGATGACTCATAGAAATCAAATGGGAGAGGGACTAGATATTTAATTAGAAATAAGCTGTTGAAAAAATGGGGTTTGAAATTATGCAGTGAATACATAGTAAAAATAAGACTAGAAGTCTTCACGTTTTTCTTCCCTCCATTTTCATATTTGCCTCCATTTTTTCTCCCACCAAAATTTATATACATTTGTTATTATAAATAAAAACATTACCCTCCATATGTTACCGTGTGTTAGTGTTTTTTCATATTTCACCATGTGTTGGTTCTGCATTCATATTTCACCATGTGTGGATGTTGCATCCATATTTCACTATGCTTGGGTGCAGTAAACTTGTGGAAAATGTTTCAGAGATTATATTTGGAGGTATGTAATTCATTTATTTTTTATTTTTCCAATATTTTTAATTTTATGACATTCATATGATATTTGTTAGGTTTCATTTATTTTAGTTTTGAAGTTGTCTTTCATCTTAATTTTTCTTTCACTAACTTATAAGTTTTCTCAATATTTCTTATCTTTTTTGGTGTTTAGAGGAATTGATAATAGGTATTAGGATTGATTGTTTCAGTTTATATACAATCTTTTTAGATTAGAGCACAATTTATTTTTGTATGATTGCTAAGCTTTCCCATAATTTCTTGTATATTGCAAACTCTTAGGTTGGAAAATATGTACATAACTATAGATTCGTCATCCCAACAGATTTATTTAATCTACATTGTTTCTTAGATTTAAAGTTCCATGTATAAATGCTACCTAGGATTTAATGAGCTGGCATGTTATTGTCCGATAGCCATCTGCAACAGGGCTTTAAATTGTATGCCTTGGTTTTCTAAGAGGGATCAAAAGCTCTCGACCAAAGTGATTGCAAATCAAAAGGGGTTTCACATGAATCACTAGCCATGCTGAAATAGTATTGACATGCCATGTCCCCTTATTGGAATTAGATTAAATTATAAACAATTGTAATTAAATAAAAACAAAATGATGCTTTATCTAGACATTTAAAAATATCAAAAGGAAACTGCCATTAGCTTGAGCATTGCACATAATGACCATTGCAAAATCTTTTACACAAAACCTATAGTACTTGAAACAATTGAACAACCTTGAATACCATGTTCTCATTATTGCATGATTTTGATAGTTGACTGCTCTTTCTCATGATCTCATCAAGGGAACACAACCTCTTGAGAAGATCCAGACATCCTATTTTGGTATATAATTTGATTTAGTAGTTTATTATTTCTTAAACATGGTTAGGAATAACACATATAATGTGTGGGAGTTTATTTTTGTCATATTTTATCCATGGTAGTATTTCCTTTACATAGCATTGATACAAAAACTTGATGTGTAAATTTAATTTGGTTTACCTCAAATTTTAGTGAGCATCAAGTTCTTAATCAAGTAACTATTACAACCTTAGCATTTAACTTAAGAACACAATTAGCACCTAAGGATTCTAGGCTACAAATAATGTGAAGCTAGTGCATTTATTCCATGTTCTTCTCTTGTGGAATGTGGTCATGATCATCAAATACTTCATTCGAGATGTTAAATCCTATTCATCAAATGATAGTCTCTTATGAATCGTGATTTTTTCTAATTCAAGATCAATATCGTCAAGATCAGTTGGTTGACCATCTTTGAAACTATTTAGTTTTTGTAAGGCACAAGTTCCTAAACTATTAATTTTTGCTTGAAATTTGAGTTGACTCGGCTTGAAGTATTTAAAATTCATAGAAAGCTATAATATTATTAAACTTCATTATTTTCTAGCAGCATTTGATTGTTAGCTTAATGCTTTTAAATTCTTAACCTCATTTTTTTCAATCCCTAGATGAAGGTTGTTGCAAACAAATAACAAATAATTCATATCTTAGTTGTATAAATGGTTGTGTTCCTTGAAGTGTAGATGTTCAAATACAATCCAAGAATTCAAAATAGGGAGGGTTGCATGGCTAGATTAGAATATGAGTTTCTATTCATAAATGTGATTGTGTTTCTTTACCAAAATATTCTCATTAGTATCCTGACATTGAATTAGTTGCCAAAGAAAAAATTATTGGTAAATTTACAATTAAATTTGTACTAAGAAAAAAAGGCTATAGTTAAAATGAAAAATTATGATTTCGTATAAAGCTACATATAAATATAAGCTTCTAGAATGAGATAGGTAAGCAAGACGGCCTAAAAAATGAAGTAGAATGAGATGTACAAGTGATAACATACAAATAATGCAGATTTAATAGTTGATTATTGGCAGCTTATTTTGTCCCAAATCTTATTTTGGGCTGATTTTTACTTCTGACAATTTATTGGAGTCAAATGATGTAGAGGATGATGAAACATAGCTATGCCAAGAGCCTTCTATCATGAAATTTAAATATTGTAAGTGTTTTGGAAATAAAGCCTTTCTTTTTAGCAAAGTTCTATTTTCATTGATTACTAAAGGATTTGATTAGAACAAATCAGTAGATCCCATAGAACACTTGCATGCAAGAGCCTATCATAGATGAGCAAAGGACAATATAAGGAAAGAGTTTGGCTTTGAAAATATGCAAGAATATATTATTAGACAAAAAGAATGAGTAAAATATATAATAGATCAATCCTTATAGAAAGAGATCATAAAACCTAAAAGGGAAACCCTAAGAGGTAAATGACATTTAATAATTAATATTTAATTATTAAATGAGAATGTATGTTCCTAATGTGGAATCTTAAGTAGGGAGGAAATTTAATTTAATAAATATAATTAAATGAATCCTTTACTATAACACCCCCCTTAAGATAAGCAACAATGTAGCTACAAAAATGCATGAAAAAAAGGAAAATACAATGCTAAAAGTGTAAATGGGTCTCAACAACATGGCCTGATGAGGTACCCAACACAACCAAATCTCTAAAAAATGGAGAAATAAGGAAAACCATGTGGGAAAAACCCTACTCCAAAAAGAGATAGAAGAATGCTATAAACAAAACAAGGAAGGAAAGACTCATCATTGAGACCCCCCAAGGACAACTTCCTTCACCCCAAGCATAGAAAAAAATTGGAGATACCACGAGGATGCAAAATATTTTAAAAAGATGTTGACAACTTGCTCTATAGTGGGAATATACTCCAAGATAAGAGATCCATCCTAGATCAAATGCCCAATGAAGTGCATATGAAGCTCAATGTGCTTGGTCTGCTAATTCTCAACTGGGTTGTGGAAAATGTGTATAGTACTTTAATTGTCATGACAAAGAAAGGTGGAACTATCAGGGGGAAATCCAAACTCTATCATCAATTGTCAAAGTCGTAAAACCTTCTAACTAGTTAGCACAATTTCCTTTTATTCTGCCTTTGTAGATGATAATGTGTGAGCATGTTGCTTCTTGCAAGACCATATGATAGGACAAGAACCAAGACAAAAAACAAAGCCATAAGTAGACCTCTGATCATCAATATCACTAGCTCAATCTAAGTCTGTATAACTAGCAATGTGAGGATCCCCTAATGTATAGTGAATTTCATAACATGTAGTACCCCGAATGTACCTCAAAATATGTTTGGCATCTTATTAATGACTCTCATGAGGATCATGTGAGAATCGAGAGACAAGACCAACCACAAAGAAAAGATCAAGATGTGTGTGCATCAAGAACACAAAACTACCCACAAGTTGTTTATATAAAGTGGAATCCACTATAGGAGTAGAGAAAGTGGTAGATAAAACAACACCCAACTAAAAAGGTGTGGAAGTAGGCTTGCAATCAAGCATGTTGAATCTTTGAATCATATCAAGAGCATACTTTTGTTGGAGTATGTCTCTCCCATCTAAAGACTAAACAACCTATAGGCCCAAAAAATAGTCTAGAAGTCCAAGGTCTATCATCTCAAACTACTCTCTCAAAGCTCATTGAGCAATTTGAATCATAGAGGGTGAGCTATCTATAATAATGAAACCATCAACATATGTCACATGTATCAATAAATCAACTCCATGATGTTGAATATACATTGTAGGATCGAAATGATAGCACATAAAGTGTGATGCAAGCAAGAAGGAATCCATCTTCTCATACCAAGCCCGACGAGCTTGTTTGAGACCATACAAGGACCTCTAAAGTCTACACACCATAGAAGAGTCTTGTACAAGACCCTAAGGCTTCTCCATATAAATCTCCTCATGTAGGTCTCTATGCAAAAGGGCACTCTTCACATCAATCTAAAATATTATCCATCCCTAAGAAGCTACAAGAGAGAGGACAAGGCAAACAGAGTTCATCTTGGCAATAGGAACAAAGGTATTAGAGCAATCAATACCCTCCACCTATGAAAAGCCCTTTGCAACAAGGTGTTCCTTGTACCTATCAATAGAACCATCTACAACATACTTAGTATGGTACACCCACCTACATTGAGCCAAATTTCTTCCTTTTCAAAGAGGACAATGATCCCAAGTGTGGTTCTTCGTTAAAGAAGAGCACTCCTCAGCCCTATCCTGACATGAGTGTCCTATCACTTATGAAAAAATATGTGGATCATTTGAAATGGCATGACTCAACAGTCTAATACCATATGTTTGAGCATTGTATGGTGAGAATCTAAAGGATCTCCTTCCATAGGTCCAGTTGTATCAACAATATCACAACCACACTTGGGCACTCATGGAACATCAGGGGGAGGAGGAGAAGGTGGATCATCATCAAGATCTTCCTCAAAGGAAAAATAATCTTGTAAAGAAATAAAGGAAGTACTAGGTAGTGATAGAGAATATAGTGATGGAGGCTTCATTAGAGGATAATGCTCATAAAACTAGACATCTCGCCAAAACAAGATGTCTCTGGAATTAGGATCAAACAACTTGTACACCTTCACATCCTTACAATAGCCAATAAATATAAGTTTTTGGTTCTTCCTCTCCATGAATTTCTTCTAAAAATTTGGAATAAATGCCCAAGCCTCACTACCAAAAATATGAAATCTAGAAACATTGAGCTTGACATGAGTCCAAACCTCCTCAGAAGTCAAATATCACAATGCCTTATGAAGCATCTAATTCTGAATATAGTTGGTATAATTGATAACCTCAGCCCAGAAAGGACTCATATCCTGAGACTGTATCATATAATTGGCCATCTGCCATAATATTTTGTTCTTTCTCTTAGCAACCCCATTCTTCTAGGGGTATGAGGAATTGTAAACTGATGATGTAAATTGTGCTTAGTGCAAAAATCTTTGAAAGACTAATTCACATATTCCCTATCATTGTTAGTGCATATATGTCTGATAGAAAGACTAGACTAATTCTCCACAAATGTCTTAAAGATGCAAAATGAATCAAAGACATCAAGCTTGTAATTTAAAAAGTAAACCCTTGTGTATCTAGAGAATTCATCTATGAAGGTAAGCACATATCGAGTATTTGGAATAGATGGAGTGGGGAATGACATAAGATCACTGTGTATCAACTCCAGTGGTGCCTTAACACGTGTGGATCTACCTCCCAAAAAAGGATATCTGTGATGTTTTCCAAGTGCACAACCTTGATAAATATCATTAGTACAAGAGATCTAAGGTAGCCTATTTACTAGCTCTTGTGTACTCATTTGTTGTAGATATCTTTCATTGACATGGCCAAAATACTCATGTCAAATTTTTCTCACTATGTCTACATGAGAAACAAGAGAGATACCTATATAATCAAAGTTCTCAAAGCCATCAAAATTGATATAAGAAAGACTAAAAACCATCACTCCCAGTAGCAATAATCAAATTAGAATAGTAGAGGTCTCAAATAACCACATCATTTGATGAGAACTTAACCATTTGAAAGGCTAACAAGAGGTTCATAGAAATGGTCAGAAGCAATAGAACATCCTGTAGGGAACCACCCTCCAAGAGATAGTGCCAGAACCTAAAACTAAAAGTTATGTGAAGTCGCCAATGAAAATCTATGTAGTAACACTATGAGTAAGTGAGGTAACCAAATTAGGTGAGTGTTTCATATGGTGTGAAGCACTTAAATCAATGATCCAACTAGTAGGAGAAGACAAAGCTCATGCAGAAAGAGCATGTCCTTTTCCTAAAGGAGGAGGTGGTGGCTTTGGAGAAGTAATACTATGCTCCTGCATGGCCTCCTTTAAAGCCTCAAGATGTTTCCAACAATTGGAAACTAGAAGACTAAGCTACGAAATACTAAGTTGTGCCTTCATTAAAATTATTTACAAGACTAAGTTGTGAACTACTACCTAGAGCTGTTCTAGACAATGTTCAAGATTTTCTTAAATAGGCAATTTTATGCCGCTCGAGAAGGTTCTAGACATTGAAACTTAATACCTAGGGCCGATAAACCGTAACAATACATATAGAGTTGGCCAAATACATCTTTGACAATTATTTTAGATATTTTGGGTAGCCCAACTTTGAAAGGCCATATCTCATGAACTGTTTCTTCAATTGGATATTATAACCACTTCTCAAAAATGTCAGCTCCTAATATATAGGCTTGGAATGGTGCTAGCACCCTTCTATCAAGTTTTGGAACCTCATCCGAGCACTCTAAGGCCTCTAATAGTGAACTTGGAGTTTTTTCTGTAAATTTTTTTCACCAAAAATTTGCAATGACTTCTTCGATACTTAAGCTTGAGTGATAAGATTTTTATGGTAGGCTTATAATTATAAAATGAACCTTCCTATAGAAAAGGAGAACATTCTGAGCTCATATGACAAACTTACTAAAAATAACAAGTTCCCATAAATAGTAACCACCCAGTTTACTTGTTCTTATTAAAATAGAAAAGACTAAAAATAAGGTTTTTTTGGGTGATGCAAGATTGCTCTTACACCTAGGATGCTCCTGCATCAGACACCCAGGGTAATTTGAGAAGTGACTTTGTCATGTCTCGGGTGTTCACAGGAAAACCAAGATGGTTAACCTCCTCTCTTGCTAGTCATGATGAATCCTCTACTGGCCTCCCTTTCCATTTGACTAGGTATTCCTCATAAGTTATGTTCCTTGTACTTTTTCCAACATGACTATCCAATATCTCGTCAATCTCCTTTATAACCAAACTAACTGCTAGAATACTCCACTACACTTCTACAACTTCATCTCCATCATGTCCTTCATAATACTCTATCAAATTTTAAATATTAAATACTAGTGAAATATTCAATTCAGTAGGAAACTCCACTTCATAAGAATTTCTAGAGTCATGCCTTTTCATTATCTTGCACGGTCCAAACTTCTTCATCTTCAACTTATTTTTTGTCCCTACTAGAAAATGTTTTTTCCTCAAATGAACCATGATTTCATCTCCAATCTATAATTCCTTATACCTCCTTTTCACATTTTCCTTAGCTTTATATTGTGTATTCATCTATATGAGATGTTTCCTCACCTCGTCATGGATGTTCTTCAAATGTTCAAAAAATTCTTCTGCTTTAGCACTACTTATCTCTCTTTTATCCAACTGCCTCAATTTTGAAGCATTTTTGGGACTATTCCCATATACAATCTAGGATGATGATTTACCAGTACTCCTATTGACATAATTATTATATGAAAATTTTGCCTATGGTAAAATCATATCCCATCCTTTCGGCTTGTCTCCAACCAAACATCTTAGCAAGTTTCTCATTCTATGATTCACAACTTTTGTCTTTCCATCAGTCTGTGGATGATGTGATGAACTGAACTTCAAATCTATCTTCAACTTCTTCCATAATGTATGCTAGAAATACCTAAAAAATTTGGTATCTCAATTTGAAACTATACTCTTTGGCAGACCATGTAGTCTCACCACTTCTCTAAAAACAACTCTGCCACATGAACAACATCACTAGTCTTCTTGCAAGGAATAAAATGTTCCATCTTTGAAAACTTGTCAACCAACACAAAAATAGAATCATTCCCATGCTGAGTCCTCGATAATTCAAGAAAAAATCCATGCTGACATCCTCCTACAGCTTCTCTGGTATAGGTAATGGTTGATATAACCCTGTATTTTGCTTTACTCCTTTTAGCATCTAACATACTCTGCAACTCTGTACAAACTTCTTCACATTTTGCTGCAAATTTGGCCAGTAATAATTCTCAACAACCAAAGAAATGGTCTTATCTCTTCCAAAATATCCAAGCCAATCCTCCACTATGCTTCTCCTTGATGAGATTCTCTCTCATTGACCTTTTGAGAATGCAAAACTAGCTTCCTTTGAACAACATACTAAGATGAACTTTTGAGAATGCAAAACTAGCTTCCTTTGAACAACATACTATCTTGGATCATGAAATCCAACCACCGTCTCCTATCAAGTGTAATAGGTTCTGTACAAGCCTTCCATGCTTCACCAAAATTAGGATCATCTGGATACAAAGTACTAAGTTCCTTGAACTCAACCACCTCTATTTGCGTTTTTGTCAACCAAAGTTCTCTTCTACTAAGAGCATCTATAACTCTGTTAGACTCCCAACTCTTGTGTTTCAATTTTTTTTTAAAACTCTACAAAAACTCAACCTACTTCAAATGCCTTTGATTCAATTTTCCTTGACTATTCAAACATTTCAAAGCTTGATGATCAGTATACAAAACAAAATCCTTAAGAAGAAGATAGTGTCTTGACTTCTTCAATGCTTGAATTATAGCATGAAATTCTTGATCATAAACATAATATTTTCTTTTGGCATCATTCAACTTCTCACTAAAATAAGCAATAGGTCTACCTTCTTGGCTCATAACAACTCCTATTGCAGTACCACTAACATCATAGTCCACTTGAAACACCTTGTTAAAATTAGGAAGTGCTAAAATAGGCTACTCAATAACTTTCTATTTCAATAGATTAAAACTCTTATCTACTCCTACAGTCCACTTAAACTCTTTCCTATCCCCTCTCATTATTTTAGTCAAGGGTGCACAAATACTGCTAAAACCTCTTATGAACTTTTTATAAAAAATGGCTAGTCCATGAAAAGATCTTACCTCTGTTGCACACTTTGGAGTAGGCCATTCAAGGATAGCCTTCAATTTCTCTGTGTCCATTTTGAGACCTTCTATTGAGACTACAAATCCCAGGTACACCAACTCCTTCTTCTGCACTTCTTTAGGTTTATCAACAATTTTTCTTCCCTCAACTTATCAAAAACTTTGAGAATATAGATCAAATGCTCCTCCAATGTCTTACTAAAGATCAAAATATCATCTAGGTAAACAATGACAAAATTACCTAAAAAATCCTTTAATTCCTTATTCATGAGCCTCATGAAAGTGTTAGGTGCATTAGTTAGCCCAAAAGGCATGACTAACCACTCGTATAGTCCTTCTTTGGTCTTGAAAGAAATCTTTCATTCATCACCTTCTTTGATATAAATATGATTGTAAGCACTGTTTACATCTATCTTGGTGAAATACTTAGCCCCACTCAAACAATCCATAATATCATCCATCCTTGGCAATAGAAATCTTGACTTGATTGTGATCTTGTTGATAGCACGAGAATCTGTTCACATCCTCCATTCTCCATTCTTATTTGGTGCTAAAATTGCTAGTACAACACATGGACTTTGCCTCTATTGAATCAACCCTTTTGTAACAACTCATGAACTTGCCTATTCAATCTTCACTTTCTACTAGTGTCATTACGTGCACTATGTTGTTTAGCAAACTGGCTCCTAGAACTAAATCCATTTGGTGATTGATCTTCCTCATTGGGGGTAATCCATCAAGTGCATTATCTGATACAATATCATAAAATTCTCCCAACATCTCTACAAATTTTGTACATACCTCCTCTACTTCTTCTTTACTATCTTTTGGAATATAGAAAAACACATATGCTTATGCTTCATACCTTTGAGAAACTCTTTGCCATAAATAAAACATATTCTAGCAACACTACATACCTTTTCTTCTTTATCCTTCAATGGCTTCAACTTATGCTTCACTCCATCCTTAGTGAGAGTGTAGGTATTTTCTCAACATATGAAATATTTCCATAAGTATGATATCGCATAGTACCTCATCCTAGTAGCTTCCAATCTTGAACTTCATTGAGCACTGCTCATTTACCATGACCTTGTGGTCATCTTGCACCTAAGCAATACAGTATGGCCATGGGTGTTTTTGCCTCTTCATCTTCAACTTGGTGACCATCATTTCTAACACTAGATTGTTAGTACTTCTACCATCAATGATCACATCACAACACTTATCTTCACATCTGCACCTTGTGTGAAACAAGGTCCTTCTTTGATAAGGTTCATTCTCACCTTTCAATAGGAATCTTACGTTAATTAGGACTTCTTCTCTTTCAAAATCTCCAGAATGTGATGATCTGGCATCTTCATCAACATGTGTAACTTTGACCTAGCCTTCTATTCTTCGACCTATTCTTCCTTGGCACTAGGAACATTCAAATTCTTTATGCCCTTCTTTTTCGTAGTGAATATATTTCCCATGGAACCCTCCTCTTCCAGATCCTTGTCCTCTACCTCTTCCTCTTTGATCTCTATTGTTATGATCATAGAAATGATTGGAATTACTTTCCCTCTAGTTTTGACTACTACTTCTAGCCTCATCCTTGTTCTTCTAACCATTATTATGGCCTCCATAAGATTGTCTGCTAGATCTTCCACTACATCTTTTTCTGCTATTCTTGTTGTCAAACTTATTGTTCAATTTCTCCTCAACTCTCAAGGAAAACCGGTATACCTCATCAATATTGTTCATTCAAACTAGACTCAGCTTGTCCTAAATGCTTAACCTTAACCCATTAAGATAATGGGGGACTTTTTCCTTATCAGCTTCTGCATGGCCAGTTCTAATGAGAACTTGGTAGAACTCTTCAGTATACTCTTGAACAAATTTTCTCACTTGCTTCAACCCTTACATTTTCTTTAATAAATCAAGCTTTTAATCCACAAGAATGAATTGCCCCTTCAGTTTAACTATCATTTGATCCCATCTGGTGATTTTTTCCTTTTACTTTCTATTTCATTCCATTTAAACCTCCTACCACCAGATCTTTGCATGTCCCTTAAGTTTTGCCTTTGCAAACTTTACCTTATCTAGATCCTCAATATCTTCATACTTAAAGTACTCTTCCAATTCATTGATCCAATCAATGAGCTCCTCTGGGTTAAGATTTCTCAAAAATGTGGGAACCTCAAACTGAGGTCTTTTTCCAATCTTGGAGATGGCCCTAAAAAGCCTTTCTTCCTCTGGATTTAGAACTACCTTTTCTTTGGCATTTTCTTCTACTTCATCCTCATCCTCGGTTTCATCTCTTAGGGGAAGATTTATTCCTCTATGCATTTGTTCTTCCAATGCTTGCATTTGTCTTTTGAGAGCTCTAAAATATTCAGGTGTGACACCTACAACTCTTCCACCATGCTCTCTTCATGGAGGCATTTTTCATGCTTCCACTTAAACTTGAGTCCAAACTACCTCATAATTATCAATCTATCTATACACTCAGCCCAATCCATGATTATGGTGTGAATTTCCTCATAGTTGGCAATCTATCCACACACTTAAGATCTCTAGGTTTGATACCACTTGATGAAGGTTGCTTCCCTTAATACCATAAACTCATAACAAAAATAAGGAAACAACAAAAAATGCAAGAAAAAAATATGGACTTCTTATTTACACCGCAAATGCGGTATTATATAATTCACAAGTACAATATGCTAACCTATGTGAGCAGCTTCATTACAATAATCTGCAAGACTAAGCTGTGAACTACTACCCAAAACTGTTCTAGACAATGTTCAAGTTTTTCTTTAATAGATAATTTTATGCCACACGAGAAGGTTCTAGACATTGGAACTTAATACTTAGGGCCAATAGACCCTAGCAATACATATAGAGTCAGCCAAATACATCTTTGACAATTATTTTAGATATTTCAGGTAGCCCAACTTTGAAAGGCCATAACTCATGAATCGTTGCTCCAATTGGCTATTATTACCAATTTTCAAAAATGCCAACTCCTAATCTACAAGCTCAAAATGGCGCTAGTGCCCTTCCATCATGTTTTGGGACCTCATTTAGGCACTCAGGCCTCTAACGATGAGCCTAAAGATTTTCCTGCAAAATTTTTCACTGAAAATCCTCAGTAACTTCTCCAATACTAAAGCTTGAGCAATGAGATTTTTATGGTAAGCTTATAACTCTAAAATGAACCTTCTTATAGATAATGAGAATATTCCAAACTCATATGAAAAACTTACTAAAAATAGCAAGTTCCCACAAATAGTAACCACCCTGTTTACTAGTCCTTATTAAAATAGAAAAGACTAAACATAAATAATTTTAGGGTGATGCAAGATTGCTCTTACACCCAAGATGCTTCTGCATCAAATTGATAATAGAATGCATCAAATGTGGGTATGGTAAATCTAGGACCCAAAGCATCCATAGTGGAATGGAAGATAGAAAAGAAGATCTAAAAGTTTCCTTGAAGCTTTGACAGAATCAAGTAGGTGCACTTTGTACCAGTCTTGTTCTTCCCATAACCTTGTAATAGAGATCTTTGTTGTTTAAATTTCACCAAAAAGTCCTCAATGGAGGGAAAATAATTAGGTACAAGTGATGTAAGTTCTTCCTCAATCTGAAGTTCTCTAAACTCATTGATGGTACCAAACAAGTTTTTGAACTTGTAACACATTTGTCAAGGAGTATCACACCCATCAAGATGAAATTGTAAGCTATCTAAAACACTTAAAGAAATCAAACTCGTGACATCATCCATCTTATTATTGTGCTAAAAGGTCTGATAGGTACTCTAAACTACCGGCTACACTTCATCTAAACAAGACCACAAACACTTTGAATAGAGAAGTCATTTCATGGTAGTTTTCTATGTGTGATAGTTATGTGGGTTTAGAGGAACTAGATTAGAAGAGGTCTTGGCCATCATTTTAGGTGTTTTTAAAAAAAATAGTTCTAGTTTACTAATGTAAATGACAAAAACAAGAATAAATAATACCCCCCACAATGCAAAAAATAAAGCTCTAGATGTTAGAAAGAATGTGTATACAAGTAAATAAAAAAATAGCTCCAATTGTGTATCATTTTTACTTTTGAAAAAATCAGATGAAAATAACAGAGAATCTGGAAAGAGCTCAAACCGAGCTTTCTAATGCTTCTTCCATATCAAAAAATGGAGCTAAAATGAGCAATCTAAGCCACCTATTATACAAAAATGATCATCAAAATTCAACAGAAAAAGTAGCTAGCATACTAGAAAAAATACTAGAAAAAGCCTACAATAATACATTTGTCTCATAATCAATTTTGCAATGGTATATCATTTGACCAAAAATGCTTTTGTATGCTCAAGTTATTGCAAAAACACCATAGGTGCCCTATTATGTCAAAAAAAAATCAAGAACACCCCTTAAGCCTCCAAAACTTAGCCACATGGGTGCTTACATGGCTATAGGCTAGAAGAGCTAGGGCTAGGAAAATCATTGGTGGTGTGGTGACAATGGAGTGGAGATGAGGCAATGCTTGGCCATGGAGGAGCTTAGGCAACACACCAGCTACAGAGTAGAGAATTTTTCTCCCCTGTCAACTATGGCCAAAATCAAAGTGTTATATATGAAAATAGGGGTTTTAACATGCAATGAATCCAACCATGATGTTCATTTGGACTCAAACCACTTCAAAACTTAGAGACCCCCTTATTTCCACAAAAAAACCCCTAAAAAATGATAAATCTATTCTGTTGTTTCTGGTTTCTTCAATAAACATGAACAAGCTGGAATAGATCCAACTATGATACCATCAAGGGTTTGATAAGAAAAAATTCACATATCCTATAGAACACCTACATGCAAGAACCTATCATAGAGAAGCAAAAGATAACAGAACTCAAGGGTTTGGCTCTAAAAATATGCAAAAAAAATTATTAGACAAAAAGAATCACTAAAATATACAATGGATTGATTCTTATAGAAGGATATCATAAAACCTAAAAGAGAAACCCTAAGAGGTAAATGTTATTTAATAATTAAAATTTAATTATTAAATGGGAATGCATGTGCATAAAGTGAAATCTCATGTAGGCAGTAAAGGTAATTTAATAAATGTAATTAAATTAGTCCTTTACTCTAACACTTACATCACCCATGTTGATGGTCAAACAAACTTGCATTGATATAGTGGGATATAATTTATATTTCTTAAACTTAATTTAGGGCTTTCACTTGCTTTGAAAATAGTAACATTTGGTGGAAGACTCTAGGAAAAATTTCATTCACTTTCTATGGAAATAGTGGCATTTTTGCATGACTATACAATGGTCTATTGTTCTACAACAAGCAAATGAGAAATACAACTTAGTGATGAGAATATTATTAGGTAGTTTGATCCATATATTTTTTGAATTCAAACTTAATTATTCCACTTGAATGTGTTTGAACAACTTTAACTTGCTTCTTATCATCTTACACTAGCTACAATATTTTTTTACAGATCTTGTAATCTCTACAACCATGTAATACACTAATTGGTATAGGAGCACACAAGGATTTCTTGAACAATGCAAGTTTTTTTTTTTTTTTTTTTGTGTGTGTGTGTGTACTTTTAAGGTATTTTTAAAAAAGTGTTTAGTATAAGATCATGGGACCATTGTAGGAGTACAATATGGTTAGAATTGAAGAGTCATAGGACACTTGTAAGTGCAATTAGTAATAAATAAGATTTAAAAGTCCTTGATTTGCAAAAAGTTGATGATGATGTCAACATGAGGTCAGTAGGGTCTAGGGTGGGCTAGGGTAATTTTTTTACCATAGTTGAGGTATTTGGTCAAGTTTGGAGAGTTTTGGAACTCATTTAGCTAAGTTGTGAAAAGTTGCCAAAAAGATGTAACAGTTGCATTGTACACCTGCAACTTTGAAAAGTTGCTTGAACAACATTGTCAAAATGTTTCAAATCATTGAAAAGGATCCCTAAGAGGAAATAACTACCCAAACACCCTATATAATTTCTAAACACTTGAGTTTTGAAGAGAATTTTGAGCATATTTGTGTAATTTCTATGACAGTGGATAGTTAGAGGATTGAAGTTGATACTGTGAAATCTGGTGTGATTATTTTAGATGTTTGTTTAATTCTATGTGGAATTAGATAGGTTTTTTGTGCACATTTACTTTACTTTTGTAAATATTCCTATTCTTGCACTGTTGTTGGTTATGTCTAGGCAGTTGGCAAAGATGGGGTTCTAACTCACTTTTCCACTATCCGTTCTGAACAACCTCTTGGGAATAGTGAGTAGACTCCATGTATATTCATTGTATAGGAGCTTGGGCCTTCAAATATAGGAAAGCCATTTAAAAATTATTCCCTAGGTGAGCCTTTGGTGAGTCCAACTAGGGAAGACCAAGTTGTAAACAACATAACCAACAGAGGTGGATAGCTATAGCCATAATTACTTTTGGAGATTGTAGATATGAGTCTTGAAAAGATATGGTGAAGAAGGTATGGTCATACCAATCCATTTTTTATCCTTCCTCTTTAAAATTTGAAGAACATCTAATTAGAGCCTAAAAACCCTTGAATTCACTCAAATTTGGTTTGGGTGTTGTACAAAAGGTGGTGACCCCAAGACCCCAAAAATCCTTTAGAGGTTCACATATGGTCTAGGAATCCTAAGAAATGTTATAGGGTTTCTTTGGAAGGGTTGGAAGGAAGTCCCCATTTTCTTGGAGTAGCAAACCTAATTGAGGGTAGTAGCCTTTTAGGCCTATTTGTCAAGAATTGATGAAATAGGAAGGGAAGACGAATCAAGTGAGACTTCTAACACCCCTAGTTACTTGATTTGAAGTATTTTGGAATACCTACACACATTTTCAAGGCTAACTATAATTTTTTGGAGGTTAAGAGCCTTTATGATGATTTAAGAGTTATGGTGAGTAAAACAAGAGTGCATCAAGTTTTGGATTGATTGATGAATATTTCTTGGTAGTTGGGTTGGCTAGAGAAACCAAGGGGTCCTTAGAAAATAAAGGTCATACAAGTGGAAAGTGGTGTGGTGAAGATACCCTAGAAGTCTTGCAAGAAGACTATGAGCATGAACTAGTGATTGGTTCATCATGTAGACACCTAAATCTGATCACATCATTATATAATCTTATTTAGTCATCTCCTAGGACATTACTAATTAAATATTATTCAATTAATTAATCATTATCCCCTATTTAATTAATTTATTTTATTAACTATAGTCCAATTGATAAAATCAAATGATAACTGAAAACTAATTTATCAATTAAATCCCTATTCCTCTTTTAAATTAAATAAAACCTTAAACCTATTTAATTTAATCCCACATCCCCAATTTTATTAAATAAATCATTATATAAATTATCCAAACCCCTAAAACATCCCTGAAACCTACCTGTATCCCCAATCCAACCCTCATCCATACTAATGTCACTTAGCCACCTACCTAACCTATCCCATTAAAGCTAAGCCACTTGCCCCCTAACCCCTTTCCTAAGCCAAGTCTAATCCCCTCCTAAACATGTACAGAACTTTAAGCAAAGGTTAAGACTTGCTAACCCAAGCCAAAGTCAACAAGTCTCCCTTGTCCTTTTCCATCCCTATCCAAGAGCATCAATGGCTCTTACATGCCATTAATTCCTCTTACATCCCTCTTTATGTCTCTTACATCCCTGTGACACACTCATCCTCCCTCATTACTCACTTTGACTAAACCCTATCCCATCCCTTCACACTCATCCTCCTTGTGACTAGTATCACTTCCCTATTAGCTCTGGACAAGCACAATCCATGTGCTCCCCTTTGAGTGCATCTTAGCCCTCCCTCACCATTCTTCCATCCTTGCATCTTGACCTTCCATTTCACTACACCTTAGCCTATAAACAAAGCCCTTCCCTCTCATAAATATAAAATCCACTTTTATGTAAACTTATAATACTATTTTAAGAGCCTAAAAACTACAAAAATGCCATCGTAATGCTGAAATCCATCCATAACTCCATTATTGAAACCCTCACCCATATACACACTTGGTAAAAACCCCCACCCATTGGAAGCTTGAGAACATCATGAGCATACATCCCCTATCCATCAAAGACATAGCTTCATCATCATAGGTTATGTCCAAGGAGCTTACCATTCTTGGTTTGCCTTCCTTTTGGTGATAACCTCATCCTATCATAAGTGTTAATCTTTTTAGTATTGTGAATGCTATTGTTAGTATTAGTATTTGATATTATGCTACTAGATTAGGTGATACACATCCAACCTCCCTATAAAATTGGTATCAGAGCCTCAAAAGATTAGGCTTGTGGATAAATGTTTCAGACTGTGGAATCAGTAGGAGAAACTACAATGGTGACAAATGCAGAGTTAGCAAAGAAGGTGACTGAGCAAGAGGACGAAAATAGATTTTTGAAAAATAGATTATGCCTAACTAGAAGAAAAGTTGGATCAAGTAGAAGAAATGAATGAGATAATCAAGGGTAAGGTTGAAGGAAATAAAAAAAGAGGTGGCTATAGAGGATGAATAACCTACACCTGATCCTATCCTTAGAGAGGAACCTTTCTTAAAGGAATTGAAATCCATGAGTGGGAAGGCATTGGAAGGAATACCAATATTTAGTGGGAAGATGGAGGTAGATCTAGTCATGGACTAGATAGAGGGAATAGAAAACCATTTTGAGTGTGATGGAATCACGAAAGGTGAGGATAGAAAAGTCAAGGCTGAGAGGATGTGCATTGACATGGTGGAAGTTCATCTAGATAGAGAGAGACAAGGAAGGTAAGAAACCAATTTCCACTTGGAAGGGAATGGTTCACAGAGTGAGAGAGGCATACATGCTAGAGGATGATGAAATCCAATTGCATTAGAAGAGACAAAGTCTTAGACAGAGGGATCTTGATGTAAATTCTTATACTGAGGAATTCCAAAAGTTTTCTATGAGCTCAAATGTAGTTGAAGATGAAAGGCTTAAGGTGGCTAGGTACTTGAATGGCTTGAAATGGAGTATACAAGAAGAGATGAATCTTCTTAGCCTCGAAATAGTCCATAAATTCTATCAATTAGCTATCAAGTTTGAAGACAAGAGTAGAAGAAAACATGATTAGACTTCCAAGGGAAGAGGAAGAGACCAAAGAGGTCATAGAGGTTGATACCAAGGTAGAGGGACTGAATCAAGAAATCAAGGAGAGTCTAAATCTATAGAGCATGGGAATGAAACTACTTGTAGAGGAGGCCATGGAAGAGGTAGAGGAACTCAAGGGGGTTCTAATAGAGGAAGAGGTGCATGAAGAAGAAACTCATACTTTGCCGGCATGAAGTTCTATAGCTATGAACATATGGGACACCTTGCCTATAGGTTCCCTGAGAATGTATCTTCTTCAAACATTGAGAAGAGAGTAGCATATGTTCAAGAGGACACATCAAGCATCAAGTCACTAAAGATTAACCTACTGAGTCAAAGATGGAGAAAACCTAATGTTTAGAAGAGTTCTAATGAGGCAACCATTCAAATAGGAGCCAAAATAGAGATGAGCCTTAGTCAGGATAAGATGTAAAATACTTGGTGAAGTATGTAAGGTTATTGTGGATTTAGGTTCTAATGTAGCAAGAACCCAAAGCTACCCCTACTAGAGGTAATTCAAATCCTAGCAAATAAACAAAAATCAAAAAATGAACAAGAGGAACAAGATTCAGATCCAAAGAGACAAAATTCTGTATATTTGAATGAAAAATTTTACATACAACATGCTGGGCTATACAACCTTCCTAGTTACAACCATTACAAAGAAGATTGCATCTTTTAAGGAATAATAGATCTCTAGATCCACATGTGAACTTTTACCTTCAAGATACTCCACACTAAGACTCCTCAACTAAATGACTTCTCCATGCTTCACTATATCTCCATCATCAAATAATAATACCTAAGAATCTACCCAATACCCCTTTAAATACTTGCATGACCACAAGTAAACCTATTAAAAATTACAAATTAAATGAACCCTTAGATAAAATGCATAACCAAGCCACAAGTTGGCTCACAACAAATATTAAATACCTATCACAAATTTAAATGCAAAGGTTAGCTCAAACTAGAACCAAACATAGATAACTTGGCCAAAGAAGGACCAAGACATAATCGACCATCAAAAGAATCATCATCTTACTTAGCATATAAAGAAATTGGTCACCAAAGAGACTCAGTTCATACAGAACTTGGTCAGAATTGGAACTAGACTGAGACTGGAACTTGATCGACAAAGGAACTTGACACCATTTGTAACTCGGTCAGAACTAGCAACTCGACAAAAACATGAACTCAGTGAACAATAGAATAATGTGACTTGGTAGATACATGAACTCGGTCAAGTCTTCCACTCAATCAACAGAGAAAATCAACCAACTTAGCATATGAAATATCACTCGGTCGATACCAAATAGAGTGATCTTTATTGGCACTCGACAACCACTGATTGGAAAGAGTATGAAAGTTAAGAAACCAAAGATTCCCCTACATCAAGTTCCATAGATACCACAATCTCAAAGAAGGTAGTAAGGAAGCTTAAGTTGGAGAAGATACCCCATACTAATCCATACAAGGTGACATAGTTGAACAAGGGGAAAAGTGTACTTGTAAATGGATATACATGGGTAGAGTTCTCCATTGGAGGATATAAAGACAAGTTGGTTTTTTATGTGTTGCCTATGGATGCATGCCATCTCCTATTGGGTAGAACATGGCAATATGAAAGAGGAGCCATCTATTATGGGAAGGAGAATGCCATTTCTTTCAAGAAGGATGGAATGACCTTCAAAATATAGTCATTAATAGAGGAGGAGGAAACACAAAAAAGGACCCCTAGTGTCTTATTAAGTAGTGGCAAGGAGTTTTTTAATACTCTTCAACAAGGAGGCAAAGAATATGCTATGATGGTGCAACCTAAAGAAGAAGAGAAGACTATGCAGGTGTTGGGTTCTAAATTAACATTTTAAAAATAACCTAGTGATAAGAACACATACACCTAGGGGCAACTAATTCCCATGTTCTATGCACCTATTTAGACACCAAGGCCAACTATAAGGCTATTTACTCTCCTTCTTCTTTAGGCTCTACAAGACCTAGGAAGGTGGACCTTAGATTCTTTTTATGGCACCAGTATCAAAGCATATAACTAAATCTATAAAACAAATAAAAAATCCTAGAATCTTCTAGGCTTATGCAAATAATCATAGACATGTGATAGCTAGTAACATGACCTATGAACTCGATAAGCTAAATGAGGGAAACTTCTTTTCAACTCTTCAACATGAATGGGAAAAGATATTTGATTAATGATGTTGATTATTAGCATAACTCAAGTATGCAACAACAAGAACATGTAATTTCCAAACTTATCAATCCCTTATCCATTGGGCATAAACTAAGTCAAAAACACACACTAGGATACCCAAAATATACTCATATACCCAAATATCTTATCTATCTATCTACTTTGCCAATAGACATCTATCTTCAAAATGAAACTCATACTTATCACATCCTCCTGTGATCCTTGTAGTTTTGTCAATGTGTATCAAGAAAATTACTCAAGTCCTTGACCTAATGACAAGACACACAATGACATACAAATTCAAAACCAAGTTGCAACTAGACAATATGCACCTTGTACATAGTCAAAAGAAAACTAAAAACTCACACAAAGGAGACAAATTTTAGAATGAAACTTCGAATAAAGTTCTATATTCATTTTCTTGAAATCAATACATCGTGGTGTATGAAAGATTCAGAGAAGACACAATGAAT
Source organism: Cupressus sempervirens (assembly GCA_028749045.1). Classification (NCBI taxonomy): domain Eukaryota; kingdom Viridiplantae; phylum Streptophyta; class Pinopsida; order Cupressales; family Cupressaceae; genus Cupressus; species Cupressus sempervirens. The sequence continues at coordinate 411,841,262 of CM053784.1, forward strand.
GACTATATAGTTTAAATGCTCAGAAGAAAATACAACTATTGTTCATACAAAGAAAATATTGAAGAATATGGTCTCACACTGACTTGATTGGAACTAGAACCAATCTTGTGGTTTCACATTTGTAGAAAAATGGAACTAGAACTGGAATCATTCCAATGAGAAAAGAAGGGGGAACATATAGACAAGGAGAGGCTCCTAGATTTGAATCTAATCTTGCCAAGTGTTTAGCTTAAACTCTTTCTTCTGCTACTGTAGAACTGGTCTCCTTTGTCATCAACTATGAATCAAATTTCATCAATGTTATTACAAAACCCTAAAATATCTTTTTAAAACAATGAGAAAACCCTCTCTAAAGGAAAATTAGATATCAAATAAGATGTAAAAGGTTTTTCAATCCAATTTTGTTTGTCCTCTTCAACCCTTACTGTGAAAATATTCAATTGCTTCCACTAACAAAAACTTATCACTTGTAACTACCCAACTAAAACATTCAATCCTTCCTTGGTGGTCATCCGTGGATCTGATTCCATCCAAATCTGATCACAATCTGATTGTATTTCATCTAAAACAATAAATCTGCATAAATACTAAGGATGTCCCAGAAATATAAAAATTGCCTTTAACTCCTTTGAATTAAGACCTATGTAAAATTTGACTTTACAAATGAAAAATTCAGGTCCTCCTGATTTCAATAGTATATTATATTGCATATATTTGATAGGAATGATACCTTTGATGCTGATTTGAAAAACCAAGCTTTGGGCCATGAACAAGACATTAAAGTTGAAAATTTTAAAAATATTTATAGTTTAAACTATATAATATAATCATGAACATTTAAATTTCTCAAAATTTTGAATTTTTTATACATTTAGATTGAAGATATGATTTTAATATTTCAATTTTTTTTCATTTAACTCTATCCTCATGTCACTAGATGCCACTTATCATTTTTCCATTGGCTACCTCACCTAGGTAGGCCCTACACAACCCCATACAATATTTGAAACATTTACCTTGTGATCTTATGCCATTGTAACATCTCGAGCCTCATTAATCTTCCTTTTGACCATATGATAGTCATGTTATCATGACTCTTAATTTTCCTTCACTCGATCTCATGATGGCCATCATAACATTGTATCTCTTATTTCATTGCCTCATGATCATATGATAACCTTGTACATCTTAAGTCAATAATTTTAGATCCTTGATCTCTCAAACTCCATGTAGCTTCGTAAGTCATTCTCTCTCCTTTCACAATCTCATGATAGCCTCTTGTTGACTACCATCTGGCACCTTCTTCCTTGTGCACATTTGGTCAAAACTTTATTGATTTTGTTGTCTTAGGCTGGTCAGATAGGCCCCTCCTTGCAAGAGCTTATGGCTAGCTCAAAAGAGCTCATGACCTTAAGACACTAAGCATATGTGTCTTTGGACATATAAAGTGCCACAAAACCCATAGCACAAGAAAATGTAAGATTTGATACTTTACCTTTCTTCCTGCATTTTGGCTTTGGAATTGGATTGGGCATTGAAGACCAACTCTTGAGAATGTTGCCACATTAGGTAGGAAAATTTATATGCTCAAAATCAATATCCAGCTAAGTGGACTTTCAAAATCAGATCCAAAACACGGCCCCTAATTCGCATTGCATAGAGGAAATGCCCCCTCCCCCTTTTTTGAAAGCTATCCATGACAATGCCTTTTCTTGCAATCAAATGAAGACTTTTCAAGCTCCCCGTGATACCTCCCTTGTGAAAATCACCTCCTCTGTAACAAACCATCCTCCACCTTCCAAATGTTAAAATGCAAAACTGCGGCATAGCTCGATCTCCAAGACCTACCATGTTCTTAAATACATTTTAACAATTTTTAGGTCAATGTCTTTACTATAGTCTTCTTTAGCTTGCTGAAATCTTTGTAGTTCTAAACATGTTGATTCTCGATTGCTATAGTAAGTAGCATTTGTATCATTTAATTTGATTACCTAAAAATAACAATAAGAAACATTTCCCTTTTTTTTGTAGTTCTCTGCTGCATCTATTTTACTACCACCAATAATTGAGGATTGCTTATTTGATGCAATCTTAACTTGTCCCTAAAGAGAAGGATGATCTTTAATGGTATCTAGTAAAAACATGTATGCTCCATGCCTTGCCATGGAGCTCTGCCATGTGATCTATTTTTTTAGATTGCAAGGATCCTGAGTATCTACTAATGTTGATTCGGGCATCATTATATGACCCAAAATGTTATGAAGTGTTTAAGTTAGTAGTAACTCATCTCATCATGGTGCCTAGCTTATATTTTGATCTGGTTGCAATACTTCAATCTGGTGAAGTTGGGTTTCCAAAAGTTTCCTTCCAAGCATACTTTGAGTAACATTAGTACAATCCAGACAATCAAAATAGTTGGCTCTTATAACTCTTGTTTTCTCTTCAACTTTTTCTCTTGTTGTAGTCAAAATAAAATATCTCTATTTCATGATATCATCCAACTGAGTATAGTTATCCCACACTCCCCTTTTAGATCATTAGAATCCATGATTTTTACTTGAATAGACTAATTTTCATGAAACACCTTTACTTGCTTGAGTTATTGTATCAACTAAAGTTGTTTTTTCATGATCAACATGAACAATAATGTACAATATTCTACATCTCTTCTAACTTTCATCTACTCAATAGGCTCAAAGTATTTATAAAACTACAAGTTGCAGTGCCTTGACATGGAACTCATTTCAAAAATTCCTAATCAATATTTCTTTGGGCTTTCTTGTACTTCATTCCACACACTCATTAGATCCTGGTTATAACAATATGTATAAAATGAATGAAAATTTGGTGATCATAGCCATTTTAACCTTTTAAGACATTTAGTCCTTCATAGAAAATTATCAATTTGATGGAATCAGTCGAGCCCAAAGTGGTTTTGGCTAAATTTTTTTAAAACTTAAAACACCTAATTCCTAGAATTGATCCATTGAGATTTTGGCATTGTCTAGATTAAAATTTGAGCACCAAATCATCATTAAAAACTCATCTTACCATGTTCTTGCAAACTGTGATCTTCATGCCAAGGGGCCCTCTGACTAGCCTTAAAAACTAATTAAAACATATAACTGGGCTTTGAAAATAGACATGTTGGTTCTTTGTTTTGCATCCTTGTGCCTTGTCAGATTTCATCTCATGATGACTTCAAGGTCAAAAGATATTGAATGTCAAAGTTTCCCACACAAAACTACCTGCAAACAAATATGTTAGAAAATAGGAAAGTGCATTTGGTTTTGGCTTCGAAAATAGGTCAAACAGATACTTGGAGGAAGAGAAACTAGGGCATTGGTTTATTTTTATGAGGAGAATATAAATGTATTATTTGGGCTCATGAAAAATAATAAGGAAAATTTGGAAAGTGTGCAAAGTGGGGCACTCATATTTGCAGGACTAGAAACATTAGCAGAACTGTGGTTTTCACAAATGGAATGGCCCATGGGAAGTGTGCAGATGAATTGGTCAAGAATCAAAAACTTGCACACTTGAATTTTTAGAGTAGAACATAGTGGTGCAACCTATTTGGTCTCATCTATCATGGATTCAAAGTTATGACATCCTGAACACAGGTACTGATTAATCTGCACTTTATGACACCAGTAAAACTTTACAAGTTGCATTTGTAAGCACATTTGAAAATTGATCAAATAGATTCATCATAGGCTCAAATCTAGAAAATAGAAAGTGTTTGACCTCTAGAATGCAATGCAAAAGGAATTTTCTCAGTATGGTCAATTGGGTCAAAGATATAATCGATCCAACATGACTTCTTAGAATTTTGAGAGATATGTATTAACATGACAACAACAAATATCCAAATTTAAGGGATTCTAAACCTAGTCAAAACATATTGAAATGACTTGAGAATTGAAATATAGGTTCTTTGATATGTATACTAATCACTCCCAAAGTGGAAATTCATGAAACATAATTGAGTACAAGATATTCAAATGCAAACTATGCTTCCTATCGTTGTTTGACACTTTGGCAAAAATGCAGATTTGGACATTGCTCAAAATGAAACTTCACAGAATTACTTTGAATGAAAATTTATCAAAATAGGTTGCATGTATACACTAAATTCAAGGTTTTAGAAACATAAAACACCTCATAGATCTTAAAATGATATTTGGGTACACATACATTAAATGTGCTTATAGGACTCAATTTGACTCAAAATTTTGGAATGGTACTCAAAACGGGAATGCAATTTTGAGTCCCATTAGTAGGAACCAATAACAAAAGAAGTACAAGGCTTACTTGAGAATTTCAAGGATATAATTAATGATGGGGCACCCACAAGATTAAATCATAAAGGGTCTATTAGTTATCAAAACTAATTTATTCTAGGGGCTTCTTTGCCAAATAGGGAAACGTTCAAGCTCACCTAGAGTAGAATCAAGAAGTGGCTAGACAAGTGTAGGAGTTACTAGAGCAAGGCTTGATCAAGAAGAGCATCAACTATTGTGTGGTACCAGTGGTATTTTCATCCAAGAAAGGTGGTAAGTGGAGGCTTTGTACTAATTCTAGGGCTTTAAATAGGATGACAATCATATATACGTTTCCTATACCCAGGATTGAGGATTTGATGGATTGTATAGGAGGATATAGGTATTTCACCAAGTTGAACCTAAAGAGTGGCTACCATCATATTAGGATCAATAAAGAGGATGAGTGGAAGACAACATTCAAGATCACTGAAGGGTTGTATGAGTGGAGAGTTATGCCATTTGTGCTTACAAATGCCCTTAGCACATTCATGAGGCTAATGAATGAAGTTCTTAAGAATTACACTAGTAGGTTTGTAGTAGTATACTTAGATGATATACTCATCTTTAGAAAAACCAAGGAGGAACATATGAAAAACTTGGAGATTGTGCTCAAAAGATTGCAGGAAGAGAAATTGTTTATCAATCTAGAAAAGTGTGAATTCCTTAGGCAAGAACTTGTGTATCTTGGATTTGTAGTATCACAAGATTCATTGAAGATGGACCTAGGAAAGGAGGAGGCTATCTTGAATTGGCCAACATCAACAATAAGGATAGAGGTAAGGAGTTTCCATGGGTTATCTCAATTCTATAAAAATTTTATAAGGAGCCTTAGTGGTATTTGTGTACTAGTACTATATGCCATCAAGGGTGGATTAAAGAACAAGTTCAAATGGACACTTGAAGTAGGGAGAACTTTTGAGAAAATGAAGTGAGAAGTGGCTACCCAACCTATCCTCTTGTTACCTAGTTTTGATAAATTGTTCACAATGGAGTGTGATGCAAGTAGGATTATAGTAGGAGGAGTACTGAGTCAAGATGAAAAACCTATGGCTTTCTTTATTGAGAATATCAATGAAGCCAAGAAGACGTACTCTTCTAATGACTTGGAGTTATATGTTCTAGTGATGTCACTTAGGAAGTAGACACATTATCTCCTACCCAAGGAGTTTGTGGGATTTACAAATAATTGTGCACCTAGCTATATCAACACATAAGAGAAATTGAGTAATAGGCACTCAAAGTGGATGAAGAATTTACAAGCTTTCACATTTACTATAAAGCATAAGAAAGGACAATTGAACAAAGTGGAAGATGCACTAAGTAATAGGATGTTGATAGTATGAGAAATAAAACTTCAAATCATTGGAATAGAGAGTTTCAAAGACTTCTATAGAGGTGATGAATACTTCTTTCAAGCATATAAGGTATGTTCTAATTTCCAAAACCATTTTCATAGTCAATTCTCAAAATATACACTACAAAGTGGACTTTTGTTTAAAGGGAACTAGTTGTGTGTTCCTCAAGGTTCCATGAGAGAGATCATCATTCAAGAGAAACACAATGGTAGTCTTAGTGGTCATTTGGGTATCAATGAGATAATAGAGATGGTATAGAAGTTTTATTATTGGCCCAAGTTGCCAAGAGATGTCAGGAGATATGTGGAACAATGTGTGGTATGTATGAAAGCCAAAGTAGGAGCTAGTAATGTAGGTTTATACAAACCATTGCCTATTCCCAATAGACCATGGGAGTGTATCAACATGGATTTTATGTTAGGTCTTCTTAAGACCAAGATAGGGATGGATACTATCCATGTGGTGGTAGATGGATTTAGTAAAATGAGTCATTTTATTCCTTGAAAGACCACCCATGATGTCAGCTATATTGCTCATTTCTTCTTCAAAGAGGTTGTAAGGATACATAGTCTAACCCTAAGCATAGTATCTAATAGAGATGTGAAGTTTATGAGTCATTTTTGGAAGACTCTATGGAGAAAATTGGGTACTAATTTTTCTTTTGGTTTAACTTACTATCCTCAAATAGATGGTCAAATTGAGGTGATCAATAGAGTGTTAGGTAACCTTCTTAGATTCCTAACCAAGGAATATGGACAAACATGGGACTTGATCATCCCATAAGCTGAATATTCCTAAAATGACAATGTGAATAGGACTATAGGATGGAGTAGTTTCAAGACAGTCTATGGGATGCACCGAAGAGGAGTGTGTGAACTCAGAGATCTAGGAGCCATGGAGTATAGAAGTGGGCATGCATAAGACTTATCACAAATAATGAAAGAGATACAAGAGTAGGTGAGGAAGACTATAACAAAGGCTACCCACAAACTAAAGACTAAAGTGGATATGTCAAGGACAGATGTTCAGTTTGATGTGGGAGATGATGTTATGGTCCACCTAAACAAGTCTAGGTTGCAAAAGGGAATGCCAATTAAGTTTCAAATGAAGAGAGTAGGACCATGCCAGGTATTAGCTTAATATGGATAGAATGCATATAATGTGGAACTCCTAGTAGAGTTAAGTTTTTCACTAGTGTTCAATGTGGTTGACTTAGTCAAATAAAAAGGACCATTGATAGATGAGACCCAAAGTAGCTAGGAGATATTGGGAGGTATAATTGCTAAAGTTCACCTCCCAAGGTTTAACTACAAGAAGAGAGAATCTTGAAATCTAGGGTAAAGAAATCAACTATACACAAGGTATATATGGATCATCTGATATAGTTGAAGGAGGATCCAAAATCTAATGCTACATGGGTAGAGGAAGCTAACTTCAAGAAGCTAATGATTTCTTTGTCTCTGATTTTTCCTCATGTACCTTGAAAGTTGTGCAGAGGGGGAGAATGGTGCAAGAGCACCCAAGGATTGCTTGATCAATCAAATTTTTGTTTTGTGTGTGTTCTTTTAGGGTTTTCTTTTTTTAAAACTATTTTATATAAGGTCACATGGACCATGGTACGAGTGCAATAGGGTTTGAAATGAAGAGTCTTACGACACTTGTAAGTGCAATTAGGGATCAACAAGATGTAAAAGTCCTTGATTTCTACAAAGCTAATGATGATGTTAGCATAAGGTTAGTGGGGTCTAGGGTAGGCTAGGGTAATATTTTTACCATATTTGAGGTCTTTGGTCAAGTTTGGAGAGTTTTGGAACTCATTTAGCTAAGTTGTGAAAAGTTGCCAAAAAGATGTTAAAGTTGCATTCTGCAACTTTGAAACTTTTAAAAGTTGCTCGAACAACATTGTCAAAAAGTTGCAAATCATTGATAAGGAGCCCTACATGGAAATAACTACCCAAGCACCCTATATAAAGCATTCCCCAACTAAGATGCAGGGTTGGGCACCCATTGTACAGACATAAGTTCTGAATAGTAGAGTTTTGAAGGGATTTTGTGCACATTTGTGTAATTTCTAAGACAGAGGGTGGTTAGAGGATTGAAGTTGATACTGTGATACCAAGTGTGAGTAGTCGAGATGTTTGTTTAATTTTTTATGGAATTAGACAGGTGTTTTGGGCACACTTACCTTAATTTTACAAATATTATTGTTCTTGCACTATTGTTGGTTATGTCCATGTTGTTGGAAAAGATAGGGTTCTAACTCACTTTCCCACCATCCATTCTAAAAGGCCTCTTGGGAATGATGAGTAGACTCCATATATATTCATTTTATAGGAAGTTGGGCCCATAAATTTAAAGAATCCATTTTTAAAGTCTTTCCTTAGGTGAGCTTGTGGTGAGTCCGACTAGGGAAGACCAAGGTGAAAACGACATAACTAGCAAAGGTGGATAGCTTGAGTCATAATTACTTTTGGAGATTGTAGATAGGAGTCTTGAAAAGGTATGGTGAAGAAGGTATGGTCATACAAATCCATTTGATAGCCTTACTCTTTCCAATTTGTAGAACAATTAGTTGGAGTGTAAAAATCCCCAAATTCACTCAAATTGGGTTAGGGTACTGTATAGAAGGTGGTGACCCCAAGACCCCAAAATTCATTGATAAGCTGTCATATGGTCAAGGAATCCTAAGAAAAGTTATAGGGTTTCTTTATAATGGTTGGGAGGAAATCCCTATTTTTTGGCAGTAGGAGACCTTGTTAAGAATTAATGAAATCAGATGGGAAGATGAATTAAGGGAGACTCCTAACACCCCTAGTTGGTTGATTTGAAGTATTTGGGAATACCTATACACCTCTACAAGGATAAACACAATTTTTTTGAGGTTAAGAGCCTTTATGATGGTTTAAGGGCCATGGTGAGTGAAACAAGAGTGCATCAAGTTTTGGCTTGATTTATGAGTCTTTCTAGGTAGTTGGGTTGGCTAGAGAAACCAAAGGATCCTTAGACAATAAAGATCCCATAGGTAGTAAGTGGTGTGATGAAGACACCCTAGAAGTCTTGCATGAAAACTAAGAGCATGAATTAGTGATTGGTTCATCCAACCTCTTTATCACTAATATTTACATTTGACAAAAGTATGACCAATATCAGTTAGGGAATACCTCAAAATGAATTGAATGAGAGAGACTACATCATAGAACAAACTTAGATTGTACATCATAATGTAAACTACCAAAATCAAAAGTGCACAGTATTAAGGTAGTGTATATTTTTATGTTGCATCTTCTTGATCATATATATACAATAGAAAAGGATTTTTGATTTGTGTTTTTTATCGTAGAAGAATTTTCATGTAAATGGTTGAAACAAAATTCATGTAAAAAGTGATGTGCTATTAGATTTATTATTGTTCAAGTTTTTCTTTATGATATTGTATCATTTTAATACTTTTTTTTCTAAGGAAAATTTGAATGAATATATACAATAATTTAGCAAACAAGTATGTGTAGGATCATGGTAAAGCAAACTATGCCTTTAAATGGCAGTGAAAAATCAAGGTTATGTTAACTTAACACCTAATTTTAAAGTGGTTATGAATATAAAAAAGTTTTGTGAAAAGAATCTGTAGGAAATTGAATATAGCTTCTAAACTACTAGGCCTTATCCAAAATAATAAATTTGATTGGTCAAAATTTTGGATTTTAAATTAAATTTTAGAAAATTTTTAGGATTAAAATAAGTAGGTGTATGGCTAACCATGTTAATTATAATCAATGATAATATTTTTTAATAAGATTCTAGATATAAGAAATAGACTCGTACTTGAATGTGATGCATATTTTTGGGTATTTATATTTCAAATAAATAATTAATTATGAATTTTCTACTATAATATTTTTCAGAATAAATTAGAAAATCTCGCATCTCACCACCTTAACTAATTCAAAACTTTACAAAAATAAATAAATTCTTTTTTCCCCTTGTAGTAGGCAAAGCATAGAATGTGACACATCTTTTGGATATCAAAGATTTTATACCATTTGAAAATTATATTAAATATGCACTTTATAGGTATTTTCCTTAAAAATTAAGTAATTATTATTTATTGAACTCATAATTTGACAACAATTATATCGATGTAATCTTGAGAATGTTTTCAAGAAACCCTTTTCTTTTCATTGAATTTGAAAGAAATAAGAGTTGTCAGATGGTTAGTCGAAGTCTAGATGTCAAATAAACATTGCGAAAAGATATATTTTGAGTTGATCAAATAGGATTAGTAAATACCAAGCCTAATCAAGAACCCAATATGATATCAACTACCCAATAATTTTGGATACCCGATTGGTGGCTACAGAATGGAAAATTTGAAATTTAAGAACTTTTTACATTTAAAGAAAGAGTTATATAAACATATTTAAAAATATTTAGTAGTTCTAACTAAGTTATATTAATTTATAAATATTATTGTATAGTATTTTAATATATACATATCATATAATGTTTATAATTATATAGTATATTAGGATCATAGTATTATATAGTATATATAGTATTATAAATATTATATTATTATATAGTATTTGATTGAACTAAGTTATCATTAATTATCGTGTAATGGGTTGAAAGGGGTCATAAGGTATCATATGACCCCTTTTGACCCATTAGAATGTGAGAGGTATGTTTGTAGTGATCCTAGGACCCCTAGAAACATATGTTGTCATGTAATGGGTCAAAAGGAGTCATAAGGTATCCTATAACTCCTTTCAACCCATTGAAACACAACATGTATGTCCCTAGGGGTCCTAAGACCCCTAGAAACATAATTTTTCATACAATGGGTTGAAAGGGGTCATAGGATATCATATGACCCCTTTCAACCCATTGGAACATAACATGTATGTCCCTAGGGGTCCTAGGACCCCTACAAAGATATGTTTCCATCTATTTGGTCGAAAGGGATCATAGTGTATTCGATGACCCCTTTTGACCCATTACACAACAACATATATTTCTAGGGACATACATGTTTTGTCCCAAGGGGTTGAAAGGGGTTATCAAATAACCTATGACCCCTTTAAATATGTTGGAACAAAAGAGGTATATCCTTAGGGGTCATAGGATGCCTAGGAACATATTTTGTTGAGTAATGGATTGAAAGGGGTCAAAGGGTATCCCATGACCCCTTTCAACCCAATAGAACACATGTATGTCCCTAAGGGTCCTAAGACTCCTAAGAACATATGTTGTTATGTAATGGGTTGAAAGGGGTCATAAGGTATCATTGAAACACAACATGTATGTCCCTAGGGGTCTTAGCACACCTAGGAACATATGTTGTTGTGAAATGAGTTAAAAGGGGTCATAGGATATCCAATGACCTCTTTTAGCCAATTGGAACACAACATGTATGTCTTTAGGGGTCCTAGGATCCCTAGGAACATCTGTTATCGTCTATTTGGTCGAAAGAAGTCATAGGGTATCCCATGACCCATTTCAACCCATTGGAACAAAACATGTATGTCTATAGGGGTCCTAAAGACCTCTAGGAATATATGTTATCACATCAAAAGGGGTTTCTCAACCTATTACACTATAACATATGTTCCTAGAGGTCTATAGGACCCCTAATGATGTACATGTTATGTTCCAATGGATCAAAATGGGTCATGGGATATCTTATGACCCCTTTCTAACCCATTGGAACACAACATCTATGTCCCTAGGGGCCGTACATATGTTATCATGTATTTGGTTGAAAGGGATCATAAGATACCATATGACCTCTTTCAACCCCTTGGAACACATGTACGTACCTAGGAAAATACATTGTCATGTAGTTGGTCGAAAGGGGTCATAAGGTATCCCATGACCCCTCTCCACCCATTTTAACACAACATGTATGTCCCTAGGGATATATGTTTTCATGTAATGGGTCAAAAGGGGTCATATGATACCCTTTGACCCCTTCAAAACCATTAGAACATAAGAGGTATGTCTCTAGGGGTCCAAACCCTAAGAACATATGTTGTCATGTAATGGGTTTAAAGGGTTCATAGGGTATATCATGACCCCTTTTTACCCATTGAAACACATGTATGTTCCTAGGGGTCCTAGGACCCTTAGGAATATGTGTTTTCATGTAGTTGGTCGAAAGGTATAATAGGAAACCTTATGACCCCTTTCAACCCATTGGAACACAACATGTATGTCTCTAGGGGTCATAGGACCCTTAGGAACATATGGTGTCTTGTATTTGGTTGAAAGGGGTCATATTATACCCTATGACCCCTTTCAACCCATTAGAACACAACATGTATGTATCTATGGGTCCTAGAATGCATAGGGACATATATATTGTTCTCTAATGGGTTGGAAAGGGTCATGGGATATCTTATGACCATTTTCAACCTATTGAAACAAAACACATGTGTCCCTAGGTGTCCTAGTATGCCTAGGAATATATGTTGTCATGATGACCCCTTTCGAGCCATTGGAACACAACATGTATGTCCCTAGGGGTTCTAGAAAAATATGTTTGCATGTACTTAGTCGAAAGGAGTGATAGGATCCATTAGAACACACCATGTATATCTTAGGGGTCATAGGACCCCTAATAACATATGTTGTAATGTATTTGGATGAAAGGGGTCATAGGATATCCCATGAGACCTTTCAACCCATTCCAACACAACATGTATGTCCACAGGCATCTTAAGACCCCTAGAAAAATATGTTGTCATGTGATGGGTTGAATGAGGTTATAGGATACTCTATGACCCCTTTATACCCACTAGAACACAAAAGGTATTTTCGTAGAGGTCTTAGGACTCCTGTAGTGCCTATCATGTTTACAGTCTGTACCTTGTCTATTTTGATTCAATAGATACTTGATACTCTTATTGTTATTTGTATTTTGACATGAGAGTAGATCCATGATGATATCTAATTATCTAGTATTTGGGCTTATTTCTAATTATGTTAGGTGATGGATTTCATTCTATGGTTATTTACTTCATTCTTGTATCTTTATGCTTTATGTAAATGTGAGTGATGTAAATGGATTAATTAGTTATTTAATACATTTATTGCTTTGGCTACGATATTACTATGCAATTGCACTGACTGTGTGTTTTAGTGTTCAGGATTTATATCCCTGGTAGTGGCACATGGAGTTAGTGATTCAACTATTTGTATTTACCAATGTCATCCCTGTATGGTTGACATATCCTTATTTTAAATTGTTTAAATTAAAACCTTTTAGTAATTATTAAATCCAAACTCATTTGCATTATGTGATTAGACTAGTGAATGTGTTTGCGCATTTAGAGGTTTGCATTGTCACAAAAGTTGTGTAGTGATTTTATGTGATTTTGGGTTTTTAGGCTTTATATCTTTTTAGATTTATTTTTTGGAAGCTTTTCCTTAGGTGAATTTCTATTACAAAGAATAACCTATTTTTGTTTGGATCGATTCAAAGTCTAGCTAGCCTAACTGGCTATGTGCCCTAATCAACTATTCACTGGAAAAGTGAATAAATATTGAAAAAGAGTTTTTTATTTTTCACTTATAACTTTTCCAAAATAGAAATTTGAGAGATCTTTTGAGAATACTCTTTTGAAGGATTTGATTTCTGCTCATTCTAGGAGCTGTGAGCTGTAAAACCCCAAAATTGGCTTATTGCCATGTTAACCAATTATGGACTATTTGATTAACCCTAAAGTCCTATGTAACTAGGCAATTTTGATTCTAATAATCTCTTCTCAACCTAAGTGTCAAATGCAAAAAATTAGTAATCTATATTAATCATTTACTTTAATTAATTCCTGAATATTCATTAAATTGGCTAAATTAACCTTTTAATTGAATTAATTTAATTATAAGTCTAGTACTTTAATTAAATTAAATTCAACCCTTTTTAGCTAATATACATGAGGAATTAAACATATTTGATTTAATTAAATATTCTTATTCTAATTGTTGAGTTTGATTATTCAATTTAGAATACTCAATTATGAGGTCATATTTAATTTCCTTAAATCAAATATCTTCTTCAATATTCTCTCTTCAGTTCAAAAATGGAAACTCTTAGTTGACTGAAATTAGGAAAGGAAACCAATCAATTAATTCCTTATTCCACTCAAAAAGAAATTAGTTAACTTCCTTTTCATAAGGAAACTTTGCATTCTAACTGAATCTCATTTCTAATCTCGACCATCCATCCAAACTAATCTTGACCATTGATCAATTCTTGGATTCTATTTAAGGGACTCCTAATCTCTCATTACAGGGGTTGGAATTTGAATTGTATTGAATTGTTGTCAAAGTGATTACTCATTTAAGTTCAAGCTTTCATACTTGGCTTAGCATTTGATATTATTTTAGATTAAATATGCATCCATTTAGTTTAACTTCCTTTACTTCTTATTAAAATAAATTGCATATCATCTAGATTAATTGCATAAGCATATACTTGCATGAAAATCCTTCATTCTAGAAGGGTTTGGTTGCCTACTCCTTGGTCTTAGAGCATATAGGCATAATCCTTCTAGTTAGAAGGCAATAGGTCACATTGTCGGGCCTCTTGGATAAATGACTCCATGTTTATTCCAAGATGACTCCACATATAATGACCATGTTGAAGTGTGTGTGAGAATAAGAGGTTACATTTTGCATATGCATTTCTAGTGCCCACCATGGGGCCTAGAAAGACAAGTTTTCTAGCCCCGTTAATCATATTTTCTTATAGTTTTTTCATTCTATCGTACCTATATGTACAAAATTCTAGATTTTTACACAAAGATTTGAGGGTTTTGCGTTTTGCCTACTTTTTTATACTTTCATGCATGAAAAAGTGCTCCATTGTGTGGTTTCTCATGTGACACCTCATTTTCTTGTGTGGGTCTGTGTAAGAGTTCATGCAAATTTTTGTAAAAGTTTGCACAAGATCTTGTAACAATTTATTTAAAATGCAGATTTTCAATGTTGTTTATCATTTCATTTAATTAACGCGTGGTATTTGAAGCATCTTTATTTCAATTTTCTAATTTTTTGCATCATTACAGTTGTTTACAGGACATTCTAATGAAGATTCCTTTTACACAAAGTTTCTAAACATGAATTGACTGTGTGTTTGCAAGACACTGCCAAAGATACGATTGTCAAAGACCAATTTTAAAACGCACATAAAACATTGTGTCTTTTTCTTACTTTCCAAACATAGTCTAATTATGGCTTGTGAACTTCATAGGGTGCAAGATAGGGGAATAAGGGAGTATGCTCTTTACCAATTCATCATGACCAAGGGTAAATTAAAAACCTAGAAGCCTCTAAAAGATGACATCCAAGGGAGGAAAGAAAGTTAGTGGTTCTCCCAAACAAAGCCTTTAATAGAAAGATGTTGATTTCCTTTTAGGGGATCAAAGTCTTGGAATAGGCCAAGGTGGGATCAATTAAGCTAACTCAGTGATTGACATGTCTTGCATGTTTGGGAGAGGAAGTGAGGTAGAGGAGTATGCTCTTTCCACTTGAGGGAAATCAGAAACTTTGACCCTTAGATCCAAACCACCAATCCAAGTCAATCCTTTAGAGGGCTTGTCAGAGTGATCCAACCTCCAAGAATGACCCAAGTGAGCACACTCCTTTCGAAAAAGATTTCAACTCACTATAATAAAGAATCTTTGTAGAGTGAAAGTCTCCAAAGCCATATTAATTTCCTCTCCTTCATTCTTGATATCACATATCAAGGGGAGGCTCTGTCTGTTGCATTGGCTGGCATTGGCCCCAGCCTTGCTCAGCAAGTGTGTGCACTTATAGATGCTGGTGTGGGTTGCTAGTATCAACTCTACTTACAGAACCACCAGGGATTAATATGAATGAAAGAAAAGTAAAAACCTTTAGTTAGAGGCTACCGAGTTAACCTTTGAAAGGGAGCATAATCTTTGTGTAAGGAGGGGGAAAAATCTCTCCTGTAAAACTCACCATAGGCATGCTACTGGGCATTGGAAGGTGGTATACATGCTTGACCCCTGCCACAATGGTGTTCATTTAGTGTATATGTTATTGAGCCCTTTGAATACACCAAAAACACGGGTTCCCTCTAGGGGGTGACATGACTGTGTGAGGTGTATGCATGCACATAAGTTGTGGGACAAAGGTTTTTCCTTCTCTACCATTTTTTTTGGTTTTAGGGATAAAGCATGTTTTTTATTGAGTATTAAACATGTCCAAGCCTATCTAAACAAACTAACAGTCATGACTCCCCCATCCCTTTGAGTTGCTTTGTCCTTAGTTGGATTGTATTCGACTACTACTTGCTTCCCATGTCTCTTCGAAAACACTTGTCTTGTTTAAACACCAAATGTTATTAATGACTTCAAAAAGCAACCTACTATTTGTCTGAAATCTTCCAAAATTATCTAAAAATCTATCTAAAATAGTCTAAAATTTTCAAAGTCTCTTCAAAATCCAAGTTTTCAGTTGTTAGTCTGGTCTTCATTTTCGTGCACAGTCTTCAAAACTTTGCACGAGTACCTTTTGGCTTGTCATTTCTTTACGCAGTCCTATCCAGGTTTTTGTGCAAGCTTATGCAAATCTCCGTGTGAGATCTTGTAGTCTTGTTCTACTATCTAGATTCTATTTTTCTTGTAAGTCCTATCATGTCTTCATGTGGTTCTGTGCAACTCCTCACATGAGTTTAAATTTTTTTCTGAGTCTTTACCTAGTCTTCTGTGCTTTCTCATGTAGACACTAGAGAATCTTTGTGTGAGATCTTGAGTCAATACTATTAAGTTATTCTATTAGAGTTATGTGTACTCTGCATTTAGTTTGTTTCCTACATTAGTTTACCTCTTCTTTGTCTATAAATAATCCCAAATAGTAGCATCTTGCTTAGCTGATGACTCATGATCTATACTTTAACTAGTCTCATCTCTTAATTATCTTGTTCTCATCCTCTAGTGTTAATTATACTTCATGTCATGATAGTCATAATCTTTGGTTGTTCTAACCTTCACTCGGACTACTCATACCTTAGTATATAACACTCCTCTCTTGCTTTTGGAGACTACATTTTAGTGTGATCCTTGTCTTGGTCTTTGCTTCTTGTCCTTGTCTATGACTGTCGCAACAAGAAGTGAAAATGGGTTTTATCCCTTTAGACTTAGGCAAGGTCAAGCTAGGGGTCATAATCATGATAGAGGCCACCTTCCATATTATACATGGTCTGCATCTAATTCATCTAGTGAGGAATCTTCATGATTTCTTTCACCTGTCAGATCACCTCAAGTCGAGAGAACATTCTCCATAAATTTACAACAAACCAAGAACCCCTTGTATCAAGAGAATCCTGAAACAAGAAAAGGTCCCACATCTCCAAAAAACACATATGAATTATTTTTCAAAGGACCTTTCCAATCACAACATACTAAAACTAAACACATTCCTACAATGGTTGATTATGAACCTGAACATGCTTACCATAGTAGAAACCAAGACCAATCTAGGAATGACAAAGAAAAAGACTATTACACTGATGAGGAGTAGGAAGAGGTGGAAATACTTCCTCAAAACATAGTAAAGTGTTGTAAAGACAAAAACTTTCAAAAGGCCATGGAAATCCTACTCAACAAAGAGAAAGAAAAATACTTTCTCAAACTTCCCCAAGAAGGCACTAAGCCACCCCATCATTTCAATGTGGAAACTATCATCATGCCTAAAGAGGAAAATAAGACTTCCAAACTCCAAAAACAACTAAAAATCATGCAAGACCAACTAGCTCAGATGCTACATGATAAAGAAAACCCATGTAAATATACACCTTAGACACTCTTTGTTCATTTCCACTTGACAAGAGCATAGACATGCCTCCTTTTCCAAGAGGAGTAGAGTTACCTAAGTATGATAAATACTTTGGAACTATCGATACCCAAGATCATTTGTGGGAATTTGGTGCCTTGTCTATGGAAATTTATGCATAATCAGACATATATCATGTGTTTATTCCCAAGAAGTCTAGGTGGTCAGGATATGGAGCGGTTTTAACACTTACCTCCTAGTATCAAAATGTTTGATGAAATTGCCACTTTGTTTGTCTAGTAGTATTCTTGTAACATTCAACAGGCTATTAACATCCAAGATTTGTGTAATCTTAAGAAGAAGGTTGGGGAACCTTTCCTCACATTTCTTCAGAAGTGGAGAGAACTTTACACTAAATATTCATGCAAGATTCATGTCAAGCTTTTTCATGAAATGGAAAAACTTGACATCTTCACTGATAATTTCCTGCCCGATTGTGGGTATAAAGTCCAACTTTAAGGTCCTCACACCTTCGAGAACATGGTCAAACAAGCTATTTGCATAGAGGAATTCATAGTCAAGAAGGGTGAAGTTACCCTTTAGAAGGACACAAAGCAAGGATCCACCTCTAAAAAGGACAAATTCAAGTACGTCAACAAGAACTAAGAAATTGTACATGATGGGGTTGTTGATAATGACACTCCTAAACCTACTAAGATAGTGTTTTATCTCATAGACAGTCTCAACAAAACCAAGAATGTTGAGAAACCTCCTCCTGACAATAAGACATCTAGTAATAGAACACCAAACTCATGGGCTACATGCCCTAAGTGAGAATATACAAGAAACTCATGGGCTACATACCATAACAAAAAGAATATACACCTTTGGGTGAACCTTTGGATGTGGTTTACAAGACCTTGCTACAAAAAAAGCTCATTTCACCATTAGACAACTCTTGCCCTTATGATCTGTAACTATGCCCAACATGGTGGAATGAAACCACATTTTGCGAGTACCACCAAAATAAGGGACACAAAACTAGAAATTGCATAAAATTGCATCACAAAGTCTAGGACATGATTGATGATGGTGACATTGTGGTAGATGGGCATAACAAGAACTTGGATCACAAGGCTTTCAAGGAGCCCTTCTCATCTTATGAAAAAGAAGAGATCTCAAAACCAAAATATAACAACAAGGTCAATTATACATACTCTAATGACAACAATGTAATCAACATGGTTGAACCTATGGATTTTGAGTACTGTGATGTCATTACTATCAAGGGCAAGCAAGATGATGACAAACCCAAGACACCATTTGTCTTGAGGGGCCCTACTTCCCACACAACTAACAATACATCTTCGTAATACTATGCCAACATTTTTACACATTCTTGCACCAAGTTGGTACTCAAAGGCCTTGTGCCTTCTACTCCTAATCTTGAACAACACAAAGATAAAACCCTTGCTGGTCCATCTGGCAGAGGTGCATAACTCGCAACAAATTTAGTAGCCAATAGCTACAGTGTTCTCGATCAATTAAAATGAATTAATTCTTAAATCACAATCTTTGAGTTACTTAAAATCTTGCCTTCCCATAGGTAGATTCATGACAAAGCCCTCACTAAGGCAAATGTTCCTAAAGATCTTAATCTTGAGCAATTTCAATCTATGGTAGGTCATTTGGCCTCGCCTTACTATATTTCCTTCTCTGAGGAGGATGATAATTCATTAAGTCACCCACATAATCAACCTCTACACATTGAGGTCATGATACATTAGACACATGTCCATCGAGTACTCATCGATAATGGAGTTGGGCTAAACATTGTCTCCACTACTTTGCTTCAATAATCAAATTATTTTAAGGACTCTACTGATCCTCATCACAAGATTACTATCAAAGTGTATTACAAAGTTGAGCAAAAGTCTCTAGGTCATGTGGAGTTGCCCCTCCATGTCAGTCCTATAGAAAGGTATGTTACTTGTTAGGTCCTTGACATTCCCTTGGCTTACAATATTCTACTAGGAAGGCCATGGATACATGAGATGTGCTTTGTGCCATCCACATACCATAAATGTGTAAAATTCTCATTTCATAGCTTCAAAGTCACTATCCCTACAAAGACTAGTTGTACCTACAATATGTTGAAAGCTACTAATAATTTTGTACCTGCTAATAGGGAATCTACTGATTATCATGATAACAAGCTAAAGAAAATTGAACAATCATTCAAGCTAAAAAAAACTAGCATGGGTGAATACCACATCGAACCAGTGTTGTCATTAACATCTCTTCCTGAGTCTCCTTGTCATTATGGGAGACCATCTTAGGAAAAGAATCCATTTATGTTGACACCTCAAACCAAGTATAATGGTACTTTTTTCAAGGCTATAGTCCCCTTAGAGAATGAAAGTGAAAATAGAGGCATTGTTGCATGGCTTTACAAAGAGGAGAATCTAGTTGACCTCACAAAAAAAGCTCATGAGATCACTCCTAAGAAATATGGCCCTGGTCTTAGACTAATTTAGTGCATTGGCTATAAGGGAACTAGTCCTATTGGAAGAAATAATAATGGTCTAGTTGATCCTATTAAAGAAATCACTCAAAGAAATAGAGATACAACTGGTCTAGGCTTTAAGAAGGTTCCCTTCCATTTAGGGATTAACAAATTCATGCCAGAGCCTAAGGGTTCATCCAAAAATGAGTAACAAGTTGAGTCTAATACTCAAGAAGACAATATTGATGATGAGGATCTTAATCCTTATCCTATTCCTCACAATCTTGCTAAATTATTTGCTGAGCCAGATGACTTTGTGCCACATGTCAACACTGTGGATGGTACTAGTGATTCTTCTGAGGACAATACTAATCCACACCATGCCCATTTAGAATAAGGGGAGTCTAGTTAGGTGTTATGCGTTGAGTACCTATGTAAAAATCTAGATGATGAAGGAGAGTATGTCCCTATCACTGTTGGGGAATTCTGTAGCCTGTCGCCATGTAGCACTAACTCTAAGGAATATGAATTTGACTCCTTTTCAGAAGCAACTAAAGATAAAGACATTGACCAAATTCATGTCTATGAAAACCAACTTGAAGTAGGTGAAGCATCTAGGGTTAGGTTGGAGGAGCCCGATCCAACTAGTGTCCTCAAGTCTTTGATAGATGATGTTAGTGCTCAAGGGCATTTGAACACACTTGTGGATGAAGCCACTCTAGGTCTCAAATTGCTGGTCCAAGCATTTAATAATTATATTGTGAAAGCAATCAAACCTACCACTACTCTTTCACTCACATATCCCAAGCTTATATACTGAAATTCTAATACATCTAGTGAAGTCCTCACATTCTAGTATGACTATGCTCTTGCCTGCTACTTGAACACTATCATACTAGTAACGTCTTCCACTAGTGAAAAAAGTGTCAACATGACTAAAGTTGATATCAAATATCTCAGTCATACAATCAAAAAGAAAAATATAGAAGGTTTGATGGTGAAAACCACATTGTGGTACTGTTAGAACCTAAAAAAGTGAAAATAAAAGACATATCCAAGGGTGAAAACCTCTCTAAGGTGCCTATGAATGAGATATTTGATGCACTTCCTAGTCATTTTCAGGAGAGATCATCAGTGTTGATAGAGCCAACACAGTTGATCAACTTGGACACAAAAGGGCATCCTCACATGATACATTTGGCACAATCACTATCTCTAGAAGAAAAAGAGGAATTCATTGCCTTCTTCTAAGAGAAGAAGATAAAATTTGTGTTGACATATTTTAACATGCTAGGCCTAGATCTTGATCTTATTATGCATCATTTGTCCATCACACTAGACATTAAACTAGTTAGACAAAAACTCTAAAAAATGCATCCTCATGTTGCACTGCTCATAAAAGCTAAACTGGAGAAGCTTTTGAAAGCTAGTTTCATCTGTGCTATTGATTACATTGAATTGATATCCAACATTCTCCTAGTCTCCAAGCATGACAAGTCTATTAGATTTTGTACTAACTTCCATGATCTCAACTGAGCATGTCCTAAGGATGTTTTCCACTTCCCAACATTGATATGATAGTGGATATGATAGCAAGATATGAGATGTACTCACTCATGGATGGATTTTCTATTTAAAATTAGATTAAAATTACACCAAAAGATTAGGAAAAGACTACTTTTACATGTGCATGGGAACCTTCTATTGGAACGTAATGCCATTTGGTTGCTACCTATCAGAGAGCAGTCACTACAATTTTCCATGATATGATGCATAAGACCATGGAGGACTACATGCATGATACCTTGGTCAAGAGCACAAAATGAAATACTCATCTACAAGATTTGGGACCTATCCTAGATCGCATGGAAAAATTCAGTCTCAGGCTTAATCGTAAGAAATGAGCATTTGGTGTTACATCAAGGAAACTACTAGGATGCATTGTGTTTGTAAAAGGTATCAAGGTGGATCCAAAGAAAGTTCAAGAAATCATGGATATGTCTCCACCCCATAATATCAGCCAGATGAGAAGTTTACAAGGA
The DNA here is from genome assembly GCA_028749045.1 of Cupressus sempervirens. Lineage (NCBI taxonomy): Eukaryota > Viridiplantae > Streptophyta > Pinopsida > Cupressales > Cupressaceae > Cupressus > Cupressus sempervirens. The sequence goes on from CM053784.1 coordinate 411,863,286, forward strand.
AGACTCCAATCTATTGATAGGTTCATCTCATACCTGGCAGATAGATCATAACCTTTTATTAAGACTCTACATAAGGGTGTGAAATATAACTGGAGTTAGGATTGTGAGCAAAGATTGACACAGATAAAGCAATATCTTGCTAATCTACCAATCTTGATGCCTCCTATCTATGGGAAGCCTCTAATTTTGTACATCTCAGCAACTGAAACATCTTTGGGTATCTTATAGCTCAAGAAGACAACAATAACAAGGAAAGAGTTATTTACTATTTGAGTCACACATTGATCTCTTATGAGATGAATTACAACATCATTGAGAAAGCTTGCTTTGAGGTTTTCTTTGCTTCCCAAAAGTTGAGACACTACATGTTTTCTCACACTACATGACTAATGGCTAAAATTGATTGACTGAAGTACTTGCTTAGCAAGGAAACTCTAATAGGAAGATTGGCCAAGTAGGTCATGATACTCAACAAGTTTGACATTCAGTATGTCAATTGAAAGGCTATCAAGGGACATGAAATTGTAAATCGGCTAGCAGATGCACCTATGCAGAGTCTTCTCTTGATGAACATTGATTTTCCTGATGAATCAATTCTGACACTCACACCAAATGTGGGTAATATTCTTCAATAGGTCCTTCACACAACAGGGATCTGATGCTAGGTTACTCTTCACAACACCACAAAGGTATTCACACCCCAATGAATATAGGATTTTATTTCCTTGTACAAACAAAATTGTAGAATATGAGGCTTTGATTAATGGCATGAAGATTGTAGCTAAATGGAGAGTGGATCAATTGAACATCTTTGGGGACTTTCAGCTCATAATCAATCAGGTCAATGATGTGTATCAGACAAAGGATGAGAAATTAACCCCTTAGAAATGCATGGTTGATGACATGAAGAAATATTTTGATCACATCTCCTTCCAACAAATTCCTCGAGTAGATAATAAAGTGGCTGATGCCATGGCTACTTTGGCTTCCTTGCTATAGATGCTAAAGAATGATCTTCGACATGAGTTCTTGGTGGAAACATTACTCTACCCTACATACAATACCCCTAATTCTAGGATGATCTATTCTATTGTAGGACAAGACTCATCTCACTACCACCGCATCTACTCCTATATGTGTGACCAAACTATTCCAGACAGTCTAACCCAGAATGAAAAATGTCACCTTATCCATAATACTTCATGGTATGTCATTATTACTGATGAATTTTTTAGGAGAGGTCTTGATGGAACACTACTTAGGTTTCTAGAATCCAAAGAGTCCAAATGTGCATTAATTAAAGTTCATGAGGGCATTTGTGGATCTCACTCAAATGGCTTGACACTAGCTTGCAAACTTATTAGAGTTGGTTACTATTGGTCAAATATGGAGCAAGAGGCAATCAAGTACACCAAGTTTTGTAAATAATGCCAACTCCATGGGAATATGATTCATGCTCCAACTAGGGAGCTAATTCCATCTATCACACTATGGCCATTCCAACAATGGGCCTTCAATCTTATGGGTCAGATTCACCCATCTTCTTCTAATGGACATAAGTTCATTATTACTGCTATAGACTACTTCATGAAGTGGGTAGAGGTAGTACCTCTCTCAAAATAGAAAATGGATAAACTATAGCTTTGTTTATCACAAACTACATCATATGTAGGTATGGTGTACCTTCCTCCATTATTATTGACAATAGAGGACAATTTAAAAACAAAGATATCAAGGAGCTATGCAAAAGATTCAAAATCAAACAACATTGGTCTTCTATCTATTACCCCCAAGGTAATAGCTAGGCATAGGCATCCAACAAGGCGATCCTCAAGATCTTGTATCACACCATTAGTAAATCTAGAAGGGACTAACACCTTTAGATTAATCCAGCTCTATGGGCATATAGAACAAGTATCAGGACTTTAGTGAGTACAATGCCCTTTGCTTTGGTTTATGGAGTGGATGTTGTGCTTCTAATAGAGGTTGAGATTCTTTCTCTGAGAATCTCTATGAAAGGCCTAATCATGGATGAAGATTATAGAATATCTCAGCTTCAAGAGCTAGTACTATTAGATGAATGTCGATAAGCGACATGCAATCATCTTCAAGCTTATTAGCAGCGAATGTCCATAAGCTACAATAAGAAAGTTAATCCATGTGCCTTCCAACTAGGTGATCTCATCCTGAGAGAAAATTTGAATAATAATCAACAATAGATCTAAAAAGGGAGGTTTGAACCAAACTAGCTTGGTCCTTACATCATCACTAGAGTATTCAGATCTTGTGCTTACCAACTTTTTATAGCTGAGGGAGAGGTACTCAAGGAGCTTATCAACACTCTCCACCTGAAGTGGTTCTACAGTTGATCTGATCTTAGAAGATCTGTATATATTTCTAAATGTCCTCAAAAAATTCTAAAAATGGCAAAAAGTCCTGAAAAAATCATTACCTTGGTGAAAAACTAGTAATAGGCAAAATTAAAAAATTAAAAAATACAAAAAAATTGAAAAACAAGACAAGTTTCATTGATTAAAACCTGGAAATAGGCATCATGGTAGCAAAAAAATAGAAGCTTTTCCAAGAAGGTGAAAACCTAGTAAATAGGCACCTCTTGTTCTAAATGCTCCATCTTGCAATGCATCTTTTGGCTTCTTGTATAGATTCTTTCTTGCTTTAGTTTCCTATGTTTTTGCTCATGTATCCATGGATTGAGTCTTGTCACAACTCGAGGTCACCACCCTTTAGTGTCATAGAATCTCTTTCACGACAGTCACCAGTTGTTACAATTGCATTTTCCTACTGTTGCTAGTGTCACTCTATTTTGAGATTCTCCTCATAGAATCTCTTTTGTGATAGTCACCAATTGTTTCACCTGCATCTACCTACTATTTCTTGTGTCACTTTTTGAGATTCCTTTCATGGAAGATCTCTCTTGCATCAGTCACTAGTCATTCTAGTTGTGTTTGTTTATTGTCACTCGGTTCTACTCAGGTTCTTCACCTTGACTTCAGTCATCAATCATTCTAATTACATCTATCTGCTATCATCATCGTATTGAAGAGATTTCTTTCAAACATGTTCTAATCATTGACACTTGACATCAATTCTATAACACAAAAACTCAAAATGATGTACTTGTTTAGATATGTTGAGCATTTTTTTTTGTTTTGCTTTCACTTCATCATGTCTCCTTAAACAACTAGATGATGCCATTTTTGACTAGAGAAGCAATGACTAGGGGCATGATCTTTTCTTTGCTTTCTATTTGTGGTTTAGTTCCAATAATTTGAATCATCCATATAAGAAGAGTATCCACTATAAGAGCCTCTGTCTCCTCTTGGATGGTCATGTGTACCTTGATCCCTTTTATATGGATACATCAATAACATTGGTTTTTCTCCTTGCTTGTTGGAGTGAACTCTTTATGCTATAGTAAATACTAATACTCATCCTACTAAGTGAACATATGGGTCATTGTGAGTATATCTGGCTCACTTTTGTCTTAGGTTATGAATGCAAGGGTCATTACAGATAGAATACTTCTTGAATACTTAGCATAAGATAGATTGCCTGTGTGTCTGGTGTGTCTTCACAAAAGCAACATTCTAGTCATCCTAGCATTTATGCTTTGATGCTTATGTTAACTTGCTACATTAAAAGGGATAAATATTTTGGTCATTTTGGCTTCTTGTGCCTCGAATGCTTACATTTCATCCCAAAAAAACTAGAACAAATGTCCTATTCATATTCCCATGAATGCAATTTTAGTGGGAACTGTATGATAATAGGGTTTCACTATACAGTTAGTGATGATAATTGTCAAAGCTTGGTAACTAGACCTAGGGTTGCATCTTGTTTATGATTGCATCTAGCATAGGTTAGCATTGCATACTTCACTTAGCTAAGCACATGATTTAATTGCAAATCTGCTTCCATCCTTCATGATGTAGGATCATCGGTCTCTTCAAAGTATCATGATTCTTCACAACTGCACAAGTGTTTAGTTCTTGAGTTTGTCCTCTTGTGCTCCTCAATGGGATACCTGTCACTATCAAGAAAAAACATGAAACACTACATGAGGTGTCAGTCCATTCACATTTGTATTTCATCCATAAGTTCATAATTCATTTAATCTATACTACATTTACAAATCCAATCAACTATGCATCCTTAAATCACATCCTATTTTACATCTCATAATATCAAATTAAAAGACTAACAATGACAATGACATGTGCATAGGATACTCGACTCAAAATCTCATATATATATATATATATATATATATATATATATATTAGTATCAAATAATATGTCAGTACAAAAATGAGTGCTACTTGAATACTATCAATCAAAAATGATACAAAATGGTTCTGGCACATCAATTGATACATAGCTAGATCAAAAACTCAAAGACAAAAATCAAGTCTAGCTCTCACCAATACCCTCATCTCCTAGAGGAGGAGGAGGAGGAGGCAGCATATATGGCCTGGCTGGTGGGTGCGTACCTCCTAAATCTCGAACATACTATGAAAATTTGGACACCTATTGAGCCTCATCAAGAATCATTGTGGAGTAAGCTACAAAATAATAGGCTGCTCGAGCTACCTATAATTGGATCTCATCCTATAGTAGCTCTACTCTCCTCTCAGCTACCTATACCTGCTCCCATAGTCTATCGATCTCTCAATCTCATTTGGCTATCCTCATCTCTTGTATGACCACCTATATCTGCAGCTACCCTAGCTTTCGGGAAGACTGTCGAATCCACTCTCTGGCCCTCCTTAGTGCATCCTGGGGCCTGACAGTAGGCTAGTTCTGCATCTCCTCATCTAACTACTCAGCTTGTTACTTAGCTAGCACCTACTCCTCTGTGTGTGGTCTCTGTCATTGACCCTACTCTGTCCCACTACCACTAGCACTTGGATCTAACCCCATCTAGAAGGGGGGATTTGCACCTGCCTTACTTAGTGTCTCACCTACTCTATTGGTCACTGTGGTGGCTATTTTACTAGTCCGTATAATGCTACTTATTGAGGTATCTGTGGCCTAGGAGCTGCCATCCCTAATGGGTCTATGAACTATGGGAAGGGATGGATAACAAAATATGCCTAATAGCTAGGCATGATCCCAACATCTACTATAGTTGGTAGATAGTCCCATTGCATTGCAACTAGGTTGCGTATATCGATCGTCGACCTCTCTGGGTCTAACCTTTCTGACCACCCCCACTCTAGATCTCTAGCTAACCAAGCATATGAGCAATACTCCTGGCTGATGTCCTGTGGCCACCCATACTGTCACCATACAGGGAGATGGGAAATCTATTGATGATATGAGTAGCTCAACCTAGTAGTGGCCGTGATGGAAACATTTGGCTCTGCTCCTGAGGAGTGTCATCCCAATCCTTAGTCTCTCTAGGGCTTCCATGTGATGGATACTAGGTCATCGAGACATACCCTCCAATGCTTAGTCTTCCTAAGACCTATCTAGGTAAGTTGGCCCCTATATCTGCATATGTATGGCTCCATGGGATCCCATGCATCCTCAAAAATGGGCCTCATCACTGGCAAGTGCTCCCATGCCCAGATCTATAAAACATAAATCCTAGTAGCCATGCTCCTCCTCTAATGGTAAACAATCTCATGCATCTCATGAAACATATGGGAGAGCATGCAATGTCCCCACTCGAATCTCTTAGGATCATCTAGCATCCTCTATAACATCACACCTCAACCACACTCCAACCCATGCTACCCTCTATTTGGCACTAAGAAACAATTAATGAAGATTGCTAGGACTGAAGCTAATCTATGTGTCAGGACATATGTGTGGACAAGTTCATCCCATGTGATGGCTCGCCCTATAGCCAACTCTCATTGGAAGATGGCTCGCAGTGCCTCTGTACTAGCTCTCAGCACTATGTCATACACTACCCTCAGCCCATGGAAGGGTATTTGCAGAATCCTATAGATGTCCTATGGTGTGATGGTCATCTCTCCCTAGGGTAGGTGAAAAGTGTTTGTCTTTGAATGGAAATGCTCTACTAATGCAGTCAACAAACCATGATTCACCAACACTTCTGGGATCTGGCATAGATATGATAACTCCAATATGTCAATATGTGCCATTTCGGCATCACCCAAACTCTACAATAGAGCTTCATAGGGTGGATGGTGGGACCTGAATGAGATGTCATCAAAGACAAATTGCACACATGACCAATGAAAATAGGGAAATGGTTAGTTGGTTCTCAAAAATCCAATGAAACAACAAAAAATTAAACTTAAAATGCTAAAGGAGACACCAATTTTTCGCATGAGAAAGTGCTTTCTCATGTGAGATTTCACATCTTCGCATGATAAAACATGTTTCATGTGAGAAATGACAAGACATTGGGAAAAAATGACCACTATCCCATGCATCTCATGTGAGAGGTGGGTATCTTGTGGGTGAGAACCCTCATTAGCCCGTGCAAAGAAACACTAGTGTGGTGTGTCTTCATGCAAAGACCAATTAGGTCCATGCAAGGAATGAAACCCTCGCACGAGGACCGATAGTAAAAACAATTATAAACCCTAAAAATGTGCTAAATATGACTCAAAATGCATGAAAAATTAAATACAAAGTGGAATTATCGATTACTCACTAGAGGTTCATAGTCCGCCAGCTGACAGTTTCGTTGGGAGCACTCAAAATGATGTGTATGCACAAGAACTTCCATTCTCACCTCAGAGCTCTCTTCTTCACTAAAGACAAAATGTAGAAATTATTTGAAAATGACCCTTTGGGCCCTTATATAGTTTTTGACCTAATTTTTCAAAGTGCTTCGATTTGCACAAAAATCACCCCAGGCTAATTTGATTTCTCTGAATCCATTTTTGGGATTGAATTCAAAATCTAAGACACTTAAGTCACTAAAAAACACATTTAAAATTTTTGGGACGAACGCGATCGAATGCTTATGTAGTCCAATTTTTTGATACTTTGTGTCTCTTAGAACCTTTTCGACTCAAAATTCTTCAAATTTTCAAAATTTATTCTGGAAAAGTCAACTCAAGTCAACTATAGTAAAATTTGGTCAAACTTGGTCTTCTAGACCTTGAAATCATGCTGAATTGACTTCAAATTTTCTTATGATCATTCTGATCTCTTCTATATTCTATTGACTCTTGAATTTCTTTTGTATCTCTCAATATACTACTTCATATCATATTTCTAGTGTGTCATCTTTTGATTTTACTCCTGAGGGGGCAGGATGATTACATCATGGAATTTAAATTTCAAATCAATCTGAATCCTCATTACTAGGGGCATTTAATCACTTGGGGCATCTTCTTCCCCCCTATTTGGCATCTTTGTCATTTGTTTCATCTTTTGATCCGCTAATCAACCTTATAACATTTTTGGTCAAAGTTTGATGGACAAGCATTGGGATAGTCTAAACCCTAACTCTTGAGGATCAAGCCTCGTTCTAAGGATGACTCTATGAATCATGATTGGATCTTGTTATCTTTTATGGACTAGTATTCAGATGTTCTATTTGAACTCTAGAGGATTAAGATCAATCCTAGAGATAATTCTAATTCTTACTAAGAATTAAGCTTCATTTTAGAGATGGTCCTAAATTTTGTCAAGAATTATGGGGATAATTCTAGGCTCTTAATGTCGATCACTATTCAATGGAAAGGTATCGGGACAGTCTAAACCCTAACTCCTAAGAATTGAGTCTCATTCTGGGAATAATTCTATGAGATTTGATAATCTTTGTATTAACAATCTTGGTATCTAGGTGTTCTATCTAGATCTCTTAAGGTTAAGCTCCATTCTAGAGATAATATTTAAAAGCTTATAAATTCAGGTATCTAAGTGTTCTACTTGGATTCCTTAAGATTAAGTTCCATTTTGGTGATAATCTTTAAAAGCTTGTCAATCTAGGTATCTAGGTGTTCTATCTGGATCCCTTAAGATTAAGCTTTGTTCTAGAGATAATCTTTAAAAGCTTATCAATTGGTCTTTGTATCATCAATTTTAGAACCAATCTCATTTCTTGATCTTCACATCATGCTTTCTAATTTTATTTAAATTGAATGCATTGCTTGCACATTCATTTCAAAAGGTGCAAAATGTAATACCCCAAAATTGGCTTATTTCCATGTTAACCAATTCTAGTATATTTGATTAACCCTAAAGTCCTATTCACTAGGCAATTTTGATTCTGATAATCTCTACTCGACCTAAGTGTCAAATGTAGAAGATAATTTATCTATATTAATCATTTACTTTAATTAATTCTTGAATATTCATTAAATTGGCTAAATTAACCTTTTAATTTAATTAATTTAATTATAAGTCCTAGTACTTTCATTAGATTAAATTCACCCATTTTAGCTAATATACATGAGGAATTAAACATATTTGATTTAATTAAATATTCTTATTCTAATTTTTTAATTTGATTAATCAATTTATAATACTCAATTATAAGGTCATATTTAATTTCCTTAAATCAAATATCTTCTTCAATATTCTCTCTTTAGTTCAGAAATGAAAACTCTTAGTTGACTGAAACCAGGAAAGAAAACCAATCAGTTAATTCCTTATTCCGCTCAAAAAGAAATTAGTTAACTTCCTTTTTATTAGGAAACTTTCCATTCTAACTCAATCTCATTTCTAATCTTGACCATCCATCCAAATTGATCTTGACCATTGATCAATTCTTGGATTCTATTTAAGGAACTCCTAATCCCTCATTATGAGGGTTGGAATTTGAATTGTATCAAGAATTTTTGTCAAAGTGATTACTCATTTAAGTTCTATCTTTCATACTTGGCTTAGTATTTGATGTCATTTTAGATTAAATATGCATCCATTTATTTTAACTTCCTTTACTTATTTAAATAAATTGCATATAATCTAGATTAATTGCATAAAAATCCCTCATTCTAGAAAGGTCTGGTTGCTTGCTCCTCAATCTGAGAGCATATAGGCATAATCCTTCTAGTTAGAAGGAAACAAGTCACATTGTTGGGCCTCTTGGATAAATGACTTCAAGTTTATTCTAGGATGACTCCACATATAATGACCATGTTGAAGTGTGTGTGAGAATCAAAGGTCACATTTTTCATATACATGAGCATTGGTTTTTCATGAGATCAGACTCATTGGATCCAGCTTGAGGAGTTCTTGCTTTGCCATCACTTTTAGTAGTTTTTGTAGGATATTTATTTTATTCTGTGGATTTCAGTTTCTACCCTTTTTCTATCGGGTAGGGCCTTCTCATTTTATTGTTTTCGCTCTATTTTTGCTTCCGTTTCTTGTAATAGTATATTAGGAGGTTGAGAACTAGTGTTCCCCTCTATTTATGTTTGTTGGTTCTGCACAGTTGGTTAGGTATGAACATTTTTCCTATTTTTGGGATGAGGGTTTGGGGTTTTGAGCTATTATGGTGGCCATTTTTGCATACAATGTCTCAACTAAATTATTACTACATTTTTTGAGGTTTCATACCCAAAGGTCAAATGGGTTTTATTTTTGGAATTTTTTAGTTTTTGGGGTTTTTAACTCATTTTGTGTGCCACCCTATTTTCTCAAGTTTTCTTGGCATGAGTTGGGTTGTGGACTTGGATTATCCATTTGGATGTTGGTCAGACCTTTATTGCACTTTTATGTTGCATTGGGATACATGTTGCATTTGTCCTCCCAAGTCTATTTTTGATTGAGTGACTTTATGCTTGTGTTCTCATCCAATCCCTGCATTTTGATCTTTGTGATGGTGGTGTGCCACACACAAGTACATGAATGTACATTTGTTGGGTGACTTGAAGGTCCCGATCTTCTATGGTACTTCCAAAAGTTATGATCATTGGGGTTGGGTTGGGAACCTACATGCCCATGGACACTCATCATTGGATGAGCATGGGTAGGGTAGGGTAGCATATGAAGGGGCCTTCTATCTAGTAGCCTGATGATCATTGTACCTAGAGAGGTGATGAAAGAAGGTTTTATTAAGTGATAACTAAATAAAACACTAGGTGGTAATAAAACTTAAGATAATAAAAATATGTGGTGTGCTAGAGCCTTCCATCGAGGAGTTGAATCTGCACAATCTGAGCTTGGGCTTTTGGATGCCAAGTAACTCTCCATGATGTTAGCCCCTACTTAGTAGCCCATTGAGTATTTGACCAGGACATGTAGTTTATGCATAGTCTATTATCTTGGATTCAATCATCATACTATCTGGCATGTGTGTTACCCATGGATGTTTGTTTTGTGTATTTGTGCTTGGATAATTATGTCCATCAACATGGTGGGTGTGGGTCTATAGGTGCCACATGGTTGGGAGGAATAGCTACCTACACCACTACTAGGGACTAGTGTATAGAGACAATCTTTTGTCCTATTGTGACTATTTCTGGCTATTTCACTTAGTGCTTCAGGTTTCAAACTATGCTTTCTTGTGTTTTATGGTTTCATTGAAATACTTTTATATTATGTTTAGATGATGTTAGTTACTATCACATTTCCTTATTATCATGATTAGCATATGATAGGTGATGTTATCTACTTTGTAGGATTATCTTATGCTTTACTTCTAGCATGTTAGATTTCCTTATGTTTATGTTTTGTAGCATGTTTTAGTAGTGATGTCCCTATTATGATAGTACCAATTATCTGATCGGTGGCTTGGGATGTTATGTATAGGGGATGGCTAGGGCTCACAATGCTCTTATGATGCTATTGATAGTTGGGAGGAACCATGTATTTAGTTTGTTTGTACTTCTCTTTCTGATTTTTTTTTCGTTCACTGCGATGTTGCTTTTAGTACTCTACAATGTTTCCTTTCTATTTTTTTCCTTCACTCTATGATTGGATGGTTAGATGTTGTTTCCAAATTTCTATATTTAAAATATTGTTTGAGTGTTCTTGCCTCAAAACATGGATATGGTACTCCCCAGTGTGGAGGAAATTTTTTCTTAGTTTTCTTAGCTTTCTTCTTTGTTTTCTAGTTTTCGTTTCTTGGTATGCTAACATGGGATCTCATGCAAAATTGCACTTTCTTGTGCAAGACTACAAGTCCTCATGTGGTGTAGTGGATTTCTTCATGTGGAAGGACACTTTCTCATGTGAAACCCTACACCAATCTTAGGTGTTTTGGTTGTATGACAAAGCACTTCCTCGCGCCACATGGTGCACATTCTCACATGGAATGTACTTTCTCATAGGGCATGCTACACATCTTCATGCGAAAACATGTCAGTCTATGGTCCTCATGCAAAAAATAGGGGGCACTTCCACTATTTTTTGGGGATTGATTTTTGGTTTTTCTAGTATCCTTTGGGTTGACTTACATTACCATGCTCTAACAGATTTTAGATTCTTTATTTTGTTGTCATTTTGGTTTTTAGTTTCTTGTTATGTGTTTGTTAGTTTAGATAGTGACGTTTGGAGATTTTTTGGTTGTTGGGATGGTAGTTAAGTCTTCCATTATTATCTGTATGATCCATGTATGATGTGTTCATGTGTACTCATACTTGTAAAAACAAAATTTATCTTGGTTTGTATTTCATCCTTGTTCCAAGGATCTCTGGTTGGGGCATTACAACTACTAGGAACATATGTTGTCGAGTGATGGGTTGAAAGGAGTCATAGGGTATCCCATGGCCCCTTCTACCCATTGGAACACAACATGTATATCCATAGGGGTCTTAAGACTCCTAGGAACATATTTTTTCATGAAATGTGTTGAATGGGGTCATATGATAGCCTATGACCCCTCTCAACCATTTGGAACTCAACATTAAGACCCCTAGGGACATGCATATCTTGTTCAACCGGGTTGATAGGGGTCATAGGGTATCCCATGACCTCTTTCAACCCATTGGAACACAAGAGGCATGCCTCTAGGGGTCCTAGGACCCTTAGGAAGATATATTATTGTTTAATTGGTCAAGAGGGGTCATAAGATATTCCATGACCCCTTTTGGTCCATTAGAACACAACATTTATGTCCCTAAGGGTCTTCGAACATAAAATGTTTACATATGGTATCCCATGACTCCTTTTACCCATTAGAATAAAACATGTATGTCCCTAGGGGTTCTACGACTCCTAGTAACATATGTTGTCATATATTTGGTTGAAGGGGGTCATACAAAATCCTATGACCTCTTTGATACATTAGAACACAACATGTCTATCCTTAGGTATCCTAGGACCCCTAAGAACATATGTTGTCTTTTATTTTGTTGAAAGGGGTCATAGAATACTCTATGGCCTCTTTTGACCTATTGGAAAACAACATGTATGTCCCTAGGCATCCTAGGACCCTAAGAACATATGTTATCATATATTTGGTTGAAAAGGGGTCATAGAGTATCGTATGACCCTTTTTGACCAAATACAAGACCACAACATCTAATCTAGCTATAGACTATCTCAACATGACCAATATTCCATTCTCATCATTTCCTCTACCTTGAACCATTTTGAAAAAAAAAAGGATCCTACAAGATCATAACCCTCTACAAGTTATAAGTCAAATCCTTAGATCTACCACCTTACAACCAAAATCAATTAGGGTTCTATATGATACAATATCCACAAGGGTAAACCTTTACCTCTGATACCACCTGACACAAGGATGGTTGGAAAATTAGGGCCAAAAGTACATGATGTTCCAAACACCTTGTTGAGTAAACACAATTAAAGAAAATAATAGAGAACAACACCAAGGAGAGAAGAAATAGCAATATCTTTATTGATTCATCAAATTATCCACAAACATGCCCAATTGTGAGGCCTTATGAGTTGTGGCCAATGCAAGATGATTACATTTTATAAATTTAAGATTCATGATCTTTAAAAATTCTAACTCTAGACTCACTCCTCTATGATCATTCACATTTCTTTCCAAACTCTCTAATCACTACTTAACCTAAGCCTAAACAACTCTACTTGCCAAAATGACTTACAATAGATTCTAGATCTTTACATAAAAGAAGGTTGACCTCATAGTAGTCTACACACATACTAATTCATTATCCTTACATTAAATTCATGACTCAAATTAAATAAACAAGTCAGTTCAAACTAGGAACCAATCACAAAAAACTTGGCCAAACAAGGAACTAAACATCAACAAACTAGCGAGCTCACTTGACACATGAAGGAAATTGGTAGCAATAGAACTTGGCCAAAGTAGGAACTCAGCCATCACAGGAAACTCTACCAATACTGCACTCAAAAATCATTGTACTTAGCCAATACTAGAACTCGGCAATAATTGCAATTCAACAATAATAAACATAATGCACAAAGATTAGTAAGATAGCAAGGCAACCAAGGATTCTCCTACATCACCTTGTACGATAGGTGTGAGACCCCACATGATAATCCTTAGACCTACTAGATTCCTCTTTAAGAGTTATGGAAGGACGGATGAGACATTTATTTTCTAAAGAGTAACCTTTGAGAGTGAGAATATGTTGAGATAGATTAACTTGATTAAAATATTGCTTCTCCATAGATGCATCACTAAAATAGAGATAAATAAGGAAATTACCATTACCCTCTTTTCCTAACAAATCCTCAGAATAGGGATTGCAGATTTTCGTTAATGGTTTCTATTACTAGGAGAATCAAATGAAGGTAAGATCACATTGATAAAAAATTTCATAATGTCTCCCTCTTGATCTAAAATATCACTAAAAGAAAGAGACTAAGAAACATGAAACTTTTTATGTTTAAAGGAGAAGGTATTAATTGTGCTAACTCTTTTGTGAGGAAGAGAATATTCAATATTATCATCAAGAAGTTCATCCCAAATAGTGGCATTATCAATGAAAGGAACATAACTAGCAATAAAGAACACCATAGAGGAATGATCATTTATTGAAAAAAGGTCCATTAAAGGGAAAGGATTAAAATATGGTATAAGACTACCCTCAAACAATACATCCTCATAGTCAAGACCTATATGAGGAGAAGGGACAATATCCATCTACCACTCATCTCCATATGGTAGATATAAGTTGATAGGAGGGTGATTTTTAATGTTAAAGATAAGGGAATAATGTTTGGAATATTCTTTAAAAAAATAATAAAATATGAGAAAAATATAAGTGTGTATAGATTAGATTCCACTAATCATTGTGTTATTAAAATGTATGCAAGATGGCATAAACATTTGAATAATAAAGCATGAAAAATGCATGCCCAATGTAGTAAAATCCATGAAAAAGAAAGATCTAACTAAATTCTATTAATGAAAACAAGAATATATATAGAAGAGATGAAGACATGTAATGCAATGAAGGGAATAAGGGAGATCAAAGGGTCTAACACCAAAATACACAAGAAGGTAATGCAAACAAAGAGAAATATTAAGAAATATCTAACTCCAAAAGAAAGGGGTAGGTGTATGGGTTCACCAAAATGTTTAGGTGAATTCAATATAAAAGAAGAGAAATTGGAAAAAGAGGAATAGCTAACTCTAAGAAAGAAGGTAAGAAGGCTAGGTTCACCAAAATCTTTAGCGAGAAAAGGGAGACACTTTAATAGGATTGTAGGTCTCCTCTTATCTTGGCCACAAAGCCATTCAAATACATATGAGACGAAAAGAGGGAAGTCTCCAAATATGATTCCTTTAATAAACCAAATTAGATTAGCTAGAACTTGAAGGAAACAAGGTGACAATACTAATTTCAAATTATAAAAGTGAATGCAATACAAGGAAATATTCTCTTTAGCCCATATAACATAATGTGTATGTGACATCGAACCAATTGCTTAAATAATGTAAGTCTAGATGTTGTGTATACAATTAGCCCAATTAAGATATAGATCTAGGGTAAATATATGAAAGGAAATAAAATATGAAAGACACACCTTGAAAGACATAGAGGAAGATGTATTTCAAGTCTAAAAGTTTTAGATATGAACCTTTTTTTGAATATCCAACCGCTAATATTGGAATAAGATGATGAAAGGAACAAAACCCAAAAATTGTTTGAAAAAAGAACTAGGTTGACCTGTAGGAAGGATGTCTTAAAAAATGGAAGGCATAGTCCAATAACACTATAACAAACTTCTCTAGAAAGATTTTGTAGAGTTATTTCCAAATTCACATGCAGAATCCTGCTATCTTGCTCCTACACACATAAACATTGGTTTTTTAAGGTTTCAATGGGGGTGGGCCTTGGTCAAGCCCTAGGTTAAGGAATTAACCGTAAATGATAAATGTAAATGTATGCAAAGGAAACATGATAAAGGAAAATATTCACCTTTCTTGTACAAAACTCTTGTCAATAAGGATTTTGTCTTGTTGTATGTTGTAAATCTTTATTTTAGTATGAAGGATGTACGATATCTCCACAATCACAATGGATATACCATAAGCACATCATGGAGCCATGGATGTAAATGTACACCAATGAAGAAGACAATTTGTGCCTCAATATAGATCTCCTCCCTTGATGGAAAACAAATGTTAGATGTTGAGGATGAAATGCCCACAAGGAATCTTTGAATGCTTAAAGAAGACTTGCTTGCTTGAGTTCTTGATGAATGCTTATTTTCTTGGGAATGAGATGTGAAAATGAATCTCCCAAGACTTATTATATCTTAGTTTTTGAAGAAGAAAATAACTCAGGAAGACTGGGGAATTAAATAAACTAATTGATAAATTCAACAACTTTCAGACCTCGAACCCTACAACCACCAGGGACCAGGTTGACCTGGTCAACCTCATCTTGGATTATGTGGACTTGAGGTTGAATTAGCCCTAACTAGGTCAACCTAGTTGACCTATTCCCTGGGAAGGGAACCAAAAGGCCTTAAAAAGGTCCAAAAGGAGGTACATGTGAAATTAAGAGATAACAGATAGACTAGCAGATATGGCCAAAAAGGTGACAAACAACACTTAGAATACCATGTTGAAAGAAGAGAGATGACAAAGAAGCATGAAATGGAAGGAGGGGAGGAGAAAAAGATACATCAAGAACATGTCCATCCATGGTTTTAGAAATAAATTATGGATAGGGTGCTAAAAGGCCTTAAAAAGAAAATGCATCCATTTTAAGACTACACACTATTAACAAGAAGTTCTATGTATCATTTTTAAATCAGATAATCATCAAGATGAATTTTATTTACCAAACATTGGTCTACCTATGGCATGGGTATTTTTTTCCATGCATGGATTCCAAATTTTAAGGCTTATGAACCTTATGGTAGATATTTTCCATTTTTGATTCAATTACCAAGACTTGCAATAGAATACAAAGATAGGAAAATAATTGAATAATGGATAATAGGATAGGAATCTTTTTAAAGTTGGATGAGGAATTTTTTGGGGATTTCAATAGGCTAATCAGGCTTTGAGTGATCTTAGACACATATGCCAGTCTTCTGGATGAGATAAAATTAATTTCAAAGTTAGGGTCCTAGGAACAAAAAATGATTTTTGAGGCGTCAAATAAAAAATTTCATAAATGTCACCTTTAAGGCCATAAGACTTCAAAATACACTAGAATAAAGACAAGTTCATTATCTCATAGATATAAAAAGGGAAAATATGTACTCTAACTTAAAAACTAGATTTCTTATTGATGCTCCAAGTGATATGAACCTTGATCAGTGTAATCCAAAGGACATGATTAGGATTAGCAGTCAATATAACCCATTTGATAGAATTGGTCATGTGATCCATTTGGAGGGATTAGCTGCTACTTTTTTATTTAATCCCCAGAGAAGCATAGATAAATTTGTAACTATTGACTCAGTATTCCATTCCAATATGTATGTTTTTGGTAGTATGAATATATATCCTTTAAGGGTAATATTTATTTGGTTAAGCCTATTATGGATTTTGATCCAAGATCATTTGTAAATCTCATTATCAAATCCAAAAACTTTACTTATTGAGTTAAAGACCCTTTTTAAAATAGTTTGGTTTCTTCTACCTCAAAACATAACATCACAAATAATAGTGGATATGTAAAGTGAAGTCATATGGTTAATAAGGCAATATTGGAAGACTCATGTCAGCCAAAGCATAGTGATACACCAATATCGAACAAGCACAACAATTTGTTACTTCATGACATTTATAGGGATGGAAGTGTGATTCCACAACTTATTTCTTTATAGGAAAATATTTGTGCTATCAACAATATCAATCTATAACTAGATGATTCAACTAAGGATATTTTGGGGGAAATGAACTATGTCAAAGTTCAAAATCTTAATTTTATAGGCTCAGAATATGATGATATACCAAGTTCTTTCACAAAGAAATCTAAAAATATTTTCTTGGATCATAATCTCAACAATCTCACTAATGAGGAAGAAGAATTGGAATTGGATGAGATTCAAGCCCTGAAATTTTCTAGGAAGGAAGATATTAAGGGACATACTAATATCACTTTTAATCCTAAAGATTTTGAGTCATTCAAAGATTCAGAAGGGAAAGACAAAGGAATGCAAGAAATTGAAGAAAAACTTTGACTACACTCTAGTTTATTCTCTAAATCAAACTCCCATGAAAGATAAAGACCAAATCAAGTCTCCAAAAAATTGGGGTAGAAATCTCAATGCAAAAAAAACTAAAGAGAAGATTGACCTAGGAATTTAGTCTACTCTTGATAGCACATTTACTGTAAGAAAAAGGATGGGGAGTGCAAGATGCACTCCTCGGGGGAAATGGAGATCATTTCATAGAATGTTAGAGGGTTAAATGCCTTTGACAAAAGGGCTCACATAAATAAAAAAATTGATGTAAGTGGGATGGATGTGGTGATCTTACAAGAAACCAAGTTTTCAGCTCAATGATATTACAATTCAATTCATAAATGGAGTCAGTGGAAGTCTATTCATGTTCAAGTACAGGGTGCTTTAGTGGGGCCATGTACTTTTTGGCATCCAAATAGCTGTAATATTTCTCCACATCATTGTTCACCTAATTAGCAAAAGGTAATTATTTCATGCTATGATTTGGAATTCACATTTTTGAATATTTATGGAGCAACTTCTACAAATGAAAATGCAGCCCTATGGAATTCCTTATCATTGGAAATTTCGTCCATTAAGACTGATAAGCTTCTT
Source organism: Cupressus sempervirens (assembly GCA_028749045.1). NCBI lineage: Eukaryota > Viridiplantae > Streptophyta > Pinopsida > Cupressales > Cupressaceae > Cupressus > Cupressus sempervirens. The sequence goes on from CM053784.1 coordinate 411,881,394, forward strand.
TTAGCTAGTGATTTTAATGTCATTGTTTCTTCTTCAAAGAAAATTGGTAGTATTTTCCCTCTGGCTAAAATAGTTGCAAAATTTGTAAACTTTATAGAAATGAATGCTCTAATTAATGTCCCTTCTTCGAATGGTGCATTTACTTTGACAAAGAAAAGAAAGGATCTCATACAGATTTCAGTTAGGTTGGAAAAATTTCTATTATCTCATACTTGGTTCATTTTAGATTACTTAACAACTTTATTTCACTTTTCATTATGGACAAATCAATTTTTTTGTCTCACATGCCTTTTTTTTAATTTAAAAAAATGTGGTTTAGACATTCAAACCTTTTGTTTCTACTCAAGCAATGATGACTAGATGTATCTTTTACCATAGGATCTCAAATGCACCAATTTCATGTGAAGATCATTATATGGAATAAGTCTGTGTTTAAAAACATGTTCAACGAAAAATCAGTAGTTGAAGAGGAGCTTAAAAAAATTTAGGAACTTTATTTTAAACAAGGATTGGATCATTTCAGAAAAAAATAATTACAATATCAATGGGATGAATTATGTTTCGAACAATAAATTTATTGGCAGCATAAGTCACAAGAAATATGGTTACACACTGGCGATAAGAACACCAAGTATTTCCATAATACTACAAAGGTGAAGAGGGATAAAAAGTCTATTTTCACAATACAAAAACTTCTACAACAAGTAATCAACTTTTTAACAAGGAAGAAATAGCTCAAGAGTGAATTAACTTCTTTCAAAAATTGTTAACCCCTCAATAGGTTTTGGATGATGTTTTATAGGAGGAAGAAGAGGCATTATTAGCTAATGTTTCATGTGTTGTACATAGGGAATACAACTTTGAATTGTTAAAATGATTATGTCTTAAGGAGATTAAATGTGTGGTCTTCTCACTTCTGGATAATAAAGATCCTAGCCTAGACAGATACACAACTTTATTTTTTAGTGGTCATGGGAATTTATTGGTTTTGACCTCTTAGTAGCATTTTAATGACACAAATATTGTTTTGATTCTAAAGTTGCAAAAACCCAATAACTTACACTAATTTTTTCCCAATTTCTCTATGAAATATTATATACAAAATATTTTTTAAGGCTTTGTATTTAAAGGTATAAGTCCTAATTCCTCATATTATTTCATTCCAACAAGGTGGTTTTGTTCGAAGAAGATAGACTATGGATTGTGCCATTGTTGCTTGTGAGTTATCACATTCTATAAAACCAAATAATCTTCTGACATGTGTTACAAAATTGGATATGACCAAGGCCTATGATAGAGTCAATTGGTGTTTCTTGATGAAGGTCATTCTTAGATTTGACTTTTCTGTTATTTTCAATGAATCTATGTATGGAAAGTTTGTTCCTTCACAAGGGGTCAGAGAGGGGGATCCTCTTTCACCTTTCTTATTTATTATTATGGAGGAAGCTTTGATTCAAATGATCTTAAAATCATCAAGGGTTATGGTTAGGTATCTCTACATCAAATTCAAATCTAACATCAATACATTCTCTTTTTGTTGATGATACATTGATTTTTTCTAAAGCCTCTGTAGAGGAAATTTGAAAAGTTAAACGGGTACTTTAACTATATGAAAAGGCCTCTAATCAACTAATCAATCAACACAAATCATCTATGTTTTTCTTCAACACATGTCCCAAGGTTAAGGGTGCAATTTTACAATGCATTGAGTTAATGAAGGCTCAGTTTCCCAATTCTTATTTGGGTATTCCACTTTTTCAAGGAACTAATAAAAAATAATATTGGTTCAAGATAATCAAGAGACTAAAATCAAGAATTCTCAATCGGACTGTTAGGTAGCTTACTTTTGCTGGAAGACTAACATTGGTAAAATTAGTCCTTGCATTGATTCCAAACTACTTTTTTCCTATGTAAAAATCCCAGAAGTCAATTATAAAGAAAATTAAGAAACTAATTAGAAATTTCCTATGGAATAACAATATGGATGGGAAGAAGAGGATTTCATTAATCCCTCTACAAGGGATGGCTTCATTAAAAAAATGTGGAGGATCAGAATTACATTGCATCACTAAGAGAAACTTAGCATTTGGAATAAAATTAGTTTGGAAATTATATGGAAAGCCAAATCTTCCATGGTGTAGAATGATGCATGCTAAATACATGGATTATATGTATCCAACTAGTGTGTTTATTATTGCTAATCAGGTAAGTGCACCAAGTTGTGATGCCAAAAGGGGGTTATAAGTGGCCACATTTTTTTTGAAATCAATAATTTCTGAACTTTGACAAGAATTTGAAGATATTTATGTTCAAAATTTTAAGATATGACAAAAAAAATGGTAGTAGTCCTTTGAATCTAGTTTCTAAACTAATTTTTTTTCAAAATGGTTTAGTTTTAGGTCCTCAAAAAAGGGGGCTAGAAAAAGAGGTACTTTTTATTTAGAAAAAAAACATAACATAGTACAAAGGTTGGCCCCCCTAAAATTTTAACTCTTTTTTGAAATTTTTTAATCACTCTCGTCAAAAGTTACCTAACATTGTGTAGTTTATCCTAGATTTTTCTAGTAATTTCATAATGTGTATTTTTTTATGAATATTTTAATTGGACACATCCCAAAAATGTGAAATATCTAAGTGCTCCCCCTAGAAATGATTGAAAACTAATCTATAATCAAAACTTTTTTTTTCAAAGTGTGTAAAATGGAGTCTAGTTTCTAAGAAACTAAGTTGTTGCGAAATTCAATGAATGAGCTAAAATATATAGCCCAATTAGTATATGTTGGTTTTTGATAGAAAATGGACATACATTCAAAAGAAATTATAGTTGAAAGGCTTGAAATAGCTCAAATAAAAAACAAATTATATGGTTATATAGCTAACACAGAGATCTACAATGTCATGTAACCTAATTTTATCGATGCTCAACCACGAGGAAACTTGAAGGAGAGCATACAAAAAAAGTCAATCATTTTTTGTATGTTTGCAGCAAAACACATCTTAGACCAATTTAGAGACTCCAACCCTTTGAGTTGGATCCCCAAGACAAAACCAAGCATTAGGCTTGGTAGAATTCAAAGCTTTACATGGCATGTGTGCTCAATAGCGCGCACACAGACTATTTAAAGAATTTTTTAAATTTAGACCTTCATAGTGCATACGTGCTTTAGTGTGTAGGCACTCTTGAAGCCTAAATTTCAATAGAGAGGGAAGGAGAGAGGTAGAGAGGGTAGAGAGGGTAGATAATGAGAGAGATTAGAAGATGGGGAGAGAGTAGGAGGTGGGATAGGGGGAGAGAGAGAGAGAGAGAGAGAGAGAGAGAGAGAGAGAGAGAGAGAGAGAGAGAGAGAGAGAGAGAGAAGGGGATCCGAGAAGGTGGGATAGGGAGAGAAGGATGGGGAGAGAGAGAAGTGGATGGGAGTAGGGGATGGGAGAGAAGAGAGAGAGTAGAGAGAAGGATGAGAGTGTGTGTGTGAGAGAGAGAGTGAGAGAGAGTAGGGGGTGGGAGAATGAGAGAGAGTAGGGGATGGGAGAGAGAGAGTAGGTGGTAGGAGAGGGAGTGAGAGAGCAAGAGTGAGAGAGAGAAAGAGAGAGTAGGAGATGGGAGAGAGAGTGAGAGAGTAGGAGCTGGCAGAGGAAATGGGAGAGGGAGATAGAGAGAGAGTGAGGATAGGATTGTGTGAGAGAGAGAGTAGGGGATGGGAGAGGGAGTAGGTGGTGGGAGAGGGAGTGGGAGAGGGGGAGAGAGGGGGATGGGAGTGTGTGTAAGAGAGAGAGTAGGGGATGGGAGAGGAGAGAGAGAGTAGGGGATGGGAGAGAGTGAGAGAGAGTGAGAGAGAGTAGGTGGTAGGAGAGGGAGTGGGAGAGGGAGAGGGAGAGAGAGAGGGGGGATGGGAGAGAGAGAGAGAGAGAGAGTAGGGGATGGGAGAGGAGAGAGATTATCCTAAGAGAGAGAGAGTGAGTAGGGGATGGGAGAGAGTAGGCTATGAGAGAAGGAGTGGGAGAGGGAGATAGAGAGAGGGGGGATGGGAGTGTGCATATGAGAGAGAGTAGGAGATGGGAGAGGAGAGAGAGAGAGTAGGGGATGGGGGAGAGAGTAGGTGGTGGGAGAGGGAGAGAGGGGGGTGGGAGTGTGTGTAAGAGAGAAAGTAGGGGATGGGAGAGGAGAGAGAGTGAGAGAGAGTAGGAAGAAAGAGAAAGAGAGTAGAGGATGGGAGAGAGAGTGAGAGAGAGAGTAGGTGGTGGGAGAGAGAGTAAGGGGTGGGAGAGAGATTAGGGGATGGGAGAGAGAGAGTGAATGAGAGAGAGTAGATGATGGGAGAGGGAGAGCAAGATATAGAGAGATCTGGGGGGATGAGAGTGTGTGTGAGAGTGAGTAGGGGTGGAAGAGGGAGAGAAGAGAGTAGGCGATGGGGGAGAGAGTGAGAGGGAGTAGGGGTGGGAGAATGAGAGAGAGTAGGGGGTGGGAGAATGAGAGAGAGTAGGGGATGGGAGAGAGACTGAGAGAGAGTAGGTAGTGGGAGAGGGAGAGCAAGAGAGAGAGTGAGAGAGAGTAGGTGATGGGAGGGGAGAGAGAGAGAGAGAGAGAGATTAGGGAGAGAGAGTAGGGGATGTGTGAGAGAGAGAGATAGAGGGAGAGAGGGAGAGTGGGAGGATGGGAGTGAGAGAGAGAGAGAGAGTAGGGCATTGGAGAGAGAGAGGGATGAGAGTGTGTGTGAGAGAGAGAGAGAGAGAGAGAGTAGGGGGTGGGAAAATGAGAGAGAGTAGGGGATGGGAGTGAGAGTGAGAGAGAGAGAGAGAGTAGGTTGTGAGAGAGGGAGTGGAGAGGGAGGGAGAGAGAGAGAGTAGGCAATGGGAGAGAGAGAGTGAGAGAGAGAGTAGGGGTGGGAGAGAGAGAGAGAGAGAGAGAGAGAGAGAGAGAGAGAGAGAGTAGGGGATGGGAGAGGGAGTGTGAGTGAGAGAGAGTAGGTAGTGGGAGAGGGAATGGGAGAGGGAGAGGGAGATAGAGAGAGAGTGGGGGATGGGAGTGTGTGTGAGAGAGAGTATGGGGTAGGAGAGAGAGGGATGTGAGTGTGTGTGAGAGAGAGAAGGAGAGAGAGAGAGCATGGGGAATGGAAGTGTATGAGAGAGAGAGAAAGAGTAGGGGTGGGAGAGAGAGTAGGGGGTGGATGAATGAGAGAGTGAGAGAGAGTAGACTATGGGAGAAGGAGTGGGAGAGGGAGAGTGAGAGAAAGTAGGGGATGGGAGAGGAGAGAGAGTAGTGGATGGGAGAGAGAGGGAGAGAGAGTAGACAGTGGGAGAGGGAGTGGGAGAGAGAGAGAGAATGGGATGGGAGTGTGTGTGAGTGAGAGATAGTAGTGGATGGAAAAGAGAGAGTAGGGGGTGGGAGAGGGAGAGAGAGAGAGAGAGAGAGAGAGTAGGGGATGGGAGAGGATGGGATAGGGAGAGAGTAGGTGGGATCGAAGAGATAATTTTTCACATAGTGTGCATGTACTTTAGAGGGTGTATGTGCTATAGTGCGTATGCACTATAGTGCATACACACTATATGAAAACACCCAAAAATGGTTATAAAAAAAATTTAGGTCCCTACTCATCCATTTTCTATTTTTTTTCTATTGTGTGTTCTATTGTTCCAATAGAAAGCATGGGTGTCATGCTGTTGGAAGTTAGAAGACACCATATTCAATCATTGGATACACTATTTGAAGGCTTCTTGAACATTTTTTCATTCTATTTGAAGCTAGAAAACACCAAATTCAGTCATTCGATACACTATTTGAAGGCTTTTTGGATATTCTTTCTATAGAAAAGGTTAGTGTAGTCATTTTGAAATATATTTTCTTTTTGATTAGATAAATAGGTTTTACAGGGATCCTGAAACCCAGTAGTTAAAACATATAAGGCTGATAATAAGCATGAAAGCCCATCCAAAAAAATATAAGTTCAGAGGCTGATAATAAGCATAAAGCCCAGCCAAAAAGTAGAGTTCAAAGAAAAGACCAGGAAGAAAGACAAGTAAAATCACGGCCTAAAGCCAAACCAAAAGCCAAAAGACAAAGAAAAACAAAAGAACAGGCAAGAGTTATTCCTCGCTCTTTCACTCCAGCTCTTGCATAACTTGAGAAGCCTTTAAGGCCAGTTGATTCTCCTCCACTTCCAATTGTTGCACCCTTTGGTCCCCCTAATCTTGATTAGGAATGGTGTTGTCCTTTGCAGAGTCATCCTCTGTTCTGGCTTCATCCCTGTCTTTTCCTTCCTCATCATCCTGCATTTCTCTATCTTTGATCTAGCCCGTAAGAGAGATGATGTTGTTGTTAATGGAGCTTAACAAAGAGAACATCTGATTCGCAAGGTTGTGATTGTAGTTCTCTAGGTTGTGTATCCTTCTTTCCACTAGACTAATCTTGTCAGCCAAATCCATCCTCCTGTTAGCATCCATCCCATTCCTTGTTGCCTCAATATGTCTCACCTATTCTTTGACCTCCTCCAGCTTGTGGAAAATCCATTTGATTGATCTAAAATTGTCAATCATACTATTATGAGCATTATTCAAGAGGTTCATCCCTGTCTCCCTAGCTCTGTCCAAAATAGCCACTATCATCAGGTCAATGAGTTCTTCTAGCCACTATTCCTCTTGATTTTCCATGAGGATTTGGGGATTCATGGCCTCCCTGAAGATGCCCATCTTCAAAGTCTTAACATTAAAGTTTATCCAAGCTTTCCTCCTATCATTGACCTGCACTTCCCCTTCTGCATACCCTGCATTCTCCTCTTTCTGTTCCTCAAGTTTGGCTTGGAGGTGGATAGGAGATAGCAGCAACACAGATGCCTCCTCAAACTAAGAGCGCACTTCCTCCAAACTCTCCCTCTTGTGTTTCTTCCTTCCACTTTCATCCTTAATTTCCTCCTGTGTCTCCTTAACCACCTCCTCAAACTTTGGCTCCTCCTCATCATCACTAACTCCCTCCTCATCCTTCTTAGGAGGCTTCTGCCCAAGATCCCTAGGGCTTTTTTTGCTAAGGGTTATGGGGGAGGGAAATTTTTTAGCTTTCTGAGTCGCTAATTTCCTCGAAGAAGAGATCCCTCCTTCCTCAGAGATGAGGCTCTAAATTTTATTCAAGTTAGAGGAGTAACTAGAACTACCAAACTCCACCTTCTCTACCTAAGGGGGAGTGATGCTTATAGTCTGAGCCTTGAAGTTCTCGTGGATAAGTAGCAGCCCCCTCATGTAGAGCTGGGTTTGTAGTGGGCTTCTTTTTGAAGCTATCCACTACCTTGCTCATAGAGGTTAACAGATAATATGGAAAGGAAATATTAGCATTATGCTAAAAATGATTCAATATAACAAAGTGGTGGGTACGAGTTCTATCAAACCTAGGGTCCAACGTGATGTACTCAATAATAGCTCTTAGAACATACCTCCACTACTTCTTCATGGAATCAGGGACATAGTAGGTGTCAAACTTTCTTAGCACCTTTAGTTCCTTCTCACTCTCCACAAAGTCCCTAATTGCATTGGTCAAGAGATTCTTACCCCTAAAGAATTTAAAACCCTCGATAGGGATTTCGGTGACAGTCGCAATCACTTCCTCCATTATCCAAAAGTATACCCCATTCACCTTCACCCTACCATCCTTCTAGGACCCCACCATACTTTTGGTCACCTCCTGATTGAATCCATGTAGCTTCATGATATAATTGGTAACCCCACCCTCTTCTAGCTTTTCCCACACTTTCTCCCTACTTCTCCATTTCTCAAAATCTCCCACCGGCTCCTTTCTACACCTTTCGCCTACCATTTCTGCACACTATACACCCTCTTTACTCATTAACTAGAGAAAAATAGCCCTGCTATTGCTCCAGAAGCAAGTGTGAAAAACAACCCACAAAGCGTGTCAATTAATCAATAATGAATTATTGCAGTTACGATTTCCCATGCTTCCATTTTGAAAAGTACCCTTATTTCTTAAAACCTTCATAATCATAATTATAGCTTGATTTTCTCTGTACTTCCTTGGATCTTGTCCAAGTCAATCAAACTTTGAATGTCTGTCAGCAAACAAATTTTGGGAAGCCAAGTCATTTTTTGGTCTGTGCCAACCACAATGTTCGCAAATCTGTCGGCAACCATGTTTGCTTCCCAAAAAATATGAGTGATGTGGATTCTATTAAATTTGGTGAAAGTCTCACAAGTCTCATCAATTAGATTTGCAATCATCCATGATGGATGTGTGTTGCCAATGATGCACTTTATAATGTTATTCAAATCCCCTTCGAGCCATAAATTGGTGATACCAATTTCAAAAGCCAGTTTTACAACATTGCACGTAGAATTTGCTTCCTTAAAATGATTGGTTTAGAATCCCAATGGGAGAGAAAAAGCCGCAATACTATCTCCATTTTCATTCCTTATCATGCCTCCACTACCTAAGGAGCTAGGGTTACCCTTGGAGGCTCCGTTGAAGTTGTCTTTGTGCCAACCTTTAGGGGGAAGGAGCCACCTGGCTTCCTGTCTTTTACCTTCTCCTTGATCCTGCCTCCTATCTCGAATTCTCCCCCCTTCCTCATAGAAAATTTTTCCTTTATGTTACTAAAAATATTTCTCCCAACAACTTAAGTTGGCTCCTCCCTATCTCTGAAAATCTGATTGTTTCTCTCCTTCCATATGCTACAACAAAAATGGGGTAGGATCTAGGAGCTAATTTCCTTCAAGATAGACCCATTGAACAAGCCATGCCATTGATAGAAAAAGTCCAAGAGGTTAGAAGGAAAGCACCAGCTGTGACCTAAGTCCTGGGTGAGGATGCCCCAAACTGTCCTAGAGAAAGAATAATGAATGAACATATGATTTCCTATCTCTGACTCTTCTTTACACAAAACACATCTATTGGGCATGGTGTGACCTCTTTTGATGAGATTTTCCTGGGTTAGAGTTTTTTCTTGAAGAGCCAACCAAAAAAACATATTGACTTTTGGTGTAAGGCCAGGGATCCAAGCCCTCAACCAAGGGGGCAAGTCTTTTAAGCTCCATAAAGTAGAGTACCCAGAGGCAACCAAATAGAGCCCATTGGCATTATCCCTCAAAACTAGTTCATCCTTATTTTTTTACTATATAGAGACAAATTTGATTATAATTTGACAAGTTTTTTAATATATAGTGAATTCATTGAAATGTCTATTATTGAATGAATTATTTTTTGGAAATGGTTAGAAATTTGACAAGTTGTTTAATATATATTGTGTATTCATTGAAATAATTGTAATTTGTATATGTATTTGAATGATTTGTAAGTAATTTAGATGTTTGAATAATTTGACATATAAAAATCATCATCATGCCAAGGAGGAAACCAAAAACTCAAACAATGAAAGAGAGGGAGAGAGATTTGGCAATTAAAAGAGATAAAATGAAACTACTACGTCAACAAAGAAAATTGCAAAGCAATAATGAAGAATTGTCTTTCTAAGATGAAAAAGAACCACTACTACAAGGAAAAAAAGAGGAAGAATTGGAAAGACAAAGAGAATGAATGAGATTGTTACTCTCAAGAAAACAATTGAATTGTGAAGATACACCATCTTCTAATGCTGGATTCACATCATCATCTCATGTTGAAGAGACACAAATTTGTACATCCAATGATGTACACACTCCATCATGTCATGTTGAAGGTACAACATCAATATATCAAGTAGGTGATATTCCATCTTTTGCATCTTATTGCCAATGCACATCATCCTCAGTTCAACATAAGCAAAACACTCAACATTATGTTGATGTTCAAAATATTGAGGGAATGGAAGAGATTATAACCACCTTCTAGAATTTGTTTTAGAAGACCAAAATATTTGATTGATATTGATACTAACATTTTGAAATCAATGCCTAACAAGATTAGCAAGTATACTTGTCAAAGAAAAGTTAATCGTATGTGGAGATTATTCTTTGAAGAATTAAATATTATAGGTCAATGCCAATTATTTGTTGAAATGTTGAAAAATTTGAAATTTAAGCCTATCATGAAGATTCTTGGGCTAAGAATGGTGGATGATTCAAATGAAAAAATATTGTAAATAATATAATTAATGCTTATAACAAAGTGGGTTCTAAATCACGCACCAAACATAGTAATATCACAAGACAAGTACTTACATCAGAAATAGTAAGTACCCAAATGAAGAAAGCTCGACTCATGAGAAAGACAAGAAAAATATTGAAAACTTGTAGAGGTACTCTAAGGAGAGCCATGCTAAGGCATGAGAGATTGGAAGATCCAACAAAAAAATGAGTTATGGACATTTAGCAGGAGACTACGGTGAAAGGATAAAAAAAATTGTGAAGCTTTGAAATCATTGATCAAAGATTTTTGTACAAATAATACACGTGTTTCTCCTAATAAAAGAGATGTTGTAAGAAGGAGGATTGGTAGCCAAAATTGCGACCTACATGTGAAACATTTTTTAGACTCAACTCAGACACAATTTTTCAAAAAAATTATTAGTATGTATCCTCAAATTCAAATAAGTCAAAGATTTTTTGGGATGGGTAAACCTTTTAATGTGAAGATAAATCACACACACACACAACTTGTTTCTATAGGATACATATTGAATTTTTTAATCATTTCGATGTTTTTAGGCATATATGTGTGTTTTTGCATTCTAAGTTTGTTTTGTAGGATTGTGACATGAATGACCCACCTAGATCTTCAAGGGTATTCATATCCAACATTTTATGTGAAATAGGGAACAACCAAAAATTTTACAAGACATCATGCTTGGATGGTACATGGTTATTTTGTGGTTCTTTACAACTTTATCAACTTGTGAACATATGGATAGTACACATGCAATTGAAAATGAAATAGTAGATTACAGAAAATATAACATAGTGACATATGATCAAAAAGATGGGAAACATGGTAAAAGATGTGATTTAGTCATCGAAAAGATTTCAGTGTATGAGTTTATGAAGATTTTTTGTGAAAAGATTATTTACAAGTATGCAAGGCATACACATAGAGCTTGATGGCTAGATTTGCAATTCAAGTTGTGCAAGGATACATTTCCACTGGATACTATTGTTTCAGTTCTAGACTTTGCAGAGAACTAAACACTACAACCACAAAATGAGTTGCAAGAAAAGTATTATACTTCTCAATAGATTTCCATATTTTTTCACATAACATTCATGCATTCACCTACAAGTATAGAGGATGACAGGAAAATTTTGAGGGAGTACCATTTTTAGATCAATGATGATTGATCACATTCTACGAAGTTTGTACATGGTTGTTTTCAACTATTTTATGGAGATTTGGCTAACAAGGGCATACAATATCGTCAGCACATTATTTGGTCATACAATTGCAAAATCCATCATCCATTGGTGTAACACTACAATAGGTCCAGGTAAGGAAGGTGAGGCTATGATTTGTAGATTTTTTTGGTTGATACATGATACTAACATTGCACCATATGAGGATTATTGTAGTAATAGAATCATGTGAGTTGCACTCTTTTAGAAGCTCTAATGTAGGTTCATGGAGTATTTACATAGAAAAAATGGCATTATATTGTCCATCATGTGCAGAGGAAAATTGGGATGAGTGTGAGTCGATTGAATGGGTGGACAAATGGGATATGCGGGTGTTGGACCAAATTGACACCTATTGTCCCCCACAAGTAGTAGAAATGGTAGAGATAGATTCTCCCATTGACTTTGACCACTTGTCTGATCTAGTGCAACCTGGTAATATATATATATATATATATATCTCTTTGTAATTTCAATATGTAACATTATAAATTTTACCTAAGTAGTTTCTGAATTAATGACCTCATTTTGTACATTTATCACTGCAAGCCATGTTTTTTTTGTTATTGCACCTAAAGACAATGAAGAAGGGATGGATTATTATTTGTGTCATTGTGTCCAAGAAAAAAAAAAATTGGATCACTCAGTTATAAATGGTGAAGGTTTAGAGTACCATATCAGTGCAGTGGTTGCAACTAGCACATGGCTTAGATGATATTCTATGAAGAACCCTAACTTGTGGTTATTTGAGGATTGACAAATAGAGAGGAAGATTCTTCATTATTCAAACCTTTTTGTCGCATCAAATGTCCACTTGATAAAATATGGTGGAAAACCACATAATAAGACTCTTTGGGAAGTTCACGAGTAAAACCATGAGGCAATACTTGAGACATTAAAATGTAGAACATATCCAGTTGGTTCATTAGATTGAATGGGGAGGGAGGGAGGAGAGAGAGAGAGAGAGAGAGAGAGAGAGAGAGAGAGAGAGAGAGAGAGAGAGAGTAGGGGATGTATGGAAGAGATAGTACTCTAAATGAGATTCCAAAGAGACATAACCCTCCAATAGGTAATAAATAGTCATTCTAACAATCTAAAGCAAGTGCATCCAATAAAGAAAAGGAACATCATTGAAGGATATATATACATACATGAAAATTAACCAATAAAAAATATAAACAATACCAATATTGAGTATTGTATACAACAAAGATTTTTCCAAACCAAAGGCAATAAGTCATTCATAATAGTCAAACAATTAAGAATCAGATATATATATGAACTAGATTATTCTTACATATGTATACAGTATTATTGACCAAATCAGAATTAGCAAAATGATATTGCACATAATCTCCATTACAATAGCATGGAAGCTTTGTGATTTTAATAGTTATATTCTTTAGTACCAAAAATTGACATTACAAATATTGCTCACTAATCCTTTACAATAGAAACTGTTACAAAAAATGGCATGTACTTGTATGAGTACATTATATATTACAAAAATCCCACATTGAAGTAGTTGGCTAGCCACACAAAAAAAAGTAATTGAATGCAATTGGCATCATAAATATACCTTAATAAACTAGTATCCCCTTTACTCAAGCAACATCTTGGGCACCTACTTGACTGGGACATGTTTGGGAACTGACAATCTCCATTTAAACTCAAGTCTCCATTTAAAGGTGGCAATGAAATTTTTGTTTTTTTGTTAAGATCATTAATGTATTTTGATGAGAACTTTGAGGGATCATGCCCAACTTGAGTATCCTGGCTTCCCAAGTCTTGTAAATGCAAGGCCTTTGATGAATAGGCATTTCTAATTGAACCATCTATGGTGCTAGAATGAAGTGCATGACATGATTCTTTACCTACTAATGAGCCAATTTGAGGCTTCACTTCACATTTCTCCATGGATAATTTTATAGCACTTGTTACTTCTCTATCAAAAAATTGTGTCTATGCACATGTGCATTCTTTCCCACTAGTTTTAGGTTTTATCTCTTCATCCTAAGTAATTGGCATGCCCTCGATGGCACCAAGATAACCATTTTATTCTAAAATGTCCTTTTCTCTCAGATTAATCTCTCTATTAAGCAAGTTTTCTATAAATTCCTCTGTATTTTTAATAGATGTAGTTGCAATTCCTCTTTATATATTCCTCTATATATTAAGCTTTCCTCCATAGGAATGAGAAGGCATGTGGAGTTAGGCCAACTATTGGTCACTATATTAAAAAGGTAGTTCTTGGCCATGCCACTGATGGGAATTATTTCAATCTTATTTTTAGAATGGGTACCTTATTTGTCTTGAAAGAATAATATTTATTGTTCTCAATGTCTTTGAAATATCTATAGTTGGTAGCCAATTTCTTATTCATCACCTTTGAATATTAATGGGAAACTAAGGAATTTGGTTACCTAATAGGTTCTCAAAATCTTAACTAGGGTCTTAGAATAGTCCTAGATGGACCCATTTGACCTAAATATGTAAAGAGGAAAAATTGCTCAAAAATTGCAATGTTGCTCAAAAGGTTGCTTGAGCAACTTATGCAATTTTTGCAAAAAGTTTCAAATGAAAGTTTGGGAAGTTGTAACTATCCATGATTGGGTATATGAGCATGGGAAACATATTTTTGAAGGTTAGAAGGTTTCTAGTCATATTTGCATTTTTAAGAAACTTTTACAACTTTTGCAATTTTGCACAAAAAGTGCAACTTTTGCAAAGTGCACTAGATTTCACATGTAGGACTTTGAAAAGGTTCCAAACTATTAAAATAAAACTAAAAACACCTAATCCTAGGCTATCTTGAGAAAAAACTCAAAAAGGCCCAACTTTTCTTAATTAGCAACTTTTGCTCATATCTTGCACAAAGTGGCCCTCACATACATATCTTGCTCATATCTCTCCCACCGTTTGTTGTGGGATTGAAATGTCTATTTTGTTAGCTATGAGTGATTGGGTAAACCCTAGCCCCAAGATCCTTCCATCCCATTGAGTGCTCAAATTTTCTTGGGCATGCCGAACCAAATCAATCCTAAGAGTCACTAAATGCCATAGGGCAGTGATCTTTGACGGGGCATATTGGAGCTTGTGTAAAGTATGGATATGATTCAAAGTTCTATAAGACCATGTTATGGAGATGTACAATAACCTCTCTCTCTTTTTGAAGATCTAATTTTTCTTAGATTTTGCAGCCCCATCTCGAGTGATGTTGAAACTTGTAGTATTGGCTAGTACAAAGTTTTCTACTACCAAATCTCTCTCACCGTTTATTGTGGGACCAGACTAAGTATTCCATTAGCTTTGAGTGGTTAGGTAAACACTAGTCCTAAGCTCCCCCTATCATATTGAGTGCTTGGATGTTCTTGGGCATGCCAAACTGAATCATCCCTAAGAGTCACTAAATGCCATAGGGTAGTGATCTTTGATGGGGCATATCTCAGGGCTCGTGCAAGGTATGAATGCAATTTTGAGTGTTGTGGGACCATGTTGTGGAGATCTAAAATATCCTTTCTTTCTTTTTGGATATCTAATTCCATTTAGATTTTGTGGCCCCAACTTAGGTGATGCTAAAACTTGTAGTGTTGGCTAGTACAAAGTTGTCAACTACCGAATCTCTCTCATCATTTGTCATGGGATTAAACTGTCTATTCCATTAGCTCCATGTGACTAGGTAAACCCTAGCCCCAAGATCCTCCCATCCCATTGAGTACTCAAATTTTCTTAGGCATGCCAAACCAAATCATCCCTAAGAGTCACTAAATGCCATAGGACAACGATCTTTGACAGGGCATATCTCAGAACTCATTTGAGGTATGGATGAGATTCTAGGTGCTATAGGACTGTGTTGTAGAGACCTACAATAACCTCTCTTTCTTTTTTCAAATCCAACTCTATTTAGATTTTATGACCCCATCTCGGGTGATGGTAAAACTTGTAGTGTTGGCCAGTACAAAGTTGCCAACTACCAAATCTCTCTCACTATTCATCATGGGATCAAATTGTATGTTCAATTAGCTCTAGGTGGTTGGGTAAACCCTAGAACCAACCTCCTCCCATCCCATTTAGTGCTAAAACATACTCGAGCATGCCAAAATAAATCGTCCCTAACAGTCACTAAATGTCATAGGGTAGCAATCTTTGAGAAGGCATATCTTGGAGCTTGTGCAAGGTATGGATGCCATTCTGGGTGCTACAAGACCATGTTGTAGAGACCTAAAATAAAATTTCTCACTTTTTTGAGATCTTATTCTATTTAGATTTTGCGGCCCCATCTTAGGTGATGCTAAAACTTGTAGTGTTGGCTAGTACAAAGTTGCCAACTACCGAATCTATCTCACCATTCATTGTGGGATCAAACTATCTAGTCCCTTAGCTTCAGGTAGCCGAGTAAACCCTAGCCCCAAGATCCTCCCATCTTATTGAGTGCTCAAACATTCTCAAGCACACCGAACCAAATCATCTCTAAGAGTCACTAAATGACATAAGGCAATGATCTTTAATGGGGCATATCTTAGAGCTCGTGCAAGGTATGGATGTGATTCTGGCTACTATAGGACTATGTTGTGGAGACCTACAATAACCTCTCTCTTTTTTTGAAGATCTTATTCCATTTAGATTTTGCAGCTGCATCTTGGGTGATGTTGAAACTTATAGTGTTGGCCAATACAACGTTGTCAATTGTCAAATCTCTCTCACTATTTTTCGTGGGATCAAACTATCTATTTTGTTAGCTCTGAGTGGCTGGGTAAACCCTAGCTCCAAGATCCTCTCATCTCATTGAGCACTCAAACATTCTCAGACACGCTGAACTAAATCACCCCTAGGAGTCACTAATTGTTAGGATTAAACCATAAATAAAAATAAAAATTACATGCAAATATAACCAATATCAAAAAATAATAGATCACACAGAAAAGAAAAGAACACAAGATGCCAAGATTTAACATGGTTCACCCAAACCTTGGGCTACATCCACCAAATAGCAAGTCCAATATTTTTATGATCTAATGATTACAATCTAATTACAATATGTAATCCCTTACAACTCAATATTGCTATAAGAATCAATTTTTGCATCACCTTATGAAATAATCCCTAACACTAAGCCCTTTTATACAAGTATTTTTACCGCTTTAGGGTTATAATTAATAATTACATGTCAGCCCAAAATATTGATAAAATAGGGCCCAAATTTTTTTTTCAAGGTGATACCTTGAGCCCCAAAGAATTTATGAAGTATGTACAATACTTTCTTGATCAGTCACCACAAACAAACACTAAATGCCATAGGGTAGTGATCTTTGACAAGGCATATCTCAAAGCTTGTGTGAGGTATGGAAGTAATTCTAGGTGCTACAAGACTATGTTGCAGATATCTACAATAACCTCTCTCACTTTTTGGAGATCTAGTTCTATTTAGATTTTGTGGCCCCATCTCAGGTGATGTCAAAACTTGTAGTGTTGGCTAGTACAAAGTTGCAAACTATCGAATCTCTCTCACTATTCATCATGGGATCAACCTTTCTATTATGTTATCTCTGGGTGGTTGGGTAAAACCTAGCCCCAAGCTCCTCTTGTCCCATTGAGCACTCAAATGTTCTCAAGCATGTCAAATTGAATCATCCTTAAGAGTCACTAAATGCCATAGGGAAATGATCTTTGACAAGGCATTTCTTGAAGCTCATGCTAGGTATGGATAAGATTCTAGGTGCTATATGACCATGTTGTGGAGACCTACAATAACCTCTCTATCTCTTTTTGGAGATCTCATTCTATTTAGATTTTGTGGTCCCATCTCAGGTGATGTTGAAACTTGTAGTATTGGCTAGTACAAAGTTGCCAACTGCCAAATCTCTCTCACCATTCATCGTGGGATCAAACTTTCTATTCTATTAGCTTTGGGTGGTCGAGTAAACCCTATCCCAAATCTCCTCCCATCCTATTGAGCACTAAAACATTCTCAAGCATGCCAAATTGAATCTTTCCTAAGAGTCAATAAATGTCATAGGGCATCAATATTTGACGGGGCATATCTCAGAGCTCGTGCAAGGTATGGATGTGATTCTAAGTGCTACAAGACCATGTTGTGGAGATCTACAATAACCTCTCTCACTTTTTGGTGATCTAAATCCATTTAGATTTTGTGGCCCCATCTCGAGTGATGCTGAAACTTATAGTATTAGCTAGTACAAAGTTGACAACTATTGAATCTCTCTCATTGTTCATTGTGCAATGGAACTGTCTATTCTATTAGCTTTGGGTAGCTGAATAAACCCTATCCCCAAGCTCCTCCAATCTTGTTGAGTGCCTAAACATTCTCGGGCATGCTGAACTGAATCATTCCTAAGAGTCACTAAATGCCATAGGGAAACAATTTTTGATGGGGCATATCTTGAAGTTCATGTGAGGTATGGATGTGATTCTAGGTGCTTCAGGATTGTGTTGTGGAGACCTACAATAAACTCTCTCAAATTTTGGAGATTGGATTCTATTTTGATTTTGTGACCCCTTCTTGGGTGATGCTGAAACTTGTGGTGCAGGGCAATTAGGTGGCAACTGGATATGTCATCTCATCTAATGATGGAGACTTGTGATAGAATGTAAAGGGGTGATCATACACCTCATTTTGAACATATTTTTTTAATGGTAATAAGGTAATCCTTTTTTGTAAGGTCAAGGAACTTGAGGTTACCTATAAACCCAAGTTGCCTTAGTCCTAAGGATATTTCTTTTTGTTGTTTTTTTTGTTAATAAGTTGACTCAATAAGTGTTTTGAGAGTCATTACACCTTATATAGGTTCTATGTGTTACCAAAAACCACTGGTTAAGTTCTAGTAAGAGTTAGTGCAAAAACTACATTGTGCAATAAAAGTTGCTAACAACTTTTTGTGGCAATTTCAATTTTTTTTAGAAAACGTTGAAATGAACCTTGTAACCAATAAAACCAACTAGTAATAAGTTGGAATGGATGTCAAATAATGAAAATAACCTCTATGAATTTAGAGGATACATAGGGTGTTGGTGATTATTAAGTTCTTTTTATATGGAAAGGAATCACTATTGATGTTAAACTTGTATATAGGATCATTGAGTTATTGTCAAATATCATTACTTCTTGTTTAAAATAGAAAACTTGTACTTTGGAAAAATGAAACACCACTTTAGCTGCATGTTATCAGTTAATGGAGTTAGTGGAAGATGTTAAGGATCTTCTTGGTTGTCTTAATAGTCATTTCATGGGTTTGAAACATAATCACTTCCCTTTGTGAAGAGTTGTCCGAAAATTAGCAAATTACATGTTGTTGCAAAGAAAATACAATCATAGGATGTTGAAGAATCTCTTGGAAGGATGGAATAGATGATAGAATAAATTTTGTGATATAGTTATTAGGTGTTTCTTGAAGTGCCTAAGGTGTTAGTTTGAAGCAAGAAGTTGATTATTATCCATTTCTCAAATTTGCTCATTTTTCCATTATTGATTCCCAACTCTTGAATAGGGAAGGTGATCAAGTAGCTTTGTGAAGTTGGGTAGAAGTTTTTTCAATGTTGTAATAAATTTGGGAAGATTCTTTAAAGACACTTAGGAAGGTGGGAAAGGTAGTTTCCTTAAAAGTGTTCTTGCTAGGAATCCACTAGCTTTTGGTGTGAGCACTCTGCATCATTTTGGGTGCAAATTACATTAAAATGAAATACATGACATGTACTTGAAATGTAAACAAGAAAAAAAAGTTATATATTATGATAACCAATAATGTCATACATGAACAAACATATAATATATTATGATAAACAATAATGCCATACATGAATGAACATATAATATATTATGATAACCAATAATGTCATAAGTCTAATAATGTCATGCATCAAATATATGTCATACATGAAATATAAAATTTCATATATACATCAAATGTATATCGAATATGTCCACTAACATAAAATCCAACATATATGTCCACTAATGCCTATACATGTGTGTCTATTCCTATATCTTCTCCTTCCTAGGAGGGGAAATAAACAAATCCCTAAAGGTCTTTGGTCATTGTGTGGAGGGAGATAATGAGGATGATGGGGTCTTTCTCACATGCTCACTCATCATCTTATTTAGGCTCTTCTATAGCTGGAGCTTATACAAACAAAGTAGATATGAATCAATAATTATTATACATTGAAATCAAATATATGTACACACAAAATTAATTATTTTCTTATTGCCATCAAATAGTCACTTTGTACGTCCACCTCAAATTATTGCGGATGATTGCATGTAATAAAGCCCTACAACAATTCAATCAATATAATCACTTACAAATAACATTTGAAATTTCAATACTAACTAGGAATTTCCTTGGTTTCATGCTTCAAGCTTTTGGCTTTGATCAAAAAGTTTGCAAGCTTATATCTTAGCTTATTTCTACTTCTTCTCTTGCAATCTTGGTAAATAGGGCTTCCTCAAAATTTTTCAAACCTTTGAGAGGGTTAAGACAAGGGGATCCTCTCTCTCCTATTTTGTTCATTATCATGGCAGAATGTATTGGAAGGTTGATTGAGATGAGAAAACAAGAAGGGAGACTTAAAGGGATCAAACCATCTTTGAGGAGTGCTTCTTTTTCTCATTAGCAATTTGCAGATGATACTATTATGGGAGGGGAGGCATCTATTAAGGAGGAAAAATTGATGAAGGATATTCTAGATATGTATATCAGAGGATCAAGATAGGTTATTAATTGGGAGAAAAGCTTTGTTTTCTTCATTAATAATCTAGAGGAGAGACAAAGGAAAATTGTGAGGATTCAAGGGTGTGGAGTGGGAAGGCTCCTTCTACTTATCTTGGTCTCCCTATGGGTACTAAGCCTCCTAATTCTTTATAAAATGAGATTCTTAAAAAGTTTAGCAAGAAGTTGGTGGGGGTGGAAAGGGCTTCTCTTAGTCAAGCAAGCAAATGTCTTTTGGTTAAATCCACTCTTTAGAATCTCCCAATGTATGCCCTGAGTCTTTTCAGGATATCAATCAAATTTCCTAACAAAATGGAAAAGATCCAAAGAGATTTTCTTTGGTCTGGCCTTGAGGGTTAGAAGAGATATCCCCTTGTGTCTTGGGATAATGTCTATATTCCTAAGTGCTATGGGGGCCTGGGAATCAGAAAATTAAAGAATATTAATAAGGCTCTTCTAGATAAATAGATTTGGCACATCTTTAATAGTAAAGAGGAATGGAAAGATATTTTTGTTAATAAGTATGTCTAAAGACCTACTATTCAATTCTTTCTCAATAAGGAAGACATCCTGAATCGTTCTATCATTTGGAATGGTATCCTTAAGGCAAAGGACTTGGCCAAAGCTAAGATTAAGTGGAAAGTGGGTAATGGTGAAGACATTTTATTCTGGCATGATAATTGGTTGATTTAAGGCCCCCTTATAAATAATCCTATCTTTGAAAACTAGTCAAATATTTGTATCAAGAAATTTGGTTTGAAAGTTAGTGATTATATAACAAACCAAGGTTGGAGAGACATATCTTTCATTTCAGATGACCTCAAGCCAGTTATGATAATGCTAAACTCTATGATTCTTAATAACAAGAGGGATGAATTAATATAGGGAGACAACCCCAATGGTTTTTACTTGGTTGCATCGAGATATAACTCTCTTTGGAGCTTGAATGAGAAGCCCCCTTGGGTTAAAGCTTGGGTACCTGGTCTTACCTGAAAGATTAATATTTTTTCTAGCTAGCTATACAAGGAAAAATTCTTACCCAAGATAATTTATTCAAAAGAGGACATTAAATGCCTAATAGATGTATACTGTGTAAACATCAAATGAAATTGGCTAATCATATGTTCATCCATTGTCTTTATTCAAGGGAGGTTTGGGATAGCTTAACCAAGAACCTTGGGGTAAGTTGGTGCAAGCCAGGTAATGTATTGGATTTATTTTGTTAATGGAATAGTATGTTTAAAGGCACAATTTTGTAGGATTTAATTACCTAGTCTTTGCCTCATTTTCACTGGGGAGTCTAGAAGGAAAGAAACAATAGAATTTTCAGAGATAGAAAGGAACCTGCTTTTGTTCTGGTGGAAAAAATATATAGAAGCATGAAGGAAAATTACCAAGTTAGAAAGGGGGAAGATATTGAAAATGGTGGTAATAAGAAGGAGAAAGATAAGGATAGGAGGACTAAAAGATAGGAGGTGAAATGGTCACTCCCTCCTGAGGGATGGCATAAAGAAAATTTTGATGGTGCGGCTAAAGGAAACCCTAGACCTTCAGGTTGTGGAGGTATCATTAGAAATAGCTATGGTGGAGGGGTGGCAACTTTTTCCCACCCTTTGGGTTATCAAACAAACCATTATGTAGAAGCCAGTACTACATGCTACATGTGAAATTAGCTTTGGACATGGGAGTTAAAAAATTATGGTTGGAGGGGGATTCAAATAACATCATAAGGTGTATTAAAGGGGACACCCAACCATCATGGTCCATAGCTAATATTATTGAAGAGACCCACTCCTTGTTTGGCAATTTTCAAAGTTTCCACATCACCCATGAAAATAGGGAAGCAAATTCTGTGGTAGACTAGTTTGCCAATGAAGCAATTAGGCAAGAAAAGGGGATGATTTGGAATTTGGGCAGAAACATCCCAGAAGAAGCAAAAAGCCTAATTGAGTTGGACAAAATCTAGGGAGGTACAGTGGATATCTAATTGTTATAATGGTTATTAAGAAGAGTTGGGATTGAGTAATTATAATTATGGTGTTTACAAAAAATATAGTCAAATGAGGTTATTAGTGTCAAATCGACACATTTCTTGGGTCATTTTTTTTCTCTTCCTTTACCATTTATGGGGAAAAGAAAGATTTATTGGTGATTATTAGAGAGGTGGCCATCAGGGTTTTTAGAAGTTGTAGAAGGGATATCAGAGGTCAAAGTTTATGAGAATAGTTAGTGTTGAAAATACAAAAATGGTGGGGGAGAGACATAGGAAGGAACTTGTTGGTGAAGCAAATAAGTGGAAGCAAAGGACTAAAGTCTGGGAAAAGTTAGAGAAGGGTGGTATAGCCAACTATATTACTGAACTTCATGGTTTTGACCCTATGATCACTAATATTATGGTTGATTCATGGAAGGATAGGAGGGTTAAAGTGGATGAGGTTTAGTTTTAGGTCATTGAGGAAGTCATTGCTCTTGTAACTAAAATTTTGGTAGAGGGGCTGAAGTTTTACAAAGACAAGAAGATGTCAACAAATGCTGTGAAGGATTTTGCAAAAGATACTGAGGAGAGAAAATGAACTGGTAGAGTATGAAACTTACTATGAAATGGATTCAATCAAGAAGTTATGGAGGTATGTTTTCTAGACTGCTATAGAGTATATTTCTTTGGACACTAGATTTGATAGAGTAAGAACACACCATTTTGTTTTGCTCAATCACTTTCGTTATGATCTCAAGATTTCATTCCCTTTTTATTTATTTATTTCAATGTTTAATGGTATTTCTAGGCACAAGAAGAAACCCAAGCTTTGAATCCAACCTTTCATGAGGGGTTATTGCTTCTAATTTATGAGCATTTCAAGGCTCAAATCATAAGCAAAACCCCTCTGTAGGGCATGGACACATCTGTTGATATGGGAAGTTCTAGCTTCTTGTCTAATTGAGAGGATGTCCAAAGTATTAGTTTGGAGGGTGAAGAAAATATTTTTCCTGGAAAAAAGGCCAAGGATTTAGAGAAGAAATCATCGTTGTCAATTAAAATCTCATGTAGGAAGATTCCTAGAGGACACAGATCTAAAGCTTTAAGCTAGGGAGGTGAAGAGTATGAGGAAGGGGGTGATATGGAAATTGACAAAGAGAGTGAATTGGAGGCAGAAACTAATATAATGAAGCCAGTGGCTAAAAAAGAGGAGGTCTAAAGAGAAGGATGTAGAGGGAATTTTGGAATCTAGGCTGAACCTCTCTGCCATTTCTCTTTCCCCTATTCATCCTTAGGAATAGGACAAGGAGAAGAAAGATGGTGAGGGAGGAGAGGTGGTAATTAAGTATAGGTGCATGACTTTTAGAAACTTTAATGTAAAAACCTCCAAAATGGGTATAGTTAGAAAGGCTATGAACCCACAAATTTTAGAAGATAAACAAGGTCAGCTCTAGTTATAGGATCTCATTGATCTAGCAATAGTGGCCATAACATATAATGCAATGGAAATAGGTATGAATTTTCTTAATAATTCTTGAAATAGTATGATTGACAATTTTAGGTCTATCAAATGGCTTTACCATGAATTGGAGGAGTTCAAAGAAAAAATAGGCCAACTGAAAAAATAAAAGGAAGATGTTAGAATGTGGTAATTTGAATGAATAGGGGGATCGACTTAGTTTAGCTAAGAAGAGAATATAGAATTTGGAAAACTAGAATCTCAATCTGGAAAATCAAATGATATCCATTCTAACTTCTATCAATGATAATATCTCATCCCTAACTAGAATGCTAAAAGCCAGAGGTCTTCTAGATGAAAATGAGGAAAAGGACAAAGAAAGAGCCAAAATGAAAGAGGATGTGATGACTAACATTACCTTCAGTAACATGGATCAGGATGGTCAAAAGAAGTAGGAGTAAATGGCTGAGGAAATTAACAAAGCCTATGAAGTAATGGAAACAATGCAGGAGCTCAAAAGAAAGATAGAGAAATAACTTTGGTTTTTATTTTCCTTTCTTTTGGACTGTTAAACTATTGTAGGTTTTTTGGTTAGTTGGTTTTTTGTCTATCTATTATATTGGCCCTTTGGTTGGCCTGTAATTTCTATCTAGGCTTTAATTGCTTATTATCATCCTTTGGCTTTTTGTCTATCTGTTATATTGGCCCTTTGGTTGGCTTTTATTTTTTGGTTGGGTTTTAACTGCTTATTATCAGCCTTATAATATGTTTTAACTCTCAGGTTTCAGGATTCCTATAAAACCTTTTTTTCTTATCAAAAACTATTATAAACAACAACTAAAACTAAGAAAATTCTTTCATACCTCTGTCAATGGCTCTAAACTAGCCATCGATGTAGCAACTCCATGATTAATGGACTAGCAAAGATGAGGAGTCTCAGAAATCAACAACAACATGTCATATAATACAATTTTATGTAATATGACACATGAAACAAATATGATCAAACAAATTAAATTAACATTAAACAAATGTACCTCTACAAAGCTCATAACAAGCCTAGGCTCAGAGTCCCTTGTGAGTTTTGATGGTCCAGTAGAGAATTGATGCACATGGATAATTTTTTTTGTCAATCCTTCATATGATTACTTAATAAATATATGCATTACTTTAAATGATTAAATTGATACATACCTCTTGACTTGTCAACGAGACATAAAATGGGGCTGGGGAATCTGTACTAGGGCCATCAACACTCTTTCCCTGAATTTTGAACAATGTCAATACATGCTAATTAATTAGTCATTCACTATACATATGAAATGTGATCAAATTAGTTTATTATAATTATAATTTACCTATGTGTCAATGCCAAATGTGTCACTTAAGAACTCATCAGTGACAAGCCCATCATCCATACTATCTCCAACATGACTGTCAAATGTGCATAAGGATCCACATGATGTGCACATGTAACCGTGATGTATAGAAGGCTCCTCCTCAACTGATGGATTGGTGCAATGAATGAGGGTCTACTTCAAAGCATTGATAGTCCCTAGAGTACTAGTCTCCACATGTTCCTTCACAACTGAAAGAATAATCACATGCTCGCCCTGTGGCTTGACAACAGGCACCCTAACTACATTAGGGTTATGATGTGCCCCTGATCTCTCAAATGATGACCCCCCACCTCTACCTTGAGATTCTAATATATCAAAATAATTAGAGATCTCCTCAAGGAAAAATTTACAATACAATTTCTTTAAGAAATACGTAGGAATCTTGTGATTATTGCACAAAGGGGCATCAAAGACCATCCACCATCTATCCCAAAAGTTATTTCTAATATCATCATGTATGCACCAATGGATGTGGAACCTTTTAGTTGTATGTTTAATAATTTTTTGTTCTCCAAGATTTTTTTAAAATGCACAAATGCTACCTTTTGCTATTTCCTTTTTCCTTACATCTTTATAAGATAATTTGTTTGCATAATATCTTCTTTATTCATTCCTCTTAACATGCCAAATATCTAACTAACCACTAATAGAAGCTACATGGGTCATAATAGACTTAAGGGAGGATGCCAATTATGCTCTCATAGAATTGGTTTTTCCACAAGCTTTCAACCTACCAATGAGTGCTTCTAATTCATTTTTCCCTATTTCTATTTCATTCATTATGTTATCTTGGATGCTAGGAGGAGGTCTTTCAATCAGTGGACATTGCAAAATTTCTTGCTCTTCTTGTGGAGGGTTTTGATTTTCATCTTGTGGGGGGTTTTGATTTGGATCTTGTGAAGGGTTTTTATTTCTATTTTGTTGAGTAGGCTGGGAATTTGGTAGTTCATTATTCAAATTTCTTGATAAGAAACCAATTGCATTCTAAATAAATAAACAAGTTTAAAGAAAAACTAAAAACACATTCAAAACAATGTAAGAACTTATAAAACAATGCAAAAACAAGTAGAAAACATACTACATGATCCCGATCTTGATCTTCAATGACAAGGAGGCATTTTGAGGAGGCAGGTGAGAAAATTCTTCAAGTTTTGCAACCGGTGTGTGCACCGTTGAGGAGAAAGAATGTAGCAACAAAAACAAATGAAATGGGTTTTGGGTTTGCAGCCCATATATAAAAAGTTGGGATTTTAAAAAGTGTACATGTGCTATAACGCACATGCTACATGAGTGCTATAGTGCATGTGCACTTTTAGAATTTAAAAAATTCATGTTTTTGGCACCACAAGTTGGTGCACTTACCCAATCCTCCAAGAGGATCTGAAATGTAGGATTTCATGATGTCTTCTTGCCATCTTATTATAGATTATATCTCATGGGAAGTCCATAATGGGGATGATGTGTTGTTCTAGTTGGATTCATGGAGTGGCTATGTTCCTTTAATTAGAGAGGCTCAATTTCTTGATATTTATGGAAGGGTTATTGATTTTTGGGGATAATGTTTGACATATGTTGATCATGTGGAGATTAATTTGGGAAGAGTTGTTTGGAAGGATCTTAGGATGTTCCCTATCAATTGTGAAGTGAAATTACTTCTAAAAGGTATTCTTGGTAATTTAATAATTTTTTTATCTCCAAAACTAGATAAAATTACATGGCTTCCCTGTACTTCTGGACAATATTCTATTAAAGTTAGCTACCAAACCCTTCAAGAATGAGATCTTCAAATTGGCAAGCAATGTGCATATAAATTCTATTGGATAAATGGCATTCCTCCAAGGGTGGGTACATTCACTTGGATGACATTAAAACATCAAGTATTGACTGGAGATAGACTATGTAAGTTGAAAATCTCAAATCCCATCAAGTGTGTTTTATGTGTGGAGTCTTTTGAAGATGTAGATCATCTATTTCTACTATGCCCTTGTGTTACTAAATGTTAGAAATTTGTGATTGCTAAACTTCACTATATGTCACCCTTACCATCTAAGCTTTGGGATCTTCTACAAGAATGGCTAGTTTTGTATTCATATTCTCCTTTTTTTAATCTATGGATCATTATCCCTATTATTGTCTTCTCATGAATATGGTGGAAAAGAAACAAAAGGATATATCACAATTCTCCCTCTTCTCTTGAGGTTGTTCATGATAGAATTCTTGCATTAGTGTTTGAATCATTAAATACTTTTATGATAAATAAAGTTTCAAATAGCATTAGGTTTTCTTCTTGGGACAATGGTATTCTCAAAGTATGGCATTGTCTTAGGATTTTGATATTGAGTTCCTCCATACCTAAAGGGAAAGTTAATAGGAAATAGATTAGATGGTGTTGTCTCTCATTTTTTATGGTTAAATTAAATTTTGACGACACATCAAGAGGAAATCTAGGAATTTTGAGAGAAGGATTATGTATTAGAGATTCTAGAGGGAATCTAATTTTGGCTAAGGAAATACCACTTGTTCAAGGAATTAATAATCAAGATGAGACCTTTTCCCTTGTACATGGTATTCAAAGTGCACTATTGCATGGTATTTCTGAGATTTATGTTGAAGGGGATTCCCAACTTATCATTCAAGCTATGCAACTAAGATCTTGTCAAAATTGGAAATTAATTTACATTCTCGAGCAATGTTGTGCTCTATTGGATAAATTTTCCTCTTATGTGGTTTCTCATACATATAGGGAGGGGTATTCACTTGTTGATTAGATGACCAATTTCACAATTGATAAAGGTCAAAATATTATCACATCTACCATGCAGTGTCAAGTGATTACTTTCGAATATTTTTGAAATTTTGAATAAAGAGGGTGATTTGACTAATTATTCTAATTAGCCAATATGTGAATGCAGTTTAGGGTTTTAGGCTCTAAAAACTATTAAGATTTTGGGTACTTTGACAACATGTATGGTTTTTGTGAATCAAATGTATCTTATTGAGGGATGCAAGCACATATTTTGACATTTTCTATCATCTTTAATATTTTTGGTTCTCATGAGTTTTGGTGACATCAAACTAGTTGCTCATTTCTAATATTATGTCATGGAAGACATGATGGCATTATTTTTCAAATTTTATATGAATATTGGCATGATGACATGGAATGAGCCTACATTGTCAATGTAAAAGTGATTTGTTGATGTAATTATGGCTAATTAAGGGTTGTTAATGGTCACATTATACCAAATCTAAGGTGAGGGATTGTATACTCTAAGATTAATATGAACACACTAGAGCACATCACAAATCATAATTAATTTGTACTTGTTATGCATCTCACAATGTCATTTTTCTAGGACAAAGCAAAGGATATATTTCTAGAAAAATCTTTTACAAAGCCTCCATACTTGGACAAATGACAGATTGGTGTATTATCACATGCTTTTCCCCATTTGAACTATGATGTTTCCCAAAGCTAGATCCAGTCTTTTGTAAAAGTTAATCTTTTTTTCAGTAATTAAAATGTGGCCCTATGATGAGATATTTAAATTTATGCTTTCTTAAGACATGTTAGGAGGTGATCCTTTCACACAAATTTTTTTCTGAACTTATTTCATTGGCATTGCCTCATTGTGTTAAAACTTCTTTTCTAGTCATAAGTTCTCCAAATTTATTGATCAAACCCTAGTTGCCAAAAATGTGACAGAAGGCCATCATTTCACATTTCAATGGATGAAATGGTTTCCCTATTACCTATGCCTATTTCTAGCACTACAAAAAAAGGTTACCTTTTTAGCACTAGAAAATCTTGCTTACCACTGTGACAAATAATTATGAGTTTGTACAATTTAGGCACAAAAGAACATAACCATTAGTTACTACTAATAGAATAGCCATTGGTTAATACTAACATAATTTGTTTATGAAAGAATTTGGTATAGCTCTGATACCATGTAAAAATTTGCCTAAGGGAAAAATTCACCAAGGAACTAAGAACTCAAACACAAGCACAACTATAGACCAAAAATGGATATGATCAATTAATCAGAGTATGTCCTAATACATTTCTCTATTTAGTATATGATGTATATACAAACACACTAGGAGTGCCTGTATATAAAGGCCTCTCAAGAAGCACCTAGAATGTCTCTAGAAACAACTAGGAGATAAGATCAGCATTGACAACTAAGCACACACCTTATCCAACATTCTAGATGAGTGGATAAGATTAGGAAGGTTGTAGACACCATGTGTATAAAAGAGGTGTGGACTCCTATGTTGTTAACATGACAACTCACAAGAGTGCACATACTCCTAGGTGACTAATAAATAAATATTAAAATAATGCATTAACCTAAGTAAACTTAAATAACTGTAAATAGTAAATACTTATTTACACCAACACCCCCCCTTAAGTGCAACTTAGGGGAATGCCCTTAAGCTTATGAAAATTAGGATGAAGTGCATAATGGGTCTCGGCTACTAGGCCATGTTAGGTACCCATGTACATAATGAAATGAAAATCTTTCATAAAGTGGGGAAAGAGGGAAAATCTAATGGGAAAAACCCTTCCCCAAAAAGAGAGATGAAAGAGGATGCATGGATGGATGGAGTAATCAAGACCCTCCCATTACGACATACATCCAGTATATACAAGAGAAAAATGGAGAAGGACAAAACCCTGTAAGAGGAAAAAGTCCCCCCCAAAAAAGAGAAGAAGGAGACGAGGTAGTCCCCCCCCCCCAAAAAAAAGTAGTGTGTCAATTAGTGAAAAATGCTCTGACATAGAAGCTGATCCATGACCTTTGAATGATGTTCCTCCCCTTTGGAAGAAATAAATGCAAGGGTACCTATGAGATGCATCTTCTAGATGGAGAAGGAATCTCTATGATGATCAGTGTCATTGAAACCTGTTCAAGTGTCCCTACGTCGATACTGATGATGGCTTCCTCCAAAATTATTGAGAAGAAGTATAGATCAAACAAGGAGTGACGTAGAACCTATTTCAGGAAACCAACAATCTTCTCAAATGACAAAGAGACCTCCTATAGATCCTATGCATAAGTATCCACAATCACATTAGCTTGTAAAGATGGATCATGTAGAGGATGGGCTTGAGTGTCAGAGTGGGCCCTCGCAAAAACTATAGAAGAATCCTTAGGAAAGAGAAGCTATAAATCATCATAAAAGTCTCCCATATCTGCTGTGTGTGACTCCAAGAATAGAGTTGAAATGTCTAGCAAGAAATCATCACCTGGAAGACCATGTGTACTCTACAATACTAAAGTACATGAATCTATCACTATGGAAAAGGATGAAGTATCCACCTCAAATAAAAGATGAATGTCATCAAGAATGTCTCCCACATCTTCAATGTGAGACTCCATGAACAGGCCAACAAGGACAAGAAGGATTTTTTTGCATGAAGGTAGAGTAGGAAGACATAAAGGGTCCTATTGCACTAAATCTAAATAATTTATGGCTGAAACAAGATCGGTAGGAGCAACAGGAGCATCTAGAGGTGTGATCTCATCTGAAGATGAAGAAACCATAGCTGGAGTGACTAGATGTAGAATGCCCTCTAGAGATGGAGGATCAAAAGGATCTCCATATGCTTCCCAAATAGACATCCAAATATATAAGGAAAATGTGCCAATCTAAGAGGAGAAAAAGATTCCTTAATCATACTTTTAGATAGAAAGTGATGAAGGTTTACAACATGTGTCCAATTAAAATGTGGTGGCAATGAATAGAGATAAGCAAGCAATTCTGAATGGTCTCTTAGATGATCAACTATCAAAGTTCTTTATTTTTTATAGTTCCTTGTTTTCAACTATGGTCTAATACTAGACTAACAAATCTGACAAGACTCCATGAGATCAATCAATGAACCCCCAAAGAATCAAAGAACCCATCCTAATGAATGATTTAGGCACTTGATAGCCACTTGCCAATTTAGGGCCAATTTTTTAAAGCAGTATTTTGTCTACAAAACCTATAATCTAATTTCAAATTTGGAAAGTAGACAAAAAAAATACACTTTCAAAAAAAATGGAACCTGATTTAGAGTCCAGATGAGCTCGAACTAAGCATTTTAAGTGGAAAAAATCAAAATTTTGGAGTTGCAAAAAAATTTAGAAACAAAGATCTTAAACCACCTGCACTAATGTGTAGATCACAAAATTCTACCCCAAAACAAAAAAAATTCCTTGCAAAAAGGAGTCTATATGAGGGAGATATCGTTTCTTCTATTATTTTTTCTAAATCACCGTCGTGCTTCCAAAAATCAAATGGCTCTAGATTTTGCCTCAGATGTCTGATTTGGATGAAACAAAATATGATTTAGGGGTTTTTTGACCTTCTAAATGTGATGCAAATATCTGATTTGCACCAGCAAACTGTAATTTTCACCTACAAAAAATCTCTTCTATGGCCCTATGGCAAAAAAAAATTCAAAAAATAATGTAGATTTGAAAAAAATAGCAAAGATGCAAATGAAAAAAAATGCAGATCTGAAAATTAAATGTACATATCTGAAATGATCATACCAATGCTGTAAATCGATCCTTTAGGTGCTAGTTTGTAAAAAAATTTGCCTCGCAATCGACTTTGGCCTAGGGTAGGCAACTTTATAGCTGATTTTCACCGAATCAGCATTCTGGATGCAATGGCAAGGTTAGATCTAGCATTGGACACTCCCAATTTCTATAGTACTCTAGATTCAGGCTGAGGTGTTGAAGCAATAGTGGTCTTGAATGGCTATGTGATGAGAAAATCTCCAAGAGCTCTGATACCATGTA
Organism: Cupressus sempervirens; assembly: GCA_028749045.1. Taxonomy (NCBI): domain Eukaryota; kingdom Viridiplantae; phylum Streptophyta; class Pinopsida; order Cupressales; family Cupressaceae; genus Cupressus; species Cupressus sempervirens. The sequence continues at coordinate 411,913,070 of CM053784.1, forward strand.
AGAATTTGGTATAGCTTTGATACCATGTAAAAATTTGCCTAAGGGAAAAATTCACTTAGGAACTAAGAACTCAAACACAAGCACAACTGTAGACCAAAAATCGATATGATCAATTAATAAGAGTATGTCCTAATACATTGCTTTGTTCAGTATATGATGTATATACAAACACACTAGGAGTGCCTGTATATAAAGGCCTCTCAAGAAGCACCTAGAATGTCTCTAGAAACAACTAGGACATAAGATAAGCATTAACAACTAAGCACACACCTTATCCAACATTCTAGACGAGTGGATAAGATTAGGAAGGTTGTAGACACCATGTGCTTAATTAGTGTGCTAACTCCTATGTTGTAGACACCATGTGCATAAAAGAGGCACGAACTCTTGTGTTGTCAACAGGACAATTCACAAGAGTGCACATACTCCTAGGTGACTAATAAATAAATATTAAAATAATGCATTAACCTAAGTAAATTTAAATAAGTGTAAATAGTAAATACTTATTTACACCAACAGTTAATCATTAGCCTCCATTTACACATGGTTTGTCTCGCTTATAATTTAAATTCTAAAACTTACTTTACACCTCTCACTCATTGTGATGAGTTTTAGGGTTAGATTAATTTATTATTATTATGAGTTTTAGGGTAAGATTAATTAATTATTGTAGTAATTTTCAAAATAGTTTGTATTTAAATAGAATACCTAATTAAAAATTATATATTTTAATTTTTTTTTAAATTAGGTTTTAGATTTTAAAAGTATTTTCAATGTAATATTAAGTGTATTCAAATATTTATGTTAATATTAAAAATATTTTGAAATTAGATATTATTATTTAAGAATTTAATATTCTTAATATTAATAATATATATGTATATATATGTATGTATGTATGTATGTATGTATGTATTTATGTATATATATAACATATATATGTATATACATATGTGTATAAATATATATATATATATATTTATATATGTATGTATGTATGTATGTATGTATGTATGTATGTATATCAGTTTCGTATGGCAACCTTTAAAGATTCCCATTTCTCATCATGTTGTCATTGTCATGTTGTTTCTCATTTCTAGTAACTATGGATTAAACTAGGGAAAGCAAAAGATAGAGAACCCATGTAGATTTTTGAGGGGTGTTGCATTTTCCTTTGTCGACAAATGGAACACCATGCACTTAATTTGACGATCTCTCTACCAGTTTTGCAAGATTGTGAGTTGGTCATTGGAATTGTGCCTAGAATTAGGCAAGTATTTTAAAATCTCTTGCCTCATTTGTAAGAATGTAGTCCAAAATATCATAGGTGATGAGGTCCTTTCTTCTATATCTTCACATGTTTTGTTTCCATGGACAATCTTACATAGAACCCATAGTTTCTGAGGATGGCATGTTGGAAGTGCTTTTGTCCAAGAGTAGTCCCTAAGTTCTTGAAATATAATTTATATAGGGAAACTAGCTTTGTGAGTGGTATTTTTTCAAATGAATTTTTTGTAAGTTATTAAATTAGCAGATTAAATCAATCAACGAAGAAGATAAAATATAGTGATAATTATTTATCTGGTTCCACACAACTTTACCTATGTCCACACTCAAAATAGGGAACAATTATATTAACAAAATATCTGATAAAATATAATACTTGACTGCACAAGTCATTTATAGAAAGTTCAAAAAATACAAGAGGGAGAAGGAACAATTATGAATGTTAGATTTCATATCCCAACATTTTCTATTGCAGAAAACTCTATATATCTCATCCTTTGAGAACATTAAACTCTCTTTCCAGTTCTAGGATTTGGAGTATACATTTTAATTTATTGCAAGAAATTGTAGGGCCTTCAAAGCTTTGATGGTTAGGAAAATCCATGTGTAGGTTTTTTATATTTTTAATTTGGTCTTTGAACATGGTGAATATCATCTCATTCCTCCTATAGTCCCATATTTTGCATCAAAAATGGTTAATGATTCGGCTTGGCAGTGTGATATGGTGGATGTTTTGGCTTCAGACATTCAAACTACAAATGGTTTACTGTGTGTTCCAAGACAGGATGATTCATGGGCTTCAACTTTGATGACTATCTCAACATGTTGGAAGAATAATGGCATGCTCAGGCTAGTTTTTCTGGTATTCATATCAGATGGAAATCATGGTTTTCTTCTTTTTGCCAACATTTTGGTATCACCACGGTCTAAATATATTATGTCTCTCATTTCTCTTTAGCTTCTCTATGAGTCAGGTGTTATTGTATAAACTAGTACTATGATATGTATGCAAGTTGGGGTTCCTAGTGTTGGGTCAAGCTGGATCTCTTTCTCTTTTGTGAATTTAGTCATTGTCAAAAAAAAATTATTGTAGTTAAGGCATGCTAGTCCTTGGTCTCATTGTAGTTAGTTAGTTGAGGCTATAGCTTCGCTATGGGGTCTTTTGGACCAATTTTGAATGCTTCACTAGTAGTATTTTGTAATCTCAACTTTTATTATATTAATAAATGTATAATCTTTTATTTATTTCATTAAATATATATATAATAATAATAGGTACTAATTATATATTAAATAATTTATAATGATCATGTATTAACTATGTATAAAATAATTATATAATAATCATGTACTAACTATATATAAATTAATTATATAATAATTAATTTTAACTTTAATAATTTATAATATATATTTGTAATTATATAATAGTATATAATATTTTTTAGTAACTATATATAAAAATTGGTTCTCCCTTCCAATTATACTATAACTATATTATACCAAGATTATATATAAATTAAAAATCGGTCTCATTTTTTAGTTTGGAAAATAAAAATCAATAGCTAACTTTAAAAATGGTCCTCACTTCCTTTGCATTTGAATTTGGCGCCATGATTTGGGTGCATATATTGGGTGCTTGGTCCAATTTTCTTGAGAACTTTTACCAAAATATTTTTATGTTATTGCAGACCCAACAATCATGTTTTTTTAAACTTTTTCCACAAGTTTCAACATTGTTGCATTGAAAAAATCAAAGGGCTTGGGGCCCATTCTTTCAAAAGGTGGCTAAATTAGTTCTCTAAATAGGGAACAATAGTCATCAAAAGTCTACATCCAAAAGGAATCTATCGAATGAAGAAACCAAAGCCTATAGGGAAAGAGATAGAGAAAATCACTGAAAGAAGAAACAAATTATGTTAAATGTGAATCAAGTTGAGCATGTAATTCTAGTTTATAGTGATGAGGATGTTGAATTTGAAAATAATATTGATATTAATGTTTTGAATGATAGTGTATTGATTGAAGATGAAATTATAGAGTTGGAAAATGAAAATGTACCAATCAAGAATGACAATGCAAGCATTGAAAATGTGGAGAATGAAAATGCAAAATCAGGGAATGAATATGAAGGGATTAACAATGACAAATTTTCATAAGAACCCTTCATATCTCCTAATTATAACCAAAATGAAGGTCATTGTAGATGACCAAAATGATTAATTGAAATTGATAAAACTACTGTTAGAAAATTTGAAGGGAAGAGATCACGAAGAACTATTCGATTATTGGCCTCAAAACTATATGATATTTTTTTGCAACAAGACATTGGTGGAGAAATTTCAAGTTTTTTTGCAATTGGTAAAGATACAAAAGATGAGACCTACGTGATCCAAATTGACGATTCGTGTCAAATAGAAAATGGAGACAAATATCATTATTGTGAAGAATCTTTTTACTACTATAAATATAATTGGGAAAAATATCATGTAGAAGGACAAGAGAGTTTCTAAAAGGTTTATTACAACCTCCTTGGTAAGTCATCAGTTTATAAAGGGTAGATTTATTAGACACGTGTGTGTTGACTTGAACATAAATTGTACTACTTTTGAGTAGAGAAGTTTGAAGGAGAGAGAGAATTGATGATCTTGTTCGAACTAATACATTGGCATATAGTTGGAGACTTCCACATTTTGATAAGAAGCTAACCAATCATGTTAAGCAAGATATTGCACAATTTTGACACTCTAGCTCAAGAGTGTCACCAATTATGAAGGATGTGTTGAAGTTGTGAATTGGAAATAAACACCACAGCCCACATCCAAAAAATTATTTGGAGGTAAGACAAACAATGTTGTTCAAACAATATTGTGAATCTCATCCAACATTGCATATATCATAAAGGGATTTTGGATCAATGAAGCCATTTTATTGTGTGAAACTTAAGCTTTGAAATACATGTTATTACAAATATCACATTGAATTTTCTATGCACCATTAAGTACTATGCTCCATCTATTCCACTTTGCATACTAAATGAAATGTTGGAAATTTGTAGTGCTAGTTTGCTTCCAAAATGATCAAGAGAGTTACTAGATGAATTCTTATGTCCTAAAGATGATGGTTTCTTTTTGTATAATTACTTAAATGATAAGTGATCTGAATATCGTGGTTTATGAAAATTTATGACATATTTCCATGAGAGATGCGAAGAAGATCTTGGAAAGATATAGTTTCAAAGAGGGTATACAGAGGTGATGACAATCTCTTGAGAGCCAAAATAGAGATCCTAAGAGGTAAATTTGATGACATGAGAATGATGGAAGGTGAGAACATAGTACAATACTACATAAGAGTCAAAGAGGTTGTGAATTCTATTCGTGGTGAAAATGGAGAAATCAAAGATGAAATGGTAATAAGAAAGGTATTGAGAACTCGACTCCCTATATATAGCATTAGAGTTTCTAAAATTCAAGAACTAAAATGTACACTAGGTAACACTTTGACCTTAGAAGGTGTAATTGGTAGACTTATTGTTTTTGAGATGTCTAACTTTGATAACTGCACACCTGCTACTATTGAATCTGCATTTAAGTCACAATTAGTTGTTAGCTCAAGAAAAGGAAAATATGTGAAGAGTGACAATGATAGTTTTGGTGATGAGATTGATGAAATTGAAGCCCTAATTACAAAAATATTTGGAAGAGGAAAAGACAAATATAGAGATAAACTACCTATTATATGTTTTTCATGTAACAAAGTTGGTCATATTTTTGCTAGGTGTCCTAACAAAGAAGATAAGGATGAAAGAAAGGAAAGTACTTGTACAAAGGAAGAAGAGATGAAAAGAACTACAAGAGAAACAAGGATGAAAAAGGTAAGAAATATTTTTATATTGTTGAAGAAGAAACTAATAATGAATCTAAGAATAATGATGATGAAGTTATATATGTTTCTATGAAAGAAGATTTTGATGAAGATGAGAAAACTACATTGATTTCATATGTAAACAAAAGTGGCAGATGGATAATTGACATTGGATGCTCTAATTATATGGCTAGTGATAAAGATAAATTTGAGGATATTGGTCCATACAAAGGTGGAAGTGTTAAATTTGGTAACGATATCCCATATGTTGTGAAAGGTAAAGATATTATTCAACTGACTAATGAGATAACATGTGACAATGTTTTCTGGGTTGAAGGACTCAAGTATAATTTGTTGAGTGTTTCATAGTTGAACAAATCAAGTTACAGAGTTCAATTTGACAATAGGAAAGCCAAGATACATGATGTTGATGGCAAGCTGATTGGAACTAGTGATCAAACAAGAGGTAACTTGTTCTATCTAGATTTATCAAAATGAGACATGTTTGTTTACACAACAAGAAGATGTTTGGTTATGGAACAGAAGATTATGTCATGTGAACTTTGACAATTTGGTCAATATAATTAAAATGAAGAAAGTAAGAGGGTTACCTAAACTAAAGAAGCCTGACAATGCTATGTGTAAACAATTTCAATTGGGAAAAATGACCAGGTCTAGTGTTAAGAGAAAAACATACACTACTAATGATATTTTGGAATTGGTTCATACTAACTTATGTGGACCCATTGATGTTCAAAGCTAATGTGGAAATAAGTATTTCATTCTATTTATTGATGACTACTCTAGGATGATGATTGTTATGTTTCTTAAAGCTAAATCTCATTATTTTCAATTATTTAAGTGGTATTTAACCAGAGTTGAAAAAGAGTAGGAAAGAGTCTGAAGTGCTTGAGATCTTACAGAGGTGGTGAATTCATTTCAAATGATTTCAATACATTCTTAAATGATAGAGGAATTAAAGGAAAAATTTTAGCACCAAAGACCCCTTATCAAAATGGAATAGCTAAAAGAAGAAACATATCAATAATGGATTGTGCAAGGACATTAGTGATGGAGAAGAGTGTATCAAAGAAATATTGGAGAGAAGTTGTTAGTATTGTTTTCTATACCTTGAATAGAGTACAAGTCAAGAAAAGTACAAATGCCACACCTTTTGAACTATGGTATGGATATGCTCATAATGTAAAATATTTCAAAATATTTGGAAGCAAATGCTATACACTTAAAAATAATAGGAATGGAAAACTTGATGAAAAAAGTGATGAAGGTATATTCCTAGGGTACTCCTCCAAAAGTAAAGCTTATAAGTGTTTAAACTTTAACACTAACAAAGTTGTGGAAAGTACAAATGTGAAAGTTGATGAGTTTGCAAAAAGAAGTAATATTTCATGTAATCAAGAACTTGAAGATTATAGTAAATTCATCTATGTGGATGATGATGCTCCCAACACTCAAAATGAACAAGCAAATCAAGTTTTAGTTTTTCAACAAACAGGATCTGATGTAGTGCAACAAATTACCAAGTAATAGAGAGTAGGTGTCAAACAAAAGACTGAAGATGTTGAGTTAGAGATAGGGAATGTCGACCATTAGATAGAAAATGCCAAGCATGTAGAACATGAACCAGATCTTGAACAAGAATGAGGAAATGAGACCGAGATTATCTTTCTAGATGAACCTAAAGAAGAACCAAAAAGGAAACTACATGTGCTAGTAAAATATGTGAGAAGACATCACAAACTAGACCAAATCATTGGTGATGTTGAATCAAGTTTTATGACAAGAAAAGACTCAAAGATGATACATGCTTACTTTGTGAATTTTGAGCCCAAGATAGTGAAAGATGCTTTAGATAATGAAGATTAATTTTAGGAAATTAATGAGGAAATTGACTAGATTGACAAGGACAATACTTGGACTGTAATGCCAAGACCTAAAGACAAAAATGTCATTGGGACAAAGTGGGTTTTCATGAAAAAACTCAATGAAAAAGGAGAAGTAACAAGAAACAAGGAAAGACTAGTATGCAAAGGATATGCTCAAGAAGAAGGAGTTTATTATGGAGAAGATTTTTCTCTTGTGGCAAGACTTGAAGGAGTCATAACTTGAATTACATATTCAACCTACTAAAATTTCAAGGTATATCAGATGGATGTCAAATCTACATTTTTAAATGGTATACTTGAGGAAGAAATATACATTGAATAGCCTGAAGGATTTGTAGATCCATATAAGAGGAGCATACATAGGTACATTGGAACTCATTGTATGTTTTCTTTGGAATGAGATGTCAAAGAGGGAGATTTTCTATCATGTCACAGAAATTTGATTGTTGAAGACAATTGGTTGTATATTTTCTTTGATGTTACACAAAATGTCATACCTTTACCAGTCAGTATATGTCGAGATCACTCAGGAAATGAAGATAGTTTCATGTGTCTACCAAGAATTCTAGTATTTTTCACATTTAGAATCTAGTGTCTACTAATTCCACTTGGGCATTAAGGAGAAGTTTGCAAAAGTTGAGTGTTAATCAAGCTCACTTGAATAACAAAGGAAATTTGGATGGAACCAGTGTTAACCGAGCTCACTTGGTTACCAAAGAAAGTTATGAAGATATAGTATTAACTAAGTTCACTTGGTTAACACAAGAAAATCATTTATGAGTTAGTGTCTACTCAGCAGGGTTAGCTAACGAAGGATTTTTCTTGTTTTGGCATATTCAGTTTAATTGATTTGTTTGTTGGTTCTAGCCAATTGAGGAGATGAATATAAATTATTCTAAGATATATTCAAGCTGACTTGAAAATGTTTATGATATAATTATAAGGTCAAGTTGAAGATTGAATGTTTGTAAGTGGATGGAAGAGAAAATGCTTAGAGGAAGTGAATTATAAGGATAAGAAGAGTATCCTTAAGGAGATGAAACGATACATTCAATCAAGAAGGATCAAGAAATTGAGTTGGAATTGACATATGAAATCAGAAATATAGTTGCATTAAAAATTAGGTCATATCATTGTTACTCTCTAACCATTGTAGCAATGAACTAAATCTCTTAACAGAGTTGGCTTAACAGTTATTTGTAAATCCTCTAACAAGGTGACATTTCTAGATTGAAGTATCTAAAACACCTCTAACAAGACCACTCCTAACAGGGTGATTAAATCCTCTAATAGGGTCACACCTAACATTGTGTTTTGTAACCTTTAACAGAGTTGGCTCCTAATAGGGCTCACTTCAAAAGAGTGAAAATCAGTAACTAGTTGTAAATGGTGGTTTTTCTCAAATTGGGTTTCCACGTTAAATGTTGGTGTCACTTGTGTTCATGCTATTTTTTTCATGTGTATGAAACTAAGTTAATTAAGGTTAATCAAATATAACATCATAAGATTTGCATGTTAAATATTTTTTGAGTAACAATTATTATTTCAATGGTTACCATGTTACAAGATATTGTTAATGTTAACCAAGTGTGTATGTGTTAATCAAGTAACAAAATTTTTAGCAGTGTTTATGTTTTGTATTGAAATCTAAGGGATCTGGAATTATTTTGTGGTAATTGATTCACCCCTCCCCTCTTAGTTTCTCCTCCTAGATTTCCAACACATGGTATATAAACTGAACAAAGCCCGTTATGGATTGGAACAAGCTCCAAGAGCCTGGTATGACAGACTGCATAACTATTTGGTAAATATTAGTTTTGAAAGGATAAATGATAACAATAATCTATATTTTAAGAATGGTAAGAAAAATTAAGTATTGTTCTCTAAAATATTTTTTGATGATATTATATTTGGAGGAAGTGATGCATTATGCAAAACATTTACTAATGAAATGAAGAAGGAATTTGAAATGTCTATGTTTGGTGAAATCAAATTCTTTGCTAGATTACAAGTATGTCAAATGAAGTTTGGTATTTTTATTACCCAATCCAAATACATCAAGGATGTACTAAAGACTTTTGGTATGAAAGATTCAAGGCTAGTGAGCACACCTATGTCTACAGGACATAAGCTATCAAAGAATGATGATTCTAGTAATGTGGACCAAACCTTATATAGATCCATGATTGGAAAATTTCAATATGGAATTCATAGAAGACCACATATTGCTTTAGCAATTGGGATAGTTGCTATATATTTAGAAAATCCTAAATAGAATTGCATGATGGCAGTGAAAAGGATAATGAGGTATCTAAAAGGTACAGAAGACTATGGATTGTATTACAAGAGAAGTGATAGATTTGAACTAAAGGTTTTCATTCACTCAGATTGGGTAGGAAATATTGATGGTCGAAAAAGCACTAGTGGAAGTGCATTATTTCTAGAAAAGAGATTGGTGTCATGGACAAGTAAGAAGTAGAATTGTATTTCTCAATCAACAATTATAGTCGAGTGTGTGACAAATGTAGTGAACTATTCAACCATTATGTGGATCAAGCAATTATTAAAAGGTATGAAAGAAGAAATCACAAATCTAGTAGTTATCTATTGTGATAACACAGGTGCTATTAACATTTCAAAGAATCATGTAATGCATACTAAGACAAGCACATTGCTATCAAGTATTACTACTTGAGGGAACTGGTTGAAGAAAAAGAAGTGAAGCTAGAATATGTGAATACCAAGGAACAAATTGCTGACATATTAAAAAAAATCTTACCTTTAGAAAGATGCTCATGAATATCTTATAGGTAAATTAGGGGTGATTCCCCTAACCAAGGATACTTAAGAAGACAAGGTGGATTGTATCACATGTGCTAATCAGAATATCACACAAAGTGATGAAATACAACTCTATTTTGGGAAATGCCTAAGGTAGATAGTCAAGTACAACATAATAGATCAATCATAGATAGATGATAGAAATCAGCTAGACATACAAAATCTAAATAATTCATATGTATGAATTTTTGAAGCTAAGTGTATTTGGCATTTTGTCAAAGAGGGAGAGATTACTACAAAGGGAGAGATACAATAAAGAAAGATAATATACAGAAATTACTACAAAGAGGGAGATACTGAAAGAATATACAAAGAGGGAGAGGTATACAAAAGTCAAAGAGGGAGAATCTACAAAAGGAGATTTATCATTTAAGAGGGGGAAAATTAGAAAAGAAGAATCAAAATGACAATAACAAAATATTTTGGATTGTATGGTAACTAAGTTATTACTAGTATTGAGGTGTTTGAGATGTTTCCATCAATGCCAAAGAGGGAGATTGTTGGAAACTTACAATTGGAATAATTGTTGTTTTATCATTGATGTCAAATCTAGTGATAAGACACATTTCTATCTAATCTAAATGTCATATCTATTTGATTGATGAAAATGATTTGAGAAGTTTCTCATAAAAAAAGAACCTAGAGGAAAGGTTGAATTATTAAAAGGAAGCTACAATGGACATTCGATTGTTAGACATTGATAAAGAAAAGTTATTGTTTATGTCTAAAAAATGAAGCTAAGCTAAGCAATAAATTAAAAGGCTAAGGAATGTTGAGTGATGTTAGTGCTAACCAAGCAACAGTTAGTGCTGAGAAAATCTAGTGTTGACCGAGTGTTAGTATCGATCGAGTAATTTTGTTGATGTCAAGTCTAAATATTTACAATAATAGAGTAATTAAATGATGACCGAGTGTTAAAATTTTGAGATTGTTGAGTATTAGTGTTGAGAATGAATTTGAAGAAATCATGATTCCCAAGTGACTCAGTTGATTTCTTGGGAGATGTAAATTGTATTAAAGATAAGATTAATGAGTTGGATCATTAAATTCAAGGTGAGGATTAGGTAAATACCTAACAAATGGATTCTAGAGGAAGATCAAGAAGATGAAAAGATATAATGAATTATGTTGAACTTGATCATAAATTCTAAGATCTACAATAATCATAGAAAATGGTAAAGCAAGAATTTCCTATTTAAATAGGTATAGAGCTGAACAAAAAAGGTGTATATTGTGTATGAGAAAGACATATAGATAGAGGTTAGCTCAAAAGTGCACAAGGGTGAACACAACAAGTGTGTTAGTGAATGCAAAACTTAAGGAGATAACTTGCATAGATGTCATTGATATTGATAAGTGAATCTAAGAAAATGTCTTAATTAAGTGTTGGTTAAGTGAGAAGGTTGATTGCTTGAAGGGTTGTCAAGAGAATCAAGTTCAGAGATGATAGTGGAGAGATTATTAGTGAATCAATACTTGGACTGAATAGAGATATGAACCTACTAAAGTAAGTTGTAATCATAGAGATCAAAACCTATTGTTTTCTTTCTAATCATTATAAATAGTTTGTATTGAAATCCTTTTAACAGAGGTTGACCTAACAATCATTTGGAAGACTTAGCAGTCTATGTAAATCCTTTAGCAAGGTGACATTCTAAATGGAATGATCAAAGTCCTCTAACAAGGCCACTCCTAACAGAGTGATTAAATTCTCTAACCAGGTCACATTTAATAGTGTATTTTGTAAATCTTTAATGGGGTTGGCTCCTAAAACAGAGATCACTTTGAAAGAGTGAAAAATGGTGACATGTCACTAGTGTTTTTCCCAAATTGGGTTTCCACGTAAAATCCTTGTGTCAAATATGTGTTGAATGCTTTATATGTTTTACGTTTGATGATATTTTCATTAAGTAAAGCATGTTATGTTTAAGACTGTATTTTATAGTAGAGATCAAGAAACAATGAGATAAACAAAATAGAGAGTAATTATGTTTAAATATTCAAGAGGTACTTAAGGACCTTGAGTAACTGATTACCTCCCTCCCTAAAACATTTCTAATAGCAGATGTTAGCCCCAACTAATAATGTAATAGGTAGTTCTATGAATAAATGTGAAAGAGTTATATCAATTGTTATATTTTCATTGATGTTAATGTCTTAGTTGGATATACATTATGCTAAATCAGTAGAGTGTTATATAATTTGAATAATGAACAAGATTTGACTTATAAAGAGGATTTAAAGAAAGTTCATTGAAGACAAAATTGATAAGTATGGTATTCAATGAGTATTTGAATGATTTGGATAGTGATAATGTAATGTCAGTTTGATTATTTTACATCATGAAATATTAAAAAGTATTTAATATCTCAAGCTTAACTGGATGACAAGGTTAACGAAGGGAGACCGTATTCATCAAGTGACTACATTTTTGATTGAGTGATTGGTAAATAAAAGAATAGTGAATGAATAAGTCTGCAATAAATTGATTGAAAGAGTTAAGTGATAATTTGAAAGTTTACACTGAGTGATTATTTATGACATTTGTAAAATTTTGTCGGTACTAAAATATTTTGAAGGGATTGTAGGATAATTGAACATAACTTATTCATCCCCCCTCTTTGTTATCTAGCAATTGGTATTAGAGAATGATGCTTGTGGAAAGAAGTGTAAAGGAACTTGATCAAAAGATCAAAGATGTGTAAGAGAGAGGTACCCAGACTAAACAAAGAGAACTTATCATCATGGAAGGACATAATGAAGTTGCATCTATATGGAATTAGAGATAATGTTACACATTGGTTAGAACATGATTACACTACCCTTGTTGGTCCTTTGAATGTGGAGAAAATGAATGAAAAGGGAAATCACAATAGTCTGATGATTAAGATTACTTCTACACTCAATGATGTCGAGTTTGATGATATCAAAGATTGGATTGTTGCTAAATAAATGTGGGATAAACTAACACTTGTACATGGAGGGGGTGAAAATGTGAGAAGAACCAAAGATGAAAGTCTTCGAGGAAAGTATGATGACATGAGAATGAAAGGTAAAAATGTTTCTTAGTATGTAAGTTGAATCAAAGAAGTTGTAAGCACAATCAAACTGTTGGAGGTTTTATCACTGACTCTGAAATTGTAAGTAATATTCTAAGAACTCTTTTGCTTGTTTATGCTATCAAATATTTTTCTATTCAATAAGTGATAACCATGTTTGGTAATGTATTGACACTTGAAAGTTTAGTTGGTTTGTTGAATTCATCTAAGTTGAGAAATTATGACAACAATATGGTTACAATTGGAAATATATTTAAATCTTCTCTAACCATTGGAAGTTCCAAGAAAGAAAAAGGAAAGTAAAGAAGAAAGTGAATTTTAATCTAAGGATGATCTAGATGAACTTGAAGCAATTCTTGCAAGAAGATTTCCAAGAAGTAAAGATAAATACAAAGATAACCCACTTGTTAATTTGTTTCAAATGTAATGAGGTTAGTCACTTTATTGCTAAATGTCCTAACATAAGTAAGAATGATGGAAATACAAGAAAGAATACAATTATAGAAAGAACATAGATTACAAGGAAAAAGGAAAGAAGTTGTACTACATTGTTGAAGAAGAGCATACTGAGTCCAGTTCTAATGACGACAGGGAAGTAGTTAAAATTGTCTATGTTGTGATCAAAGAAGATCCAAATGATGAAAGGTATGAGAGTGAAACTTCCCTTATTTCACACGTTATTAAGAATGACTCATGGATTATTGATAGTGGATGCTCACATCACATGACTGGTGATCTAAGTGAGTTTACTAAATTTGAAGAGATTGATGATGGTGGAACAATTAAGCTAGTTAATGATGTTCCATGCTTGATGAAAGATCAAGGATCACTAATGTTGAATAATAAGATCAAATGTGATGATACAATTGGGTTCAAGGGCTAAATTATAATATCTTGAGTGTTGTACAATTGAATAACATAGGTCATAAGTCAGAATTTGAGAATAGAAAAGTCAAGATTTTTTATGATGAAGGTAATCTAATTGGAATAGGAATGCAAAACTAGGGTAATTTAATTTATCTTGATCCTACTATTAAGACATGCTTATTTTCTAGAATTGAAGATATTTGGTTATGGCATAAAAGGTTGTGTCATGTAAATTTTAAAAACATGGTGAAAATTAGTAGAAAGAAAAGAGTAAGAGGTTTAGCAAATTTGTAAAAACTTGAGAATGTTGTGTATAAAAAATGGCATCTCGATAAGATGACAAAACCTAATTTTTCTAGGAAGATACACACTTTAAATGATATCCTAGAATTGGTGCATATAGATCTATGTGGTCCTATTAGTCCTAATAGTTACTATGGTGATAAATATTTTATATTAATTATTTATTTATTATTATTCAAGGATGATGATTGTTTTGTTTATGAAGGTGAAAACACATGCTTTTAATATAGTCAAATGGTATAAAGTGAGATTTGAAAAAAAATTAGTAAATCTTTAAATTGTTTTAAGATCTGATAGAGGTGGTAAGTTTATTTTCCTACATTTTTTACTTTTGTGTTGAGAATAATAGCGAAAGACAATTATTTATACCAATTGTTGAAAGGAGAAAAATATTGATTATGGATTGTGTAAGGATTGTGCAAGGACATTGATGTTTGAAAAGAAGGTTTCTCATATATTCCAAAGATAAGCAATTGGTACCATTGTCTACGGTCTCAACCGAGCTCAATTGAAGAAACGAAAAAATAAAACACCCTATAAGTTCTAGTATGGTCACACACCTAATGTAAGTTATTTTAGAATCTATGGAAGTAGGTGCTATATTTAGAAAGACAAAAGAAATTGAAAATTTTATGTTAAAGGAGATGAAGGTATATTCCTTAGTTATTCATCTAAGAGAAAGCATATAAATGTTTGAACAAGGCTACTAACCAAATGGTTGAAAGTGCAAATGTAAGGTTTGATAATTTTGCAGAGAGGAATGATGTGGAAAGAAAGAAGGAACTTGAAGATTACAACAAGTTTGTGTATGTCTATGAAGAGGAACCTAATACATTTCTTGAGTTACAACAAAGATCCATTGAGCATCAATCAATGAAACTTGAGTTACAAAATGCTTTACCTAAGCATCAAACAATTCAACCCAAAGAAGAAGTTCAACCCCTATCGATTGAAGGAAATGTTGAAAATCAAAGAACATACTTGTATTGGCCAAATATGTGAGAAAGAATCATTCACTTGAATAGATAATTGGAGACAAAAGCACTAGAGTAATAACAAGAATTAAGTTAAGAGATAGTACTTTTTTAATTGTTGATTTTGAACCAAGATTAGTAAAGGTTGTATTATACAATGAATATTAGGTTAATTATATGAATAAGGAGATTGATCAGATTGAGAAAAAAATACTTATGTACTAGTACTAAGACCTTCTCAAAAGAATTTGATTGGAACCAAATGTATTTTCAGAAATAACTTGAATAAGAATGGAGAAGTGGTCAGGAAAAAGGCCAGATTGGTTTTCAAAGGTTATGCACAAGGAGTTCACTATGGTGAAACTTTTGCACCTGTTGCAATATTGGAAGAAGTAAGAACATTGTTGGCTATTGTTGCATACAATAAATTCAAAGTATATCAAATGGATGTCAAATCTACATTTCTAAATAGAATACTTGAGGATGAAGTATATATTGAACAACCTGAAGGATTCACTAAACCTAATCCTTGTAACAATACCCATAAATATGATTAGTTGTCAATTTTTGTTGGCATACGAAACAAATTTTCTCACTTCTCATTTTGTTCTTGCTCATTTCCATAGATCCTGTAATTGGTAAGCCCATTGTTATTAGTTTTTTTTTAATTACACACTCCAACTGAATTCAATTTTATTTTCAACCAATCTTGAAAACTCGTAAGAAATAGGGGATACAACATTTTCCTTCCTCCAAATGGTTAACAAGTCAAATTACATTTGTTTACATATTTTATCATTTTCATCAAGAATTAAGGACATCACAATGCATATGCAAGCCCTCACATTGTGTAGATGATGCTTTTTGATCTTAATCAAGAAGCATTAGAACATTTGAATAATTAAACAATTACATTTAGGTTAATCACAATGGAAAATAATCTAACATTTCTCATAATTTTTCAGTTCTTAACCCTATTAACTCATTAGGTGACCCCTATATTTTTCCACAATTAGCTGCAAAATCTTTCTCAATACATCATCATTACAGGGTTCTATAGGAGTTGTTATCCATGTGATCTAATTGAGATATGAAGAAACTACAAGTCTAATTTTTGTTTATGGATATTTCGTAAACCTATGTGAACTAAAGCAATCATTGTGGAATTCAAGACCTAATTCAAAAGTATACAATCTAATTGATTAACTTTAGATAGAAATAAATCTAATTATTTTAATTTAGAAAGAACCTCATCAAAAGATTTTGGTGTAGAGGCACCTAAATTATGTAGAAATCCATTGCAAAATGTTATAGATTATCCTTATAGATTCTATTTGGGTAAAATTAGTGAAAATATAATAAGTCCAGTATTGTAAAAGAGTCACTGTAACTGGAAGTTGTAACTT
Organism: Cupressus sempervirens; assembly: GCA_028749045.1. Lineage (NCBI taxonomy): Eukaryota > Viridiplantae > Streptophyta > Pinopsida > Cupressales > Cupressaceae > Cupressus > Cupressus sempervirens. The sequence goes on from CM053784.1 coordinate 411,929,581, forward strand.
CTCATGAAATATTATAAGGGTTCCAAATCGACAAGAAAAGAGACAGTAGAGGAAGGAAAATATAAACAATGGAAAAAGCCTCTGACTACCACATGCAGGAATGACACTCAAAGAATACAAAATATTAAACTAAGTATGGTATGGAAGTTTTGAATATTAGTAAGTTCTGCATATTACTACAAGTACTTACAACCACGTTTATATTATTTTATATGAGCCTATGATTTTACATTATACTTTTATGCTTCAATTACCATATGATGGAAATCATCAAGATTAAGTTTTTTGTCTTCACCCTTGATATGATATTTGCTCAATTTTTGTAGCGATTTTTAGTTTGTATTGTCTAACTAGCCGTAGGTTATGGATTGATAATAACTATCTTTATTGTTGTTGTGTTATAAGAATCGATTCAATTTTTTATCATTCGTGGTTGATTTGGCCAATTCAAACTGATCCTAACATGTTTCTATTACATTTGATTAACATTTTGATTAGATTAATAAATTAAACTAGCATTCTATATATCATCTAATTGTCGGTAATTCCAAATTGACAGGGAAGGAAAAAACCATGGTCATCAAGTTTAGCACTAGATCTGATTTCACAATTTGGCAGAGATCTCCAAACTTCAATAAGAAGGGATCTCCTCCTAGGATTAGATGAGAAATGACTAGCAAAATATTTTTTCAACCTCGATTAATCTTAAAGGAAAAGTAAAATAATTTTATGTTGATTTCTCACATGCAGTGGATACATAGAGAACATTTACAAGCATTCTCTAATTTTATGAATAATAGTAGAATAAAAATGAATGATAAAAAAATTGAAACTAGAGAAAAAGGACTTCCCTTTCATAGTTGAGGCACATTTGCAGACGAAAAACACTTGGAAATATTTTTGATGTCTCCAAATCTAACACCTAAATCCCTTCTACCCATTAAGTCATTCTCAATTCATCTTGGGTTATGAAATTTAGTATAATCAGTTTTGAAACAATTTTAAACTTGATTTAATAATCTTTTTGAATATTATTGAATTCACTTCCAACAAGTCGGTTATAGCATCAAAAGATTTTGACAAATCATTCAAAGTTGGATTTTGATAATAACGGGTGTAACTAATTGAGATACTATAATGAGAGGGATTATTTTAAGTTTTATTATTTAATCATGTTATCGGATTTTGTTGAGATAATGGGTGTTGCATACATTGTATAATAGTGTTTAGATTATATTATTTATTGTATTATGTAATATTGCACATAGGAGCATTTAGATGGATGTGCAATATGTAAGATTCCCATAGAATATTCTTGATGAGTTGTATCATAACTTTGTGATAATAGGTTTATGTTATACCACTTGGTGGTTTTGTAGGATTGTGGTACTATATAAGCAACCACAAGGGCAGTTGTTGATGTGAGAAGGGAAAAAGACAAAAAAAAAGTCAAGCAAGTAAAGGCTTGATAGGTTAGCCAAGGGAGAATTCATGAAGGTTGGAAGCATGGCATGAGATGTGTAGATTTATGCTTGTTTACATGGAGTGTTTGATAGTGGCTATGACTTTGAAGGATTTCATGGTTGTATTGCAATGGTGTTTGTGCTCAATAATACATGGTGATTGATGCTTTTGGAGGCTGATTTTTTCCATCAATGAGGGTTCCTAGAGTATATCTTGTGTTATATTTTTGTGGGTATGTTGTCTATTATCTTGCATGTGCATTTTAATTGCTTATTTGTTTAAGATATATTATAGATTATGTAGAAACAATAATATTGTTGGTTGCAACTTTCCTTATAGATTCATTAAAATATCGTGTTTATAAGAAGATTGATAGTGGGTTGTTACTACAATTTTAAGTAACTTTGATATAGGGATGTTCAACATTGAAATGGAATTACTTTGGCCTTGATTAATTAGAATTTATGAAAGAGGGATATGATACAGATTTGTTAAAGCAGTTTTTATTTACCTTTGATTTGTGATTCATCCGATAAGATGGCACATTCAGATTTTATAGATTTGAAAAGAATTTTGAATGATGTTTTGAGTCTTTTTGTTGAAGCTCCTTGAGTTGAATTGGTTTCTTAAGGAGTGTTTCATAATAGCTCTATGAAGTTCCTTGAGCTGAATTGTTTTTTTAAGGAGTACTAGAAGGTCTCTACATCAGATTTTATGAAATGTAATTGTAAGCCAATTTATATAAGCCATTGTCCACTTCTTGTTCTTTTTTGTTGGATGGGCAGCAGGAAAAATAACAAAAAATATAGAACAACACAATGAAATATATTATATTTCATTCACCATGATCTCAAATGAGTATATAGTGCCTTTTTATAGGCAAGCATACAATATTCTAGAGAAATCTAGCATTAGCCAAGAAGAAAAAATATCTACAAACTTCTGGAAAATATTACAACTGACTCAAACTTCTAGAAAATACTTTATCTGAGACACCCTAAACCTAAACCTAATAATCTAGAAGTATTGAACAGTTAGTAGAAATTAATATTTCTAACACTCCCCCTTAATTTCTACTATCAAAATTTGTGGCATAAAAATTCTAATGTGCCATATAATCTTCATATCTGTTAATACATGAGTAGTGTATTCCAAGGCTACAGCCTTTAATTTTTACAAACATTTTGTCAACAATTGACTACCAATGATTTCCTCTTTTCATAGGATCCATTGATAATCTTGATAATCTTTCCTCATCTATCACAAATTTTGATAAAAGGATTTACTAATAACCTTTTGCCTCTTTGATTCCTTGCTCTAATCTCTTTCCCAATGGTGTTGCATTCCTTCCTACACTTGAACATTTGTACCTAAATAAACCTTTGATCATTCCTACAATTCTATGCCAATTTGATACATAGCTCCATCCACAATCCATTTTGATGCAACCTGCCATAAAATCTTTATTGCACTCTCTATTCCAACATGCCTTATCACAATGATTTTTCAAGCCACAAATATTACAAGGATGTATATCCAAACATCTATCCTTTGTATGTCATTTCCTGTCACAATGTGAACATTGTAAAATCTTTATACTTTTAATTGATTCTCTTGAACCTTTATTCATCTTTCTACTGCTTGCATCATATCCAAGACCTTCATATTTTGGCCTGACTATAGTCTCAATCATATTTTTTAATCCCTTTTCATCCTTTCCTAAACCTTTACCTTTGAAACCCATTCTTTCCATAATCTTTAGGCCAATACTATTATTATCATAACAAACAAAATCTGCAAACTTCTTGTCATTTACTTTCTTACACTTTTCTTCACAAACACTTTTAGCTTTAGAAAAATCACATTTTTCAATCCCATAATCACTCAAATCATTTGTGTCATAAGATACATCACATACAAATGATTTTACATTCAAACATTCTTTCTTTTGCAATTTCTTCACATTTTCTTCTAAAACTTTGTTCTTTTTCTCAATATCGTCAAACAAATTTAACTTTTCTTCTAATTCTTTATTTTTCTCTCTAAGCTTACATGTTTCCTTCACTTTCCAATTATGTACTTCTTCCACAAATGTTAGCCTATCCTCTAGCTCTTCAATTGCCTCAATATGGATACTAATTTCATTTAACAATTTAGACTTTTCTTCTCCCATTTCATTTCTCACTTTTTCCAATTCCTTTTGCAAAATATCTTTTTCACACAATAATCTTGCATTTTATTTCTTCACCATCACTAATCCTTCTTCTAACTTATTTGTCTTCTCGTTTTGAACTCTACTAGCTTTTCTCATTGAAAGAAAAGAGATTAAACACACTTTATCCTTTTTCAACAACTCACTATTGTATCCTTTCAATATTTCTTTATGAACTTCTTCAAAGCTTTTGTCAAAAATAAATATTTACCCCTTTCAACAATTAAAACATGAAACTTCATTCATTTATTTTCTACAAACTAGTATAATAACACATCTGAAACAAATCAAGTCATGCATTTTCCTCTTCATAGAATTATAACTTTAAACAACAGCTCATTTTCAGCCTTATCTACATTTCTATTTGCTATCTTAACTTGTCAACACAAAATATTAACAAAGATTCACACAAGCTCAAATCTTACCAGCATTTGTCAACCATTGACTTTGTAGTCTTCAATTCTCTAGGATTTTGATCCTTGTGCTCTAAAATCTTTATCTTTCCATGATCTTTAACCTTGGGCTTTGATACCAATCTGTTGGATGGGCAACAAGAAAAATAACAAAAAACACAGAACAACACAATGTGTTGCCGCACAATAAAATATATTATATTTCATTCACCTTGATCTAAAATGAGTACATAGTGCCTTTTTATAGGAAAGCATACAATATTCTAGAGAAATCTAGAATTAACAGAGAAGACAAAATAACTACAAACTTCTAGAAAATACTTTAACCGACACACCCTAAACCTAAACCTAATAATCTAGAAGTATCGAACAATTAGTAGAAATTAATATTTCTAACATTTTTGTAAGTCTTGTAATTAATTAGTGTTGAACGTACCACCACTAAATTCTTGTGAGAAAATATTACTTTTCAATATTTCCATAATCTTAAATTTTCTGAATTTCTATAAATTTATATTTAAACAAACATTAGTAAACATTCATAAATATTTGAATTTACTTCATAAGGACATGCCATCACTCACTTTTCCTACTATGAATTGACAACAAGCATGTCATTGTTTTGAAATGGAGTTAAATTATTATGTTACAAAACCTTCAGATTTGCACTTAAAAGAAAAGGACTTCACAACAAAATTTAAAACAAAAATGTATCTGATTGTGGCACATAGAAATTAAAGTTTCGTTATTCCCATTTTAGCAACCACATAGATTTTTTTTTGGTAAACTTTGGTCAAGAATGATTCCTTATTCATGGGTTCATATCTCATACTCTTATGCCTCTTTATTGTATGTGTGATTAGTTCTATTGTGCAGATTTAGGATGAACATAGATATCAACAACAATAAGGAAATATATAATTCTCTTATGCATAATTAGAATTATGCCAGAGAAGAACTCAAAAAATTGAGTGACTTAGTAATCCAAATTTGACCTTTCAATTACCAAACTCTGCCTATCATTACACTATTATTAAACTACACAATAGTTCTAGAGAAATCCAAATAATGAATTACACTCATACAGAAAGCACTTAGTGATAGAGATATTCAAGTTTATGGGTTGTTTGGAATTAAACTCCTTTACTAGTAGGATGACATTATAATGTAGCTTCAAAGATATACTTCTTTCTTCATGCCCATCTCTCACAAATTGCGAGTCTAAGGAAATCTACAATGAATATTCTTAGACAACTTCTTATACTCCTTGTTATGCATGGTGATGTGACTAATGGAGAATAAGTGCTCAAAATTACACCAAAGAAACCAATTTTTTGTTTGTAGACCTCATATATTAATACCTAAGAATTGATACTTATAAGAGAAATTGGCTTAAGAATTACACATTAAGACTTTAATCCTAGGCTAAAATATTAAATAACAAAAATCAACTTACTTTTTTCAAACATATATTTCCTTAATATATGATGTTTAAAAGTGTCTTTATAAGAATAAAGAGGAAAAGTGTCCTTATAAGACTAAGGAGGTCAATCTCTTATTTGTAGTTGATTATTGAAATGATACCCTACAAAATGAATGGAAGTCATAGTAACACGGGGACATGTCCCCCCCTTTAGCCCCACATCCTAGAGATAGGGACACACTGGGGACTTGGAGACTCTTTTTTCCCCCATCTCCAGTGGCACCACCAAATTCTACAACATTCACCAAGGATAGGGGGTGCCCTAGTGTTGACTATTTTCTGATTTGACTATTTATATTCAATGTTTGATGTTCTAATTCAACACAATATTCAAGTATTTACTCTTTTTCATCTTTATATATTATATTACAATACATATTTTTATAAATAACATTTTAACTACTATATGTATAGTATGTACAACCCCTCCCATCCCCACCACTATCCCCCCACCATTCCCAAATTAAGGCCCTTGTCCTCTCATCCCAGAAACTTATCCCTGTGTTCTACTATCCCCCGTCCCCTCGGTTATTGTAACTATGGTGGTAGTATTGCTGAATTTGGACAAACAAAATAGCAATAATGTTTTCTTCAAATTTCAAATTCACTGTTCTATCCATTCAATATATAATATAAAATTCTATCTCACTTATCCTTTCTAATTGGATCACCCTTAAACACCTTAAACATACACAAAAAGAGAATTAGCGCACAAGAAATATATTCAAATCTTTGATCCTATGATATAATAACCTAACCAAGGATTCACAATGCCAATACTTTCAAAAAATAGTTCTCAAAATTTAGAGAATTTAGTCATATTAATGGTACTCACACCCAAGTATTTTCTTCATGGTAAATGGAAAACTAATAGATAATTCTCGTTAGAAAATATTTTCGAGAGCTTAATGTCACAAATGTCAATAAAATAAATTAGTCTTTCAACCATAATTCATCCATGAACATTAAGAATAATTTCCCAATCTTGAGAATTACAATATGTTTAATTATCCTACAATCCCTTCAAATTATTTCAGTACCAACAAAACTAAATTACAAACTTTGTAACTAATCACTCAGTGTAAAATCTCAACTTATTGCTTAACTCTTGCAATGAATTGTAGTCACTCAGTGAATACAATCTCCCTTCATTAAACTTGTCACTCAATTAAACTTGAGATCTTCAATATTTCATAATTATAAAATAATCAAACTAACATTACATTATCATTGTCTAACTCATTCATTGGATACCATACTTATCAATTATGTCCTCAACATTATTTCTTCAAATCTTCTTCATCAATCAAATGATATGGCACTCTACTAATTTAGCATAATGTCTAGCCAACTAAGACTTTGACATCAATGAAAATATTCCAATTGATATGATTCTTTCATATACATTCACAACATTATCTATTACATCTAATGGGGATAACAATATCCTCCTTTGGAATTAATGGAAACACATAAAATATGACTTTACATTACAAAACATTACATAGGATAATCAAATATATGTATTGTCAATAATACAACTTTTCAACTCTTTGTCTTCATCTCCAAGATCTTTGTAACTCAGATTTTATCTTTAGTAGAAACAATAATATTTTGTAGCATATCTCCCACTTAGGATATGATCTCTTCTTTCTATCTTTTTCATATAACTTCTTTTTATTCATTCTTCTCCCCATTACGTATTTACTGAATATTATCTAATCTTCTCCCCTTTGGTAATCTTCTCCACATTTGACAACAATGCCAAATGTCATTATAAATTTTAGTATGAAACTTATAAAACCTTGCAGTTATCCTTGTACCTTGCATGTACAGTACACAAGTTTCATCACAATCATTTTCACAACTTCAAAAATGTTCCTAAAGTTGGAACTCTTGCATCAACTCCAAAAACATATTACAATTCATCCATGAATTAATGCAGTATGTATCTTCACCTAGTGAATTTTAGATAGGTGCATAACCCCCAATTTACTTCTTAGATACTCAAAAGTATCCTTAGGAAATGACTTGGTAAATATATTAGAAATTTATTCTTTAGACTTCACATATTCAAGCCTCACTTGTTTCTCTTGTACTTGCTCCCTCAAATAATGATACTTGATTGATAAATGCTTTATTTTTGCATGCATCATTGTATTTTTGAAATATTTATTACACTAGTATTATCACAATAAATAGTAATAGGTTCAGTTATCTCTTATTGCATGTCTTCCAATAGTTTCTTAATCTATATGATATTTGAACAATTGATCGCAACATAAACATATTCAACTTCAGCAGTAGATTGTGAAATACAACTCTGTAACTTCTTTCTTATCCATGTAATCAATATTTCTCTTAAAAAGAAAGCTCCAAAACTTGTGTTTTTTTTCTATCATCAACATTACCAGCCCAATCAACATCTATGCAAACTTTCAGATTAAATTCATTCTCTTCTTTATACCACATGGAATAGTCTTTAGTTCCTTTTAGATATTTGAATATCCTTTTCATAGAAGTCATGCGAGCCTCATTTAGATTCGATGAAATTCTTGTAAAAATTCTAACAAGTGCAATATCTAGTCTACTATGTACAACATATTATAATTTACTAATCATAAATCTATATTAAGTTTTATTTACTTTGCTAGTAGTGTTATCCTTTGATAATTTCACTCCAGTCACCATAGTTGTACCAATTGACTTGGACTCATTCATCCCAAATGTCTTCAAGATTTGTTTTACATACTTAGACTGAGTCACATATATACCTTTCTTTTTTTGATAGACTTGCAGTCCAATGATAATTTTTATCTTAGCAAACATTGACATTTCAAATTTTGTACTCATTTGTTCAAAAAATGTCTTACTCAACATGTCATTTCCACCAAAAATTATTTCATCAACAAATATTTTAGGAATCAATATCATAACTCCAAGATCATTTTTCAAATGTAGATTATTGTTTTCACTTGTTCTAGCAAATCTAATCTTAATAAGATAAGAATATAATATTTCTTACCATGCTATAGGAGCTTATTTCAGTCCATACAATGCTTTAGTCAACTTGCAAACCATGTTCTTCCAATTAAGTTCAAAATTTTACCCCCACAAAATAATACACATATTGGTGGTGTAATAGAGTTAGATATTGTTCAAAGTATAGGTTGTAAATTCTCTAAATTGGCAATTTTGGGGTTGTAATTGACACACATTTTCTTAGGATGGTCTTACTCGATGTGAGAGCATAATGGTATCTCAACATATTCCCAAAGAAGTTTATGACACTTCACACCATGAGAAGTTGTTTAAAAATGTTGACATAGCAACAACCTTGACTTTGTGTGTGCATTAATCAAATAGTCTTGTGCAGGCTTATGAGGACAATGATAAAACTTGTAAAGGGGATAATGAATCATGTGTTCTTTATAGAAACAACTCACTTATATGCATGATGGTGATCTGGATGACTGATTAGGAAATGCATTTCAAAATGATAATAATGAGAGGCATACTTTGAAGAATCAATAAAGAGTTACTAAAGATATGAGTATTGCAACTTTAGTAGTTGTTGGAAATATGGTCAAATAGATGTCTTAAGAGTTTTCATTTATGGAAACATGTATTTAACATTTCATTTATGCATTTAGAGTTAGAAAATTGTCTAAATGTTAGATAGTTTGCAGTAACATAAAGACAAATGTGATGTGTACAGGCAACACACTTCGAATCAGCTTATGTGCAATTGAGGATAGAATTATAAAAATATCATGATGACATGGTTAAGTATGTAGATGTGTACAAAAAGTATAGTGTGAGTGATGATTGAAATACCAGTATGCTTATTTGATAAAGTAGAATAGAGCATAGTAGAGAATTGAATTCTACAACTTAAGGAATTATTTTAGTAACAAAATAATTACTAAGTCTTGATGAGCTGACTTTGTGGATATTATTCCATAACTTATTTTATATTATATTAAGCCTGTGAACACATGAAGGTCAACTGAGGAGATAATTACTAATTTTTGAGGTATAAGTATAGATCTTACCTTGCATAATAAATGTGTAAGTTGGATTACATGCAAACTATTATACAGATAACCTAAAAGAAATGCAAATCTTATGTGATGCAAGATCTAATGTATTATTAGAGAAAGTGTGAATTACATCAATCAAAAAGTATTGTATGTATACCTATTCTTGTGAAGAACTGAATTCTATATTTGCATGTTAGAGTAGTGGACTCTTCTTGCATAAATTGTATTTGATCTACCAACTCCTAACAGGGTTGAGGCTTCTAACAAGGCCTAGTCAACTAACAAGGACTTGAGACACTATATGTACTTCACAGACTCCTAACAAGGTCAATATCCTTCATAAGATCCTTTTGTTGAGTGAATCATCTTGTTGGTATCATCCCCACCGAGGTTTTCCCTTGGCCATGGTTTCCCTAGTTAACAAATAATGGTGTTATGAGTTCTCTATGTGTATGGTTATATTTATTGTTCAACATTGTTTTTTTACTTGCATATGCATATGCAAGTTATAAAGTAATTAACAGTATTTTGTTTTGGAATACTTATTCACCCCACACCCCCCCCCCCTCCCCACCTTCTCAGTATTATCTATTTATAACAATAGGTATCAGAGCCCAGTTACTATAAGGAAGTTTAACATCTTGAGTAAGATCTCTATGAATATGGAATAGTTAAAGAAAACCATGAAGAAGCTCTTGAACAAATTGACCTTCTTACAAAAGAAAGAGATAACCTAAAAGATAGGTATGAAGATGTAAAGTTCTACATTAGCAAACTGAAAGATATGATTGATGATCTAAAATCTGGCAAGGACTCAATTGTGTAGACTAGTAACAATGATGAAGTAGGAAATCTCAAGAAAGAAAATGAAATCTTGAAACATGAATTGAAAATTGTTGAACTTAAGTTGAGTCTTAAGAAAGATGATAGTAAGAGTGAACCTAATCTGAAAAATGAGAATGCAGACCTTAGATCCCAGTTGAGTCAAGTAATGTTTGCATTAAACACTATCAAGATTGAGCATGTAGAATTAGAAAAGTACAATGTCATTATGAAAGGAGAATTGACACAAGCTAAGTAATAGTTAAAGAAACTTTATTCTAGTAGTGAGAAGATTGATGAACAGATATTTCACCAAAGACCTTATAATGATAAGATAGGACTTGGATATCTTATTGGAGAGAAATTAGCCAAGCAAGTTGAAATTAGAAGAGAACCAGATCCAATTATTGAATCCCCTAGAGAATCTAATCTGAGTAAGGTAGAATGAATCACAACTATTAAAGTATCAAAATAAATTGAATTAGTTGATTTTCTAGTGAAACATGATGAATCTAAGAAAATAGAGAGCAAGTTGATAAACCTAAGAAAGATGAACCACCCAAGGAAGTGAGATATGAGTTTAGAGGTAGATGCTTCATATGCAATAAAGTTGGTCATATGAAAAGAGATTGCATAGGTAAGTCTTTTAAACCTATTACTAATTTTTATTGTTATAATTGTCATGGTTATGGAAATAAAGTAGTAGATTGTAAGAAACCTAATTATGATGGTAATAATGTAAATAATATAATGTTTAGGGATACTAACCATGTAGTTGATGAAAGAGGGAGATCACAAAGCAGATCTAATGATGGAGAGAGACCTAATGGAGAAAAGAATTAGTTTATTTGTTACAAGTGTAACAAGCAGGGAAACATTGCAAGAAATTGTAGAGCACCTAAAAATTAGAATGGAACCAATCAGAGAAGAAATGAACCTATATGCTAGTTATGTAATAACTTTGGACACATAGTGAGATATCACAAAATAGATAGAAGAAACTTCAATAGGTATCATAACTATAGAAGGAACAACAACAAAAATGATAGAAGGAATGGAAATGGTAGTGATAATAGTTAGAAGGAAGCAATCAAGGAACATGTTAATGAACTCAAAGAAGCATTTATGAAAGATAAGGATCCATAAATGATGTAGGAGCATCCTATATTTCCTTGTAATCCTATACTTTTGTTCATTATGCCTACTGTTACCAAGTTTCAGTTACTGTTGAGTGTCAGTTTTCAGTTATTATCGAGTGTCAGTTTCAAGTTGCTATCAAGTGTTAGTTTTCCAATTGCTGTCGAGTGCTAGTTACTATCGACTGCCAGTTTTTATCAAGTTTCAGTTACTGTCGAGTGTTAGTTGTTGTCGAGTTCTAGTTATTGTTGAGTGTCAGTTTTCAATTACTACCAAGTGTTGGTTTCCAGTTGTTGTCGAGTTCCAACATATGTTGAGTTATCTAGTGTGTATCGAGTGACCCTATTATTTGTTGATGCTTGGTTCCATTTTTAGCCTAGTAGTGTATGTTTTGGTTCTTAGTGGGAGCTGACTTGCGTATTTAATTTTGATCATGAATTTAATGGTAGGATCTTGTTTAGGGATGAATGTTGACCATTTTGAGGTTGGCCTTTCTATTATGTAATGTTCTAGAATCTTCTGTAAGCCATTTTGGCAAGTATAATAGAGTGTTTAGGCTTAGGTTAAAGGAAAAAACTTAGAGGTTGTGAAAGGGGAATGCATATGTATTTGGGAATGCAAAGTTGAAGCTAAATCATAGATCTAGAAGTTGTATTTTATATTTGGTTGTAACCCAAAAGGACTTATAGTTGCGCATGTATATTGATTACTTGATGAATTAATAAAGTATTTTGTTCTCTCTCTCTCCTTGGTGTTGTTCTTTGTTGTTTGCTTAGATTTTGTTTACTTTGCAAGGTGGTTGGGATAGCTAGGTGTGCCCTTAGACCTTATTAGTTATTTTTTTCCCTCATTGCATCAAGTGGTATCAAAGCTTGAAGTTCATCCTTGTGGAGATTGGATTGTGTAGAAACCTATGTGAATTTGGTTGTGGGGTAGAAGATATGAGGATTTGACCTCCAATGTGCAAAGGGTTGCAATATTGTAGGAACCTAATTTGTAAAGATGCTTCGAGGTAGAGAAAATGTTGATAATGCAATATTGGATACATTAAGACAAATTGCATCTAGATTATATGTTGTAGAGATAGTCCAAAGGAGATGAGCACATCTTGATGATGTAAGTAATGATGAAGCAGTAGCACCAAACCCTAATCTAGAATGTGAAGAACATCAAGATGAAGCAAGGTTGTTGAGAATATTATCTAGGGAAAATTCAAGGCCTACTATAGAATTTATTCCTTATTGGATCTCTAATATGGAGAAGTTATTTGAGTACAAAAATACTCCTGATAATAGGATGGTGAAGATTGAAATTAAATAATTGAAAGGACATGCCTCACTGTGGTGGGAGCATTTGCAAACTAATAGATAAAGGTGAGGAAAGGAAAAGATCAAAACTTGGGTGAAGATGGTGAACAAGGTAAAGAAGAAATTCCTTCCTGCCAATTACCAAGTTAGCTTGTTGAGAAAGATGCAAAATTTGAGACAAAGAGACATGACTGTGAAGGAGTATACTAAGAAATTCTATAGATTGGAAATTAGATCTAGACATGTGGATGATGATGTTGAGAAAATTGCAAGGTACATAAATGGATTGAGATTTGTAATTCAAGATGAAATAAGTTGTGTGAAATTGGAAAGTGTGGAGGAAGCATACCAATATGCCTTGAAACATGAGGAGATCTTGACAAAGAAGCATGAACAAAGACAAAGAGGTAGAGGTGGTAGATTCCAGAGAGATAGAGGTAGAACCTATGGAGAAGGTGGTAAATCTAACAATTCTATGCAAGATAAGGGCAAATATGAATGGAAGGATGGTGATAAAGGCAAGACCAAGTAGAAAGGTGGTGATTCTTATCAAGGAGGTACTAGTTCTTATCGAGGAAGAGGTAATTTTTATTCGAGAGGTGGATTTTGTGGTAAATATTTCAAATGTGGTAAAGAACGGCATACATCCTTTGAATGTAGATCTTTTGAAAGTGGGCAAGGTAACATAAATGTTTTGATTCAAGGAGATGATGAGGGTTCACCAAGTGGACCTGAGGCTGAAGAAGATCTAATGGTGAGAAAAATCTTATGTAATAAGGGAAGTGATAGAGAACATATCCTAAGGAGAAGTCTTTTCAAAACCAGATGTAAGATGGATGGAAAATATTGCAAGGTAATCATTGATAGTGGAAGTTCTAAAAATTTGGCATTAGAAGATCTGGTTACAAAGTTGTAGTTGCAGATGCTAAAGCATCCTAAACCCTACCATGCTTCATGGATCAAAGATGAACATAAGATATTGGTAAGTGAACAATGTATTGTGAAGTTCAAGATTGGACATTACTTTGATGAAGTTCTATGTGATATTATGCCTATGGATTTTTGTCATATTTTATTTGATAGACCTTAGAAATATCATAGATATGCTATACATGATTAAAGATTTAATCAATCTACTCTTTGGGTGAATGGGAAAAATAAAATATTTCTACCTTTGATTGAAAGTCTAGATGAGGTTAATTGTACTACTGTGAAAATTTGCATGGTCAATGGGAAACAATTTGAAAAAGAAATGAAAAGGAACCAATTTTGTTTTGTTATAATTCCTAGAGGACCAAGTTTTGGTAGTAATGACCAGGTGATAGTAGAAGCTAGTAGAAGTTGAGTACCAGCAAAAACTATAAATTTGTTGAATGAATATAAGGATATTGTTGCAGAAGATATTTTTGATGGTTTACCACCAATAAGGAGTATAAGTCATTGTATGGATCTAATTCTTAGAGCTATTTTTCTGAATAAAGCACCATATAGATTGACACCTATAGAGAATGAAGAACTTAATAGACAAGTGCATGAGTTATTGTAGAAAAGTTTGATCGGAGAAAGTTTGGGTCCATGTTTTGTACCTGCTATATTAGAACCTAAAAAGAATGGAGAATGAATAATGTGTATTGATTCAAGAGCTATTAACAAGATCATAATGAAATATAGGTTTCCTATGGTAAGGATGGATGACATAATGGATTTTTTGAGTGGTGAAAAGTATTTTACCAAGATTGATTTTAAGAGTGGCTATCATCAAATCAGAATTAGAGAAGGTGATGAGTGGAAGACTACTTTTAAGACAAAAGATGGCTTGTATGAATGTTTGGTTATGCCTTTTGGTTTGACTAATGCACCTAGTACTTTCATGAGGTTGATGAATGAAGTTATGAAAAGATTTTTGGGTAAGTTTTTGATTGTTTATTTGGATGAAATTCTAACATTCAGTAAGACTAAGGAAGAACATCTTGAGCATGTTAGACAAGTATTGCAGAGATTGAAAGAGAGAAGTTGATGATTAATCTAAAAAGTGTTCTTTTATGCAAGAAGAGATTTTATATTTTGGATTTGTAATTTTATTTGATGGTTTGAAGATGGATCCTGAGAAGGTTAGAGCAATTTTGGAGTGGCCTACACCTAAGAATGTGAGTGAGGTAAGATCATTTCATAATTTAGCTAGTTTTTACAAGAAGTTTATAAGAAATTTTAGTTATGTTTGTAATGCTATGACTAAGACAATTAGAGGAGATAAAAAGGAATTCAAGTGGATACATGGAGCTGATAACAGTTTTGAGACTTTGAAACAAAAGGTTGTTGAGTTCCTATATTGGCTTTATCTAATTTCAATGTGATGCTAGTGGTAGCACAATAGGAACTATATTGATTCAAGAAGATAAACCTCTTGCTTTCTTTAGTGAGAAGCTAAATGATGCTAAAAGGAAGTATTATGCGTATGATCAAGATTTTTATGCTAGTGTTCAAGCCTTGAAGAAGTGGAGACAATATTTGATTCCTAAGGAGTTTGTGTTATATACTAATCATAAAACTTTACAACACTTGGGAAGTCAACATAAATTGAATCAGAGACATATGAAGTGGGTTGAGTACTTGCAAAGTTTTACATTTGTTATCAAACATAAGAGTGGAGTTACTGATAGAGTTGTTGATGCATTGAGCAGAAGATGTTCCTTGTTGACTAAAATGAATGTTGAAGTTTTTGGTTTTGATGAAATCAAAGAGTTGTATGGTACTGACTCTAATTTTTCTGAGGCATGGAGAGAATGTAGAGCACCAAATCTAATAGATCACATAAGTATGCTGAGTATTTTATCCAAGAAGGTATGTTATTTAAGAATTCAATTGTGTATCCCTAGAAGTTCTATGAGGTTGAATTTGATTAAGGAAAAGCATAGTGGTGGATTGGCTGGACATTTTGGAATTGATAAGACATTGAATTTGCTTAAGGAGAAGTATTATTGGCCATAAATGTATAAGGATGTTCAAAAATTTGTGAAGAGTTGTGGAGTTTGTTAAGCTGCACAAGGAGTAAGTCAAGTAATAGTTTGTATACACATATTTCTATTCCTAAGAAACCTTGGAGTGACATTAGTATGGATTTTGTTCTTGAACTACCTAAAACAATGAAGGAGTATGGTTCTATATTTGTTCTTCTGGATAGATTTTCTAAAATGGCTCATTTCATACCATGTAAGAAGACATCAGATGCCAAGCATATTGCTAAAATTTTCTTCAAAGAGATTGTGAGATTGCATAGATTACCAAGAAGTATTATCTCTAATAGAGATAGTAAGTTTGTTAGTTATTGTTGGAAGACTTTGTAGAAAAAGATGGGTACTAAGTTGAAGTTTAGTTCTACATTCCATCCATAGATAGATGGATAGTTAGAGGTTGTGAATAGAAGCTTGGGTAAATTTCTGAGATGTCTACTTGGAGATAAGCCAAGTAATTGGGAGATAGCATTAGCACAAGCTGAGTTTGCATATAATAATTTTGTGAATAGGTGTATAGGGAAAACACCTTTTGAGATTTTTGCAGGAATGTAGCCTAGAGGAGTATCATATTTGAGGAATGTTGTTGGTGAAGAAAAGAGAAGTGTTGCAAGAGAAGAATTTCTAATTTTATGGAGTCTTTGCATAATGAAATAAAGTTAAGGTTGGAACAAAGTAATCAGAAGTATAAAGAGAATGTTGATAAGTCCAAAAGAAATCATATTTTTCAAGTTGGTGATGAGGTGATGGTTCATTTAAAGAAAGGAAGATTTCCTATTGGAATATATAATAAGATAAAGATGAAGAAGTTTGGACCTTGTAAGATCTTGAAGAATTTTGATAGTGGTAATGCTTATGAAGTTAAGTTACCAGATGACATGGATATATCTCCTATATTCATTGTTGTTGATTTATATAAGTATCATGAGTCAAATGATGAAGTTGTGTATCAGATGATTATCCTAAGAAGCAGATTAAAGAAGTTAAAAAGGTATTGGATCAAAGAGTTGGTAAGAGCATAAGAAGAAAATACTACTATGAGTATTTGGTGAAGTGGAAGAATAGAACAGTTGAAGGTGCTACATGGATTTTTGAATCTAAGTTGGATTCACCTCAAGTTGTGACACTTGCATGATTTTAGAGAATAATTTCTTCCAAACCTAGTTGTCTGATGTAGGAGCATCCTAGGTTTCCTTGTAATCTTGCACTTTTGTTCATTCTAGTTGTCGATGCCAAGTTCCAGTTACTATCAAGTTTTCTAGTTTTTAGTTACTACCAAGTGCCAATTTCTAGTTGCTGTTGAGTGACATTTTTCTAGTTGCTATCGAGTTCCAATTACTTTTGAATGCCAATTGTTGTCGAGTTCTAGTTACTGTCGAGTGTTAATTGCTATTGAGTTCTAGTTAGAGTGCCAGTTTTTAGTTACTATCAAGTGCTAGTTTTCAGTTGTTGTTGAGTGTCAATTTCTAGTTATTGTCAAGTTTTGGTGTGTGCCAAGTTATCTAGTGTGTGCTAAGTGAGCTTATTATTTGTTGATGCTTGGTTCCTTCTTTAGCCAAGTTGTATATGTTTTAGTTTTTAGTGGGACTCAACTTGTGTATTTAATTTTGATCATGAATTTAATGATAGTATCTTGTTTAGGGATTAGTGTTGACCATTTTAAGGTCAGCCTTTCTATTATGTAATGTTCTAAAATCTCTTGTAAGCCATTTTGGCAAATATAAATAGAGTGTTTAGGCTTAGGTTAAAGGGAAAAACTTAGAGGGTTTGAAAGGGGAATGCATATGTATCTGGAAATGCAAATTTAAAGTTGGATCGTGGATCTAGAAGTTGAATTTTGTATATGGCTATAACCTAGAAGGTCTTGCAGCTGGGCATGTATATTGATTACTTGATGAATCAATAAAGTATTTTGTTCTCTCTATCCTTGGTGTTGTTCTCTATTGTTTTCTTATGTTGTGTTTATTTTGTAAGGTGGTTGGCATAGCTAGGTGTGCACTTGGCCCTAGTTAGTTCTTTCTTTCCATTCTTGCATCAATAAACCTCTTATATAGTTTTGGAGGAAAAGTATTTCAATGTACCTGATGAGACATTGAAGTCACAGATTGTTTGTGACTCATCCTATCTGAATTAAGCTATTTTGAAAGAGGCAGAGTATCAATTGGTTAGAACTAATGTTAGAGAGTGAGTTGAAAGTTGCACAGTTAATAAGAGGTAAATGACATAGAAAGGAATCTATGGTCAAGTTTGCAAGCTTAGATATGATCATAGTAAGCAAGAATTCAGAAAACAAGTTTATTTGAAAAAAAAGATAGTATTTGAATTTGTAGTAGATACACATTTAATGCATAGTATGATTTGAAATGATTTAAGTATTGTCTACCATTTGTTCATGCGAAGTGTTTTGAGAGAATTAAAGAGTCATTTGATAGTGAATCAAAGTGTGAAAAGAAGTCCTTGAAGTGCAAAGTTGTAGAAGCCCTAAACATGATTATTAAGGCTTTTTATGGAGTTTTAATTCTTTTAGTGAATTTAGTTACAATTAAAATGGTTAGTTAGATCGTTTGCAATGTGAGTGAAAGGCTAAGATATGTATTCAAGAAACACTCATCTATTTCCCTTATGGATGACCCTTTGGGAACATTTTCACAAGTTCCATAGAATGTTCTTCATGTTGAAGACATCAAACTATATACATTGTAAAATTGAGAGCATAGATGATGAAGATATACACAAGGAATTAGGGACCATGTGTAACAATAACCTATCTTTGAAGTCCAAGTATGTGCACCTGAGAAATTTGAATTTAGTAAATTATATGTTTTATATGGAGTTTGACAACAATGACTGGACATGAATCATTCTAAGTAGGGTACATGATGAAATGTTTTGGCTAGGTGATGCACAAGTTGAAATTGATAATGACCTAATTCACAAGGTCATGGGATTGAGTAATGAGGGATAGAATCCCATAAATGAAAGGAATGTAAGGAAGATGGTTGAGACAAACCTAAACACAAGATTTGATAGAAGGAACATGAAGGTAGACACAATTCAGGACAAAGGAGTAAAATTATTGTATAAGATATTAAGGTACAAGTTTAACCATGGCTCAAGGGTTAACTCGATACCAACCAAATTCTTACATGTCATGTATGTAATGGTAGTTCATGTAAGAAAAGTAAATTTGTGTGAAATTACTAGATTACAATTGTTAGATAACATTGCCAAATTGAAGAAATATTCAGATTTGAGTCCTTATTGACTCATTTGTTTTTCTATGCTACAAAGAAGTTCCCAAGAATAAAAAATTTGAATGGCAATAAGTGCACAATGAAATTGGTGACTCAATGCTACATATCAAAGTTGGAGAATGTTAGAGATGAAAACATTAATAAAATGATGAAGAATTTCTAGACAGAAATAAAACAAAGGTATAAAATACCTCCCTCCATGGTAGAGAAATATAAGAATGATTTATGGTTCATGGTTGAAATAGATTACACCAGCATGGAAGCTATGGAACCAAACATAAATTTCATAGAATCCATGGGCTATGAGATGAGTGCAAAACTTATTGAAGGGTATGTGCAGATCATACTTCAATCTGAGAAGGACATTGAGTGCCCTAGATGGGGAGCCTATGAGGAGAAGATGACAATAGTTCATTCTAAAGTACACAACAAAGATAGTAAGAAGAAGGTGGTAAAATTAATTGATTCCATCCTTAAGGAATTAAGTATGACCAATGAAGAATTCAATGAGGTAAAGGGAATTTCTTTAGAAATGAAGGAAAATGGGTGATATGAAGTGATAGAAGAAACCCTAATTATTGTTACAGGACCTTCAGAAGGTGTAATTGTTACACAACCATGTGCACAAGCCTGTCTTGTGCCATATGTAGAATTTGTGTAAGTGCAACTAGTAAGGACAAGGAGTGATTCACAAAGGAGGCAGCCAGAGGTGGAAAGACCTGTTGCATAGAGGAAATTAGAGAGACTAGTTAAGATGAAACAAGAAACTTTACCATCATCCAAGAAATGAGTCAAGCAAAACACTAGAGGACCAAGAAAGAGAAGAAAGATATTGCAAGTCAATGATTCTAAAGAATCTAAGGATGAAGATGAAGATAGACTAGTGGAGCAAGTAGCACAAGAATCCAAAACACTAGTTAGAAAGAAAGCATGGAAGCTAGAGGTAGAATACCTTAACAAGTATCAATGATGAAAATTTTGTATAGTTGAACAAGTATTATAATTTGTACAATAGTATGTATAGAAGGTAGTTAGAGAATGCCATAGTAAGGAACATGGTACTATGGAAAAAAAGGTTTGATAGTATACAAAGTAAGATTCCAAAAGATCTACTTAATAGGTTGTTAAAAAAAAAGGAAAGAGTGTTAGAAGAAGACAAAAATTTGAGAATAAAAATGATCAAGTTGTGACAAACTAACTCCAAGGAGGACTTAGATAGAATTTTGAAGGGTATTGAGCCCTTGCTAAACAAAAGAAGAGAAATTATTCTAATGGGATAAAACTATGAGGATGTTAGGAAGGAAATAGAGGAGTTAATTATAAAATGCATGACCACAGTACTATAGGTGAGTGCACAGTCCAAACCTATGAGACCAATCTATGTGGAAGCAAGAAAACCTTCTAGTAATGAAGAAGAAGTAGAGGAGACACAAGAAGCACCCTCACCATGACCACACATTGTTATGGGTACTAGATCCATGCAAGTGGACAATACTCACATAACTGTGGATGCAAAGGAGAATCCTTTTGTAGCATTTAGCCAATCCATTATTTGCATTATCACATTATATACCAGCTCTAATGATGATGAAGAAGAGTAAAAGAAGAAAGAGGTTGAGGAAAAGAGAAAAGAAGAGGTAAAGAGGAAGGAGGAGAAGAAAAAGGTACAAGAAGAAGGAAAGAAAAGAAACCAAGAGGAAGAAGAAAGGAAGAAACAAGAGGAAGAGATAAGGAAGAAGAAAGAAGATGAGAGAAAGAAGGAAGAGGAAAAGAAGAAGAAAGAGGAAGATGAAAAGAAGAAGAAAGAATATGAAGAGAAAAGGAAGACGGCTGAAGAAGTAGCTGAGAAATTGGAAGAAGAAAAGAAGAAGGTCAAGGAAGAAAAGAAGATTGTAGTAACATCAACTTCAGTTGTAACCCCTATAGCAGTAGCAACAACAACAATAGTAGCAGTGACATCTGGTGATGATGATCAAAAGGGACTAATGAGTTCTTTGAGAAAATTGCTCCAGAAGAACAAATTAGTAAAGTCTTTAGAGAAGACACTAACTAAAGTCTTGGATAGAATATAGAAGAGAGTTACCACAACTGTAACTATTCTAGACTTGTAGTCAAAGGCCAAGGAACTGGAAAAGAACTTTAATAATGAATTCACAATACTATTAGAGGTAGCTTCAATGAAAGCATGGGCCAAGCATGATCCATCACTATTTGATATAGTATGCACAATTATCAAAAATGATGTTAAAACTTTAAAACTTTAGATGTGTACATCAAAGAATTGAGGAAGAGCATAGATGAAGGCAAGAAATTTTATGGACATTGCATAATGTCATATAATTACCTGTCAGATTTTGATAATAAGATCAAAGGCCAAATGAGTAAACTTCAGATACTCACTACAGGATTATAGCAACTAGAGGCTAGAATTAAAGATTTTGAAACTAAGATGGAAAAGATTCACAATGTTATCAAAAGCATTGATTTTGAAAAGGAAAAGGTATTAAGGAAATTCTTTGTCCTCAGAGAATACTTATCACCAAAAGTTGTCATTTTTTAGAGGCAGTTGGAGGAGTGTCTTGTAGCTAAGACATCCTATGATAAATTTGCCTATATTGACTTAAGCAGAATGGAAGTGGCATCTTATGCACTTTGTCCACTCATCAGTATATTTGATATAGTCAAAGAGAACTAGAAGAAGTATTTTGACATGCTAAAACATGATTTTGCATATTGCATATCTAGCATGTCCAACTAATCAATAGAAAGAAACACATTTTTTGTGGATAAATTTTTGACACCTTTGTCATTGATGTCAAAATGGGAGTAATATGTAAAGGAAAATTGTATGATTGTAAGTACCAAGGAGAAGAAGTAATATATGTAAGGAAATTTTATATTTTTTATGTAAGGGGGAGTATAGTTATGTGTCAAATTAAAGCAATGAGAAGGAATGTAATGATCCATCAAAACATAAATAAAATTATTATGTTTTGAAGGAAATTCTATGTAGTTACTTTCATTTATTTTTGTTATGAATGACATCATTTTGGGACTTAGCCTATTTTCTCAAATGTTACCATCAACACCAAAGGGGGAGATTGTTGGCAATATGGTTAGATGGGTGTCTTGAGAGTTATCATTTATGGGAACATGTATTTAGCATTTTATTTACTATCCATTTCACATGGTTAAGTGTGCAGATGTGAATGGATAGTATGACACGAATTATGATTGAAATACCACTACAGGTATTTGACATAGCACAACAGAGCATAATAGAGAATTGAGTTGTATGACTTAAGGAATTATTTTAGTAACAAAATAATTACTAAGTCTTGATGAGTCAACTTTGTGAATATTATTCCATAATTTATTTTATATTATATCAAGCATGTGAACACATGAAGGCTGACTGAGGAGAGAATTACTAATTTGTAAAGTATAAGTAAAGATCTTATCTTGTGTAGTAAATGTGTAAATTGGATTACAAGAGAACTATTGTACAAATAACTTGAAAGATATGTAAGCCTTATGTGATGTGAGATCTGATCAATGATCATAGCAGGTGTGAATTACAATAGTCAAAAAGTATTATATGTATACATATTCTTATGAAGAACTAAATTGTATATTTGTGTGTCACAGCAATGGGCTCTTCTTGCATACATTGTATTTTATCTACCAACTCCTAACAAGTTTGAAGCAACTCCTAATAGGGTTGAGGCTTCTAACAAGGCCTAGTCCTCTAATAAGGACTTGAGACACTATATGTATTGCACAGACTCTTAGTAGGGTCAATATCCTTAATAGGATCCTTTTGTTTAGTGAATCATCTTGTGGGTATCATCCCTTGGCCAAGGTTTCCCTAGTTAACAAATAATGGTTTTATGAGTTCTTTATGTGTATGGTTATATTTACTATTTAGCACTATTGGTTTACTTTCATATGCAAGTTATAAAGTAATTAAAAATATTCAATTGTGGGAAAAAGTTTGTAGAATACTGATTCACCCCACACCCCTGACCCCCCTAGTATTATCTATTTCTAACAGTAATTTATGATGACAATCACAAGACCACTGAGGATCTTTATAGGAATACTCAAATGGAAAAGAGGAAAAGTTGTATAGGTGGTCAAAGTAGTCTTTGAATATTTGAAATCAGATTAATTATGTCTACTTTTAGACAAGGATTACATTTCAAAGGTTGTTGAATTATATGCTAATCAATTGAGGCCAAAAAAAGAGGATGAGGTTACTAAGTTCAACATGAATTTTAGTGATCTACTTAGGAGGCATGAGATAATATATGGGTTTCCCTTCAAGAATTGAAAAATTAGAGTTTGGTCACTAACCAATTCATGGAACAAGAGAACAAGGATTGGGTTTTTGAGGGAGATGATCAAGGAAATTGATAAAATTTAGTAAACTTATGACTTGAATAGCCTCCCTAAGAGATCTAGTAAAAATTATTCATAATGACTAAAAATTCAATATGATTTGGATAACATTCAATTGGCTAACATTTTTTGTGATGTGGAACCTAATCAAACTCAAAGGTTAATTTTTCCCCACTTTATTTTGCATGGTTTTCCACCAAATTTTATTGTTAGGATTTTGGGATAGTGCTCCCAAGATGGGGTCAAGGAGAAGCACCCCTTACAGGGTCCTAGGGTAGATCCCCAAGTGTGCTCCCTATTGCAGTACAAGTTAAGGTCGAGAGGCAATGCCCTCATGGAGGTTTTTGTGGGCAGTGCCCCCAAAAGCTCAATTTACTTTATTATTGTAAAAGGTGTCAACTACTATTTTCTAATTGATGACTTATTCTAGCCCTAATTTTGTAAGAAAAAAAATCTTGTATAAAAAAATGGATTAGGGTTAGGGATTATATAGTGTATGATGAGATTATAGCTTCTTGTGATGGTATTGACTTGTATGGGATTACAAATTATAATTAGGTTGTAATCACTAGATAATAAGAATATTTGGCCTTATGTTGGTGGGTGTAGCCCATGGATTGGGTGAAAAATGTTAAATATTTGTGTCTCATGTTCTCTATTGTGTGGTTTATTATTTTTTGATATTGTTTATATTTTCATATAATTTTTATTAATGTCTCTTTAATCCTAACAACAATTATATGTTTCAAATGGATTCTGATAGATTCTGATTGGACATTCAATAATCCACTTTTTAAGTCAGATGAGAAAGAACTTACCAATTTATCTGGTGACAATGGGAGTGATTGCAAGTTTTGAGACCTAGGTACAATTCCTAGTGATGTGTCTTGGTCACAAGACTGGAGTGGTGAATCTATTTTTAGAGTTAGTATTGATGTCCATTATTTTATTAGCTTATACATTATTTCAAATTCTAACTTACATAAATGAGTTTGATGGATTTTATGCTTCAAAAGATACATAGATCTCAGTTGAGGATTAATGGTAGTTATACTCTAATCATAGGGGGTGGATTAATCTTGGTTGAGGATTGATGGTAGTTATACTTTGATCATAAGGGATGACTTAATCCTGGTTGAAAATTGATTGTAGTTATACTCTAATTGCAAGGGAAGGGCTTTAATCTCATTTCTTGCTCATGACACCTGTGTACATAGGGAAATTTCAAATTAATGATTATAGTATTGTCCTTTGCAAAATTTTGGTGTTGATTTAAACTATTGAGAAGTTTGATTCCTACATAAATAATTTAGGATGAGCTATTATGATTTATTGTAGGATGGGTGGTATACATTTCCACAAGAGATCACTCACATATAGAGATTTCTCTAGTATTGATAGCCCTTGAGATATTAATATCTCCTTGTATCTAATGGTCATGATAACATGATAATTTGGGATCTTGGTATTAGTATGATTGATGCATTTCTATTATGGGGTATCAGTTATTGGTATTTTGATGAGAAAGTGATAAGATTAGTGAAGTGATCAATAATAGTAATGTATTTGGTTATCATTGATACTAAAAATTCAAATAATTGAGTGGATCCACTGGTAAGGAAAACACATGGTTAGTAAGAAATCAACCAATGTTGCAATAGAATATACCAAAGTGAATATGATCACACATAAGGTGAGGAAATGTCAAGATGAATAGATAAAGAGGGTAATGACTACATCAGACCCACAATCTTATTTGGCCCCTACAATTAAAGTGATGCAACAAAATGTTAAGAATTTGGAATTTCTAATTGAATTCCTAGATATGAGTACTTTAGACTCTAGGAAAGAATTGGCAAAAGATATTTAAGGGAAACTAATTCCCATGAATCATCTAAATTGACCGTGGTAAATATTATTGGATTCAACCAAGAAAAATGTAGGGAGGTATTTGATGGGATGCAAGTGTAAGAAAAGTGTTGAGTGACTTCACAATTTTGGATATCAAAGTAGAACAACAACTTGGTAGAACAACTTCCTTGAGGATGATATGGGATCCAAGCATTTTGGTCATAATATGTAGATACAAATTTCTTGAGGGAAAACAATCTCTAGGAAGGGATGACTATCATATCCCTTTTTTCTAGCTATTATTTCTTGATGCAACATCCACCCTTTTTCCACTATGGTCATATGGTTTGACCAGGTCTACAAGGATCAATGTGAAATTTGGCCTAAGCACTTTTAGTTTTAGGCCAATTAAAGTGATTAGCATGATTTCCAGGATTCTTACTATGTATAGTAATTTAGTAGGGTTATGTGTTTTTGGTATTTCAACATTGGGCTTGGCGACAAGTTACCACACATGTTGCTATGAGTCTGATTGGTTATTTATTTTATTTCCAAAAAAAATCATAGTTATATAATAAAGTGACTGTTAAATTAAGGTACATATTAATAAGCCACTTTATTGTTAAAAGAGCCTTTAATTTTCTTTATTGGAAAGAGGTCATTTTGAATAAAATAATTAGATTTGTAAGAGAGTTCACATTGTGCTTTAGGTTCTTTCCTAGTTTTCCAATCTAGCTATTACATATGTTTTAAGGGTAAGTGCACCAAGTTGTGGTGCCAAAAGGGGGGTATACGTGGACACCTTTTTTTTGAAATCAAAAATTTTTGAACTTCAACAAGAATTTGAAGAAAGTTATGCTCAAGATTTTAAGATATGACAAAAACAAAAGTGGTAGTCCTTTGAATCTAGTTTCTAAACTACTTTTTTTTACATAATGGTTTAGTTTTGGGTCCTCTAAAAAGGAGGCCATGGAAAGTGGTACTATTTATTTAGTTTAAATATAACACAGTACAAAGTGCAGCCCCCCTAAAATTTTAACTTTTTTTTGAAATTATTTATTTGCTCTGGTCAAAAGTTTACCTAACACTGTGTAGTTTATCCCATATTTTTCAGGTAATTTTATAATGTGTATTTTTTTATGAATTTTTTAATTGGATACGTCCCAAAAACATGTAATATATGTGTGCTCCCTCTAGAAATGATTGAAAACTAATCTAAAATCAAAACTTCTTTTTTTCAAAGTGTGTAGAATGGAGTCTAGTTTCTAAAAAACTAAGTTGTGAAATTTGATGAACGAGCTAAAATCTATAGCCCAATTAGTACATGTTGATTTTTGACAAAAAATGGACATCCATTAAAAATAAATTATATTTAAAAGGCTTGAAATAGTTCAAATAAAAAATTAATTATATGGTTATATAGCTAACACAGAGACCTACAATGTCATGTAACCTAATTTTATCAATGCTCAACCACGAGGAAATTTGAAGGAGAGAACACAAGAAAAATCAATTATTTTTTGTATGTTTGCAGCAAAACACATCTCAAACTACTTTAGAGACTCCAAAAATTTGGGTTGCATCCCCAAGGAAAAACCAAGCATTAGGATTGGTAGAATGCAAAGCTTTGAATAGCACATGTGCATTGCAGTGCATGTGCACTATAGCATGCATACACTATTTAAAGATTTTTTAAATTTGGATCTTAATAGTGCATATGTGCTTTAGTGTGCATGCACTATTAAGACCTAAATTTAAATAGATATGGAAGGAGAGAGGCAAAGAGGGTAGAGAATGAGAGAGATTAGAAGATGGGAAGAAAGTAGGAGGTGGGATAGGGAGAGAGGGAGGGAGGGAGAAATAGAGAGAGAGAGAGAGAGGGGGGGAGTAGGGGATCAAAGAAGGTGAGATAGGGACATAGGGACAGAGAGAGAGAGAGAGAGAGAGAGAGAGAGAGAGAGAGAGAGAGTAGGGGATGGGAGAGAAGGAGAGAGAGTAGAGAGATATGGAGAGGGATGGGAGTGTGAGAGAGAGAGAGTAGGGAATGGGAGAGAGAGAGTGAGAGAGAGAGAGAGAGTAAGGGGTGATAGAGAGAGCAGGGGATGGGAGAGAGAGAGTAGAGAGGAAGAGACAGTGAGAGAGAGAGAGAGTAGGGGGTGGGAGAGAGAGATAGAGAGTAGGAGATGGGAGGGAGAGAGAGAGTAGGAAGTAGGAGAGGGAGTGGGAGAGGGAGATTGAGATAGAGAGAGGGGATGAGAGAGAGAGAGAGAGAGAGAGTAGGGGATAGGGGAGAGAGAGTAAGAGAGAGAAAGTAGGGGATGTGAGAGAGAGAGTAGGCAGTGGGAGAGGGAGTGGGAGAGAGAGAGGAGATGGGAGAGAGAGAGAGAGAGTGTGAGTGAGAGAGAGTAGGGGGTGGGAGAGAAAGAGTAGGGGGTGGGAGAGAGAGTAGGGGATGGGAGAGAGAGAGTAGGGGGTAGGAGAATGAGAGACAGAGTAGGGGATGGGGGAGAGAGAGTGAAAGAGAGAGTAGGTGGTAGGAGAAGGAGTGGGAGAGAGAGCAAAAGAGAGAGAGGAGAGGGGGATGGGAGTGCATGTGTGAGAGAGAGAGAGAGTAGGGGATGGGAGAGGGGAGAGAGAGAAAGAGAGATAGAGTACAGGATGAGAGAGAGGAAGTGTGAGAGAGAGATTAGGGGGTGGTAGAGAGAGAGTAGGGGATGGGAGAGAGAGAGTGAGAGTAGGGAATGGGAGAGAGAGAGTGAGAGTAGGGAATGGGAGAGAGAGAGGGAGGGAGGGAGGGAGGGAGAGAGAGGCTAGGCAATGGGAGAGGGAATGGGAGAGGGAGAGAGAGGGGGGATGGGATTGAGAGAGAGAGTAGGGGATTGGAGAGGAGAGAGAGAGAGGGGGATGGAAGTGTATGTGAGAGAGAGAGTAGGGGATGGGAGAGGGGAGAGAGAGAGCAACCCAAGAGAGAGAGTAAGGGATAGGAGAGAGAGTAGGTAGTAGGAGGGGGAGTGGGAGAGGGGGAGAGAGAGAGGAGGGATGGGAGTGTGCATAAGAGAGAGAGAGAGTAGGGGATGGGAGAGAGTGTGAGAGTGTGAGAGAGTGTAGGGAGTGAAAGAGAGAGAGTACAAAATGGGAGAAAGAGAGTGAGAGTAGGGGGTGGAAGAGAGAGAGTAGAGAGTGAGAGAGAGAGTAGGGGATGGGGGAGAGAGAGAGTAGGTAGTGGGAGAGGGAGTGGGAGAGGGAGAGTGAGGGAGAGAGAGAGTAGGCAGTGGGGGAGGGAGTGGGAGAGGGAGAGTGAGAGAGAGAGTGAGAGAGAGTAGATAGTGGGAGAGGAAGTGGGAGAGGAAGTGGGAGAGAGAGAGTAGGGGATGGGAGAGAGAGTGAGAGATAGAGTGGACAATGGGAGAGGGAGTGGGAGAGAGAGTAGCCCGAGAGAGAGAGAGAGAGAGTAGGGGATGGGAAAGAAGAGAGCGAGAGAGAGAGTAGGGCATGGGAGAGAGAGGAAGAGTAGGGGATGGGAGAGGAGAGTGAGTGAGAGAGGGTATCCTGAGAGAGAGATATTATAGGATGGGAGAGGTCTAGACAATGAGAGAGAGTAGGTGGTGGTAGATGGAGTGGGAGAGGGAGAGAGAGAGAGAATGAGAGAGAGTAGGGGATGGGAGAGGAAAGAGAGAGAGTAGGGGATAGAGTGTGCGAGAGAGTAGGCAATGGGAGAGGGAGAGAGAGAGAGAGTGAGAGACAGGGGAATGGGAGTGTGTGGAAGAGAGAGAGAGTGAGAAAGAGAGATTAGGAAGTGGGAGAGGGAGTGGGAGAGGGAGAGAGAGAGGGAGATGGGAGTGTGTGTAAGAGAGAGAGAGTAGGGGATGGGAGAGAGAGTGTAAGAGAGAGTAGGGGGTAGCAAAGAGGGTACAAGATGGGAGAGAGAGCAAGAGTAGGGGATGGAAGAGAGAGTAGAGAGGGAGAAAGTGGGAGTGAGAGAGAGAGTAGGGGATTGGAGAGAGAGAGAGTGAGAAAGAAAGTAGGTGGTGGGAGAGGAAGTGGGAGAGGGAGAGTGAGAGAGAGAGTAAGGGATGGGAGAGAGAGAGAGAGAGTGGGAGAGAGAGTAGGTAATGCGAGAGAGTGGGAGAGGGAGATAGATAGAGAGATTAGCTTGAGAGAGAGAGAGAGAGTAGAGGATGGGAGAGGAGAAAGAGAAAGAGAGAGTAGGGGATGGGTGAGGAGAGAGAGAGAGAGAGAGAGAGATTAGGGGATGGGAGAGGTCCAGGAAATGAGAGAGAGTAGGCAGTGGGAGAGGGAGTGGGACAAGGAGAGCGAGAGTGAGAGAGAGTAGCCCAAGAGAGAGAGAGTAGGGGATGGGAGTGTCTGTAAGAGAGAGAGTAGGATATGGGAGAGAGAGAGAGAGAGTAGGCAATGAGAGAGGGAGTGGGAGAGGGAGAGTGAGAGAGAGAGGGGGGATGGGAGTGTGTGTAAGAGAGAGTAGGAGATGAGAGAGAGAGAGAGAGTGAGAGAGAGAGTAGGCGGTGGGAGAGCAAGAGCAAGAGAGAGAGAGGGGGGATGAGAGTGTGTGTCTGTGAGTGAGAGTAAGAGATGGGAGATTGAGATTGAGAGAGAGTAGGAGGTGAGAGAATGAGAGAGAGTAGGGGATGGGAGAGAGAGTGAGAGAGAGAGTAGGCAATGGGAGAGGGAGAGAAAGAGAGAGAGTAAGGGATGGGAGAGAGAGAGAGTGAGAGATAGAGTAGGTGGTGGGAGAGGGAGTGGGAGAGGGATGGTGAGAGAGAGAGAGAGTAGGGGATGGGAGAGTGAGAGTGAGAGATAGAGTAGGCAATGGGAGAGGGAGTGGGAGACGGAAGGGGATGGGAGAGAGAGAGAGAGATTGTGAGAGAGAGAATAGGGGGTGGGAGAATGAGAGAGAGAGAGTAGAGGATGGGAGAGAGAGTGAGAGAGACTAGGTGGTGGGAGAGGGAGAGCAAGAGGGAGAGTGAGAGGAAGAGAGAGAGGGAATGGGAGAGAGAGAGTAGGCAGTGGGAGAGGGAGAGCAAGAGAGAGAGAGAGTAGGGGATGGTGGAGAGAGAGTAGGAAGTTGGAGAGGGAGTGGGAGAGGGAGATAGATAGAGACACTAATACATTTTCTACCATTGCAATTGTGACGACGACAAGGTTGTGACAGAAAAGCTGCAACAGCATTGTCGTTGCAATTTGGTACCAAATGTTTTAGTGAGAGAGTAGCCCAAGAAAGAGAGACAGAGAGAGAGTGAGTAGGGGATGGGAAAGGAGAGAGAGTGTGTGAGAGAGATTAGGGGATGGGAGAGGAGAGAGAGTGAGAGAGAGAGAGATTAGGGAGAGAGAGAGGGAGTAGGGAATGGGGGATGGTGGGATAAGGAGAGATTATTTTTCACATAGTGCATATGTGCTTTATATTGTGTACACGCTATAATGTGTATGCAATATATGAAAACACCAAAAAATGGTCATAACAAAAGTTTGGGTCCCTATTGATCCATATTTTTCTTTTTGTCTATTGTTTATTATGTTGTTCTGACAGAAAACATGGGTTTCATGTTGTTGGAAGTTAGCAAACACTATTTGAAGGCTTTTTGAATATTCTTTCATTCTATTTGAAGCTACCAAACACCAAATTCAATCATTGAATACATTATTTGAATGCTTTTTGAATATTATTTCTATAGAAAAGGTTAGTGTAGTCTTGTTAAATATTCTTTGTTATTATATAGAGACAAATTCGATTATAATTTGACATGTTGTTTAATATATAGTGAATTCATTGAAATTTGTATGTTTGAGTGAATTTTTATTTGGAAATGGTTAGAAATTTGACAAGTTGTTTAATATATATTGTGTATTAATTAAAATAATTGTAATTTGTATATGTATTTGAATGATTTGTAATTTACAAATTGTAAGTAATTTAGATGTTTGAATAATTTGACATATAGAAATCATCATCATGCCAAGGAAGAAACCAAAAACTCAAACAACGAAAGAGAGGAAGAGAGATTTGGCAATTAAAAGAGATAAAATGAAACTACTATGTGAACAAAGAAAATTGCAAAGCAATAATGAAGAATTATCTTTCAAAGAGGAGCAAGAACCACTAATACAAAGAAACAAAGAGAAGAATTGGAAATACAAAGAGAACAAATGATATTGTTACACTCAAGAAGACATCTGAATTGTGAAGCTACACCATCTTTCAATGTTGGATTCATTCCATCATCTCATGTTAAAGAGATTGTAATTTGAAGATCCGACGATGTACACATGCCATCATGTCATGTTGAAGGCACAAAATCAACACATCAAGTAGGTGATATTCCATCTTTTGCATCTTATTGCCAAGGCACATCATCTTCAGTTAAAGGTATGCAAAGCATTGAACCTTATGTTGATGTTCAAAATGTTGAGGAAATGGAAGCGATTATAACACCTTATAGAATTTTTTTTAGAAGACCAAAATATTTGATTGATATTGATACTAACATTTTCAAATCAATGCCTGACAAGATTAGCAAGCGTACTTGTCAAAGAAAAGTTAATCATATGTGGAGATTATTCTTTGAAGAATTAAATATTATAGGGAAATGCCAATTATTTTTTGAAATGATGATGAATTTGAAATTTAGGCCTATCATGAAGATTCTTGGGCTAAGAACAATAGATGATTCAAATAAAAAAAGCATTGTAAAGAATCTAATGAGTGCTTATGACAAAGTATGTTTTAAATCATGCACCAAAGATAGCAATATCACAAAACGAGTACTTACATCGACAATAGTAAGTACCCAAATGAAGAAAGCTTGACTCATGAGAAAGACAAGCAAAACATTGAATATCAGCAGAGGTACTCTAAAGAGAGCCATGCTAAGGCATGAGAGATTGGAAGATCCAAAAAAAAAAATGAGTTATGGACATTTAGTGGTAGACTACCATGAAAGTATAAAGAAATTAGTGAAGCTTTGAAATCATTGATCAAAGATTTTTGGGAAAATAATACACATGTTTCCCCTAATCAAAGAGATGTTATAAGAAGGAAGACTGATAGCCAAAATTGTGACCCACATGTGAAACATTTTTGGACTCAACTCAAACACAATTTTTTGCAAAATTTATTGGTATGTATCCTCAAATTTGAATAAGTAAAAGTTTTTTGAGATGGGTAAACCTTTTTATGTGAAGATAAATCACACATGCACAACTTTTTTTTGTAGGATACATATTGAATTTTCTAACCATTTTGATGTTTTTAGGCATATATGTGTGTTTTTGCATTCTAAGTTTGTTTTGCAGGATGGTGACATGAATGAGCCACCTAGATCTTCAAGGGAATTCATATCCAACATTTTATGTGAAACAAGGGATGGCCAAAAATTTTACAAGACATCATGCTTGGATGTTACATGATTATTTTTTGGTTCTTTGCAACTTTTATCAACTTGTGAACATATAGATAATACACATGCAATTGGAAATAAAATAGTAGATTATAGAAAATATAAGACAATGACATATGCTCTAAGAGATGGGAAATAAGGTAAAAGATGTGACTTAGTCATTGAAAAGATTCCAATGTATGAGTTCATGAAGATTTTTTTTAAAAAGATTATTTACAAGTATGCAAGGTATACACATAGAGCTCAATGGCTGAATTTGCAATTCAAGTTGTGCAAGGATACATTTCTACTAGATACCATTGTTTTGGTTGTAGACTTCGCAGAGAAATACACACTACAATGACAAAATGAGGTGCAAGAAAAGTATTATACTTCTTAATAGGTTTCCATTTTTGTTCACATAACATCCATGCATTCACCTACAAGTACAGAAGATGATAGGAAGATTTTGAGGGAGTACCATTTTTACATCAGCGATGATAGATCACATTCTATGGAGTTTGTACATGGTTGTTTTAAACTATTTTATAGAGATTTGGCTAACAGGGGCATACCATATTGTGAGCACATTATTTGGTCAAACAATTGTACATCTGAATTCAAGAATGCGTGGGTGTTCTATTGGTTGAGAAATATGTATAGGTTGTCTAGAATTCAATATATGTGGAATTTCACATAGGTTGGTCATGGAAAGGGAGAGCATGATGGTGTAGGTACATGCATCAAAAGAGCCTTAGCTTGTGAAGAACTAAAGTACAAAGATGGAGCAATATTAATAGATGCAAAATCCATCATCCACTGGTGTAATGCTACAATGGGTCCAGGTAAGGAAGGTGAGTCTACGATTCATAGATTTTTTATGGTTGATAGATAATACTAACATTGCACCATATGAGGATTTTTGCACACTACCAGCATCAAGTGAGTTGCACTCTTTTAGAAGCTCTAATGTAGGTTCATGGAGTATCTACACATGAAAAATGGCATGCTATTGTCCATCATGTGCAGAGAATATTTGGGATGGGTGTGAGTTGACTAAATGGGTGGACAAATGGGATATATGAGTTTTGGACCCAATTGACACCTATCGTCCCCCACAAGCACTAGAAATGGTAGAGATGGATTCATCCATTAACTTTGACTGCTTGTATGATCTAGTGCAACCTGGTAATATATATATACATACATATATATATATATATATATACATATATATATATGTATATATATACATATATATATATATATATATACATATATATATATATATACATATATATATATATATATACATATATGTATATATATATATATATATATCTTTGTAATTTCAATATGTAACTTTACAACTTTTACCTAAGTATTTTCTGAATTAATGACTGCATTTTGTACATTTATCACTGCAGGCCATGTTTTTGTTGTTATTGCACCTAAATAAAATGAAGAAGGGATAGATTATTATTTATGTTTTTATGTCCAAGCCAAACAAAAATTGGATCACTCGGTTATAGATGGTGAAGGTTTAGAGTGCATATTGGTACGGTGGTTGTAACTGGCACATGGTTTAGATGATATTCTATGAAAAACCCTAACTTGTGGTTATTTGAGGATTGGCAAATAGAGAGGAAAATTCTTCATTATTCAAACCTTGTTGTTACATAAAATTTCCACTTGATAAAATATGGTGGAAAACCACATAATAAGACTCTTTGAAAAGTTTGCAAGTTAGACCACGAGGCAATACTTGAGATATTAAAATATAAAGCAGATCCATTTGATTCATTAGATTGAATAGAGAGAGAGAGTGTGTGTGGTGCAAGGGAAACTTAAATTATAGGGCCCTCACCTTTTCATTTTTGTTGTGTTATGCTCCAAGTGAGCCTTGTAAGTAGAATAATGGTCATTAGACACAGGTGTGGTAGTTAGGGTATTGCATGCCATTTAATGTCCTTAGAAGAGTCACTATTTTGGCCTAAAAATCAAGTCATTCCTTGCCATAGGAAAATGAGTAACCTAAGGGATGAGTCATTAGCTTAGGGAAGGGTCCCTAGGATTGAATTGCTAAGGGATAGCCTAAATAACAAGTTAAAAGTGTTAAGAAGAGCAAACAAGAAAAATTACAAAAGTTGTATTGCAATTTTGCATTTTTTGCAAAATGTTGATTTTGCAAGAAATTGTGAATTTTCCTTCTAAAACTTGAAGAAGGCCAATGCAAACCATAAGGATGTCAGGGAAATACCTAGGAGGATATATAAAGACTTTCCAAATTCTAAAATGAGAGAATTTAATATCATTATGTACGGTCAACACGCTATAGCATGATATTTGAAGGCAAAATTATTGAGTTTCTGAGTTTTAAGGCATTTTTTACATTTTTTTTGTAGGCTGTACAAGTTTCCATGGTAGATTTGGTTGTTTAGAACAATTTTGTTTTAGGAAATTTGGTTTGATTGTCTTTCTTTTCATAGTTGCTTGACAACTTTTGAGCAACTACTTAAAAAGTTGTTAAACTTTGAAAAACTATTCCCCAAAAGGCTAGTTGGTTCAAAACAACCTTGTAACCATTGGGGACAACCTATATTATCCCTTATAGGCAAGTGATAGGTATGATGTACTTATTTTGGCAAGGAATCAATAATATCTATTTTTCCTATAAAATTTTATGTTTTAGAGTGTTGTACAGATTGGTACAGAGGTTGGGACATGTGCCAATGATGCCAAGAGTTAGAGGGGTGAGTTGCCTTTCATTTTCACTTGGTTTCATGTTTTGATCCTTTGTATTTTGTAAGTTATTCAAGTTTTGCTAAAGGTGCGTAGAAATCAGCATTAAACCAAGGGTTTCACCAAGGGCCTTGTTGTTTTGGCACTTTTCACCATGGGAATTTGATGCCCCTTGGTGAAATGTAAGCCATATCAATTTATTTCATGATTTTTTAGGTTTTACAGATGGCCAACCAAAGAATGAATTGTGCCACCATACCCTAGGCATATGGCTCCATACATGCACCATTCAGCATTTCACCACAGTCACTATAACTTTTTCTCTAGAGTGATCCAAGGTCCATAAATTTGGATTTGGACCTATTTCACATGCCCCTAAATGTTTCAATAAAATTTTTGCAGATTGACATGTTTAAAAGGGTACCTGTAGTGTAACTGCAGCCTAATTAGGCCTATCAACACTTTCTAAATGTTGTTACAATAGTGGCTTCTAGTCTCTTCCAATTTGTGAGGTTTACATATGTTTTATATGTCCTAAAAGGGTGTTTGAATCTCACTTTAAATTGTGTCTTCATGTGGGGTTTTTCCATATTATGTTCAATTTATAGTTTGAAGGGCTACTAGCCTTTTCAATGGAAAACTACCATAATTGTATATCAATGTTGTTTGGACACAAGAGAATCACTTTATCTACTGTATACAAACCTTAATAGGTCTAAGGTGTGTTTTTATTCCATTCCATGGTCATTTTTCTATTTTCATTCATGTTTGTGGTATGTTCCCTTATTAGGCTTTTGGAGAATACTTATGTTTTGGTTCTTTTGGAATTAGGCAAACCTAGTGATTAGGTTCCCTACCTTTTTTGGGTTGTGATAACCTATGATAAGCTCATTATTGATGCTTGTGAAAAGTGTCCCAGCACTAAACCCTCTTTTTGGGAAATTTGAAGGATTCCAACCTTGTCTAATTGTCTAGCGGCTTGCCTTTTAAAAGCTTCCACTGTGCACTACTACATCACAACCTATCCTAAGTGAACTATCTAGGATCCTTAGGTGCCTTCTTTGATGAGTCTAGAATGGGTGCTCCTGCACCAGTCATCTACTTGACTGGGACATGTTTGGGAACTGACAATCTCCATTTAAAGGTGGCAATGAGGTTTTTGTTGTTCTGTTAAGATCATTAATATATTCTAATGAGAACTTTGAGGGATCATGCCTAGCTTGAGTATCCTGGTTTCCCAAGTCCTGTAAATGCAAGGCCATTGATGAATAGGTATTTGTAATTGAAAAATCTGTGGTGTTGGAATGAAGTGCATGACTAGATTATTTTCCTACTAATGAGTCAATTTGAGGCTTCACTTCACATTGCTCTGTGGATAATTTTATAGCACTTGTTACTTCTCTACCTAAAATTTTTGTGTCTGTGTACATGTGCACTCTTTCCCAATAATTTTAGGTTTTGTCTCTTCATCCTAAGTAATTGGCATACCCTATATGGCACTAAGATAACCATTTTATTTTGAAATGCCCTTTTTGATAGGCCAACACTGGGGCAAATAATAACAAAAGAATTAACAATTTTATGACGAAGTTCAGCTGGTCTATACGTGTCAATCCGAGAGTGTAAGCTTGCAAAAGGTGTCCGAGCAATATGTTATCAAGGGGTGCAGCTTGTGATATGAGAAATTATGAATGCATCTACGACACGCAAAATTGAATCTATGAAAAACTAAAGAAATCTTGATGACAGGAACTGTCACTTCCTGCGATAGGAACTTAATTGAAACCTACTAAAATAATAAGAACAGAAAGTGATGAACTCCAGAAATCACTTCAGAAATCAAATTCACAATTCTAAAGTTCACACATTTAATCAATTAAACACAATACATTTATGAATGCTATGAATGCTATTAACACACCTCTAAACAATTAATCACACTCTTCTAGATAATTAATCTAAATGAATGCTTATTACAAAAGTCGATGTCTGATTAGAAGTTGGTTTAATTAAGAATTGTAATCTGCTTAGATCATGACAGGGAGTTTCATAGCGACAAGAATTTGTTTTCAATAGGCCAATTCAAATTATAGGGTATGGTAGGAAGTATGATAAGTGATGACAGGGAATATTATAGATGGCGACAGGAAGTTGTGAGTATTGTGAATATTATAGCTCAATGACTGAAAGGATATAGTAGGAGGAATACAACAAATGATATTATGAGTAGCAAGGCTTAATGGAGGTGGTAAGAAGAATACAATAGATAGTATTATGTAATAGATTTATGTATTAACAGAATAATGATGTATATCAAAAAATTCATTTATAAGACTGTCGCAACCAATGATTCTATCAAACAACTAAATTCATAATTAATTAACAAGTTTTGTATGGATTCGATTAGCAAACATACATATAGCAAACTCCTTATAAATGCACACAATTAAATCTGAAAGGAACACACAAATTCAATAATACTAAAATACTTACAAAGCAAACTATAGTAATCTCACCAAGTTTCTTGAGAGGGGGCCCTTCCTCTGGTTCACAAGGTGAGTGAAGAGAAAGATGCCTGTTTATGTGGGTTTGATCAGCAAAATGAATATTTTATTTCTTAGATGAGAAATGGAGAATAATGATAACTTTTGTTCTACACTAAGTTGCTTATATACATGCAGCCTTAATAGACTTATAATAATATCTCACATATACATGCCATCTAAAGAATGGCTATTACATAGAAAATTGATAATAGAAGTATACGACTTGCAAAGAATAGATAATTCTATTGTATCGGTTCAGAACAACATTGTCTTCATCCACAAGTTTTGAGCCA
Source organism: Cupressus sempervirens (assembly GCA_028749045.1). Classification (NCBI taxonomy): domain Eukaryota; kingdom Viridiplantae; phylum Streptophyta; class Pinopsida; order Cupressales; family Cupressaceae; genus Cupressus; species Cupressus sempervirens. Next base: position 411,967,951 of record CM053784.1, read on the forward strand.
TGGTAGGTTCAACTCCTTACGCAGCAATGATAATGAGAAATTATGAGCCAAGCTTGCTGCCACATACAGAGTCCTCCATCCTATAATAACAAATATGCAACAATGTAACAAAGTGCAGTTTCATGCCAAGGATAGGCTATTGTTTTGATCGTTCCAACAAAACTGTATTATCTGTGGTTGTTGATTAACAGTTGGAAATGGTTATTGCATAATGGAATTTGGTTCACGTGAGAATTCAGTTGAGCTGGTAATAGCAGCAAAAGAAAAACCCATAATAGAAATTTTTTTTTTTAAAAATGACCTCTAACTTCTCCATCATGCACTTTTTGAAGATTCTGCTGTGTGGGATTGTAATTGGGCACATTCTGGACAATATCCATATCTCAAATTTTTGAGATTCATCCATATCTGTTTGCAAAAGGAAATACAAAACTGCCTGTCCTTATTTTTAGTTGCTAATTATTCCGGTTAAGTTATTTAAAAGTGGATGGAAATTTGTATTTCTGAAATAGCTATATGAACATGCATAGTGGGTGATAGGAAGAACCATAACTTGTTAGATAAATACAATCTCATCTATTTATTCACATATTGTATCTAATAACTATATTAAATATTACTCATAAATATTCGATCATATGCAACATAGAAAGAGAAAATGGAATAAAAGATAGGGATTTAAATGAGTATGAAGGCTTATACGGAGGATAAAATATGGTATAATTTAGGACAAATATTGCTCTCACCATTCCCCCCAACTTAGCTTATTGCACATCCTCGTGCAATCATTATGATCATGAGGTCTTTAGTTTTAACTAAAAGCACTTTGAATTTATATTTTTGGTTGTCTCCACCCCGAACCATGATAACTCATAAGCATAAATCCCTTTCTTTTGCTTTACATAACAAGCTTTGTTATGTTTCTTCTTCAATAGGGATATCACTTTTGACTTCTCATATTTTTTTTTTTTTTTCTTTTTCTTTTGTTTTTTGTTTATTATAGCATCATGGTTCAAAGGGTTACATGTAGGAGAAATTTATCTCAATTTGCATAAGAGGAGTTTAAATGGGTAAAATAGGAGAGATGTGAGAGTAAAAAAAGGTTTTTGTATGATGGATATAATGGATAGTAGGATGGGATTATTAAGGGTGATGGATGGAAGATAAAATGATGACAGTCCTCCCCCCAACTTAAGGGTTGACCGTCCACGGGAAACAAGGAGAGGATAGGGTGTTGCATAATGATCAAATATTATAAGCAATACAAATAAAGTTAAGAGATAAAATAAGGAAAAACAAAATTTATTGTTTTACCAACATGCATGTGCAGAGAGACCAAGGCTGGAATAAAGAGTAACTCAGCAACAATAGCCACTAGAATGGAGGAATTTGCAACAATGAATGAAGAAGCATCTAGAACTGCAACACCACAAAATATCACTATCTAACTGAAAGCATCAAAGAGAAGACCCTTGGAAGGAACTAGAAAACTAAGAGAGTGAGTGCAATTGGAGGGGCCGCCATCATCAACTAAACTAGTATAGATCATATAAAAATAGCATACTCCACTGAAAACACCTCAACTGAGTAGGCAACTTATATTAGGGGTGATCAAAGATTTGAGGATCACACTGAAGAGGAGTAGAGTTGCAGGAGTGAGCAATAGAAGGTGCCAAGAAGCACTAAAATCAATGAGTGTTCCTAAAAAGAAGGATTAGCAGAAAAACTAGGAACACCAATTATTGCATTTTTTTCAATTTTTTCTTTTTTTTTTTCTTTTTTTTTCATTTTTTCATTTTTTTTTTTTTTCACATTTTGATAATGACAAGTGACCGTTGGCAAGCCAATTTTTAATCACTCACCGCTTAATGGCGCTGTAAAAACAGTTTTCACCATTAAGGATTTATTTTGTAGTTAACATCCACCAGAAACTGGTTTTCAAATATTAACTAGCCACCAACGCCCGAGGGTTTTCATTGTTGGATCTTTTATTGCTTCTTTTTTTTTTCTTTTTTCTTTTTTTCAATTTTTCAATAATTGCATAGAATGACCAAAGAAATGAAATCCTGACATGGATGATGAAAAATGATACCATCCAAAGCTTGATTTTTTACTATGACCATATAGAAGGCACTATTGAGACTTGATTGCATAAGGAACTTGAAATGATCACCAAGAATAACCTCATCAGAACTTCATTCCCAAAAACATGAGTATGGAGTATAAACCGATAGTAGTCACCAATGTGTCCATAGATTTCTAGAGAGACACAGTGTAGTAGCTGGCACTGTATTCAAAGTATCTTTAGATATGTTGGTTCATGAATCTCATAGACCATGCTGCATATTTTCCTTCATGTGAAAAAGAAAATTTCATCTCAAGGTGGTGAACACCCTATGCCACAATCGTCTTGCAATCTCCAATAGTAAAGCATAAGAAAAACTAATATGCACCAGATAGCTAGCAAGCCCACACAATGTGAAAAAATCCAACAAAGTGTATTATGAAATTCTTGTATAGAAAAGCATCATCAAATGGCATTGGTTCTAAGATTATCACACCACAACAAGATACTTGTAATCATGTTCTCAAAACCAAGTATATCAAGTGTAGTAAAGAAATTTTATCCAATTGATAACCCTACCATTAAATGCATTTATACAAATGATAGGTAGATTCATTAATATAAGCACTTGATAAAAATAAAAGAATGTGATTATAATGATGATACCAATGTCAATCAACATAAGAATACATACCTTGAATTATTGAGATGTCACATGGTGAAGTTGGCTAGAAAGACCAATAAAACAATCAATGAAGCTTTATTGAAATCATCCAAGAACTACAAGATTGGAGGAATTCCCCCCAACTTAACTTCAGGCTATAAGGTCATGAAATTATTAGGATAACCAAAGAAATTAGGTAAACCAAAGAGAGTAACACATCTGTTACAATTTTGCAAGCCTTTTTAAATGATAGATAAATAGTTCAATACTCCAAAGTTAAGTCTAGGTCATAAAAGCATAGGGATTTTGAATTATCCAAGGAATCAAGAAATGGATTTAGTACTTGTTATCAATGAATGATCATCGTAAGATACAAGAACCAAGAATGAAGGATATGTGGATATTAATACCTTGATCCTTGTTTAAACAAATCATCCATAGTTTATTTTCCCATCTTAAGACAATTGAATGAATCAACAATGAGGAATAACAATCATCCACTTTTACCATTTTGGTCATTAATGCATAGAATCCCATATAAGTGTTCTTAATCAATTATTGGTCCCAAATCAACAAGTATGTGAGGGATGCACATTTTAACCATAGGCCTCCAAATATCAATATGTATAAGTACAAAAGTAGTAGAATATAGATTTTGGAGGATATGGTAGCATGTTTGTGAAATATGGAAGGCATATGGTTCAATATCACTTAGTGAATGAGTAATATGAAAACATCTACTCATGAGTCCATTAATTAAAATTGATGCAATTTGAAGTATGGGCTCATTTGTAGGTATTTGGAATTCACTAAGTAGAAAAGAAGAACAAAGTTGATTATATTTCAATAAATAATAATATTGTTCTTCTAATTTAATTAAACCAAAATCACATCCCTTATATACAACAATACATTCCAATGTTGATTTATCAATTTCAAGCACATCATTATATGGTAAAGGTATCCATGAAAGTTTATTAACCACCTTATTATGAATTTTTATATGAGGCAATATAGTTGCATTTGGTGGATATGGTGGAGTGAGTAGAATATGATGTGAATGAGATAATAAATATGGTAATTGGTGTGACAGAGTTAATGTAGATGAGATTAAGTAGGATAGGTGAAATGAAGATGGTAAGGATGGGTATAGTGGTTGTTGTGAGTATTCTTGATTCCATTTATTGTGCATATCATGTAAAGATTTATATTTTGAATAAATTTGTTGGCTTTTTAATGAAATAGAGTGATAATATATCTTACCAACATAATGCATACCTTGATCTTCTTGGAGTGGTATTTCAAATGGTTCATAAGTTACAAGGAATGCTTGTTCACTTCCTCCCTTATCATGGTAAGGATTAGAAATAGCTTGCACCTCATTCAGCATGTGCTTGGGGTTGTTCGGGCATATACATTGGTTATCTTCCCTGTAATAGTTAGAACAACAATTTGTTAAATGCTCATCCTCAAAATCACATTGCTCTAAGAATTCATCAATGATTTTCTCATGTTCAAACATAGAGATAGAATTCTTGCATACCTGTGATAATGGAAGATCAATGTCATTTAAGATGCATTCATTAGGTACAGGGGGTGTAAAAATGTCACCTTTGGTCGGCACAATTTTCCCACTAGTTTCTTCTTTTGTTTTTAAATTTGAAGGCGGGGATTTGGGGGTGGCAGCCACTAGTGGGGTCAAGGGGCAACACTCCAATGCCAAGCACATTTTGCCTCTTGTATTTCCTTCAAATTTTGTATTTTTGAAACAATTTTCAACCAAAATTGATATACTTGAACAACATTGAAAAGGCATCATTTTTAACATTTTTCTTCAAAATCTCCTTGTCTTTACCAATAACTCACAACAACATATGATAATATAAAATATAATTAACTTCTAAAGCAACTAATGTATCTAATTTCTAAGCCTACTTGAAAACTCTAAAGCAATGCATCTATATGATTTAACTAATGCAAATTAAGATTAATTACTTAAGCAAGGCTACCAGTTGCAAAAGCTTTCATCCTAACGCATTGTTCCTAACTCAAATTAGAAAACTAACATGCCTTTGACACCTTTCCTTGGAAACGGCACCAAAATGATAGGCCAACACTGGGGCAAATAATAACAAAAGAATTAACAATTTTATGACGAAGTTCGGCTGGTCTATATGTGTCAATTCGAGAGCGTAAGCTTGCAAAAGGTGTCCGAGCAATATGCTATCAAGGGGTGCAGCTTGTGATATGAGAAATTATGAATGCATCTATGACACGCAAAATTGAATCTATGAAAAACTAAAGAAATCCCGACGACAGGAACTATCACTTCCTACGACAAGAACTTAATTGAAGCCTACTAAAATAATAAGAACAGAAAGTGACGAACTCTAGAAATCACTTCAGAAATCAAACTCACAATTCTAAATTTCACACATTTAATCAGTTAAACACAATACATTTATGAATGCTATGAATGCTATTAACACACCTCTAAACAATTAATCACACTCTTCTAGATAATTAATCTAAATGAATGCTTATTATAAAAGTTGATGTCTAATTAGAAGTTGGTTTAATTAAGAATTGTAATCTGCTTAGATCATGACAGGGAGTTTCATAGCAACAGGAAATTTTTTTCAAAAGGCCAATTCAAATTATAGGGTGTGGTAGGAAGTATGATAAGTGGTGACAGGGAATATTATAGATGGCAACGGGAAGTTGTGAGTATTGTGAATATTATAGCTCAATGACTGAAAGGATATAGTAGGAGGAATACAATAAATGATATTATGAGTAGCAAGGCTTAATGGAAGTGGTAAGAAGAATACAATGGATAGTATTATGTAATAGATTTATGTATTAACAAAATAATGATGTATATCAAACAATTCATTTATAAGATTGTCGCAACCAATGATTCTATCAAACAACTAAATTCATGATTAATTAACAAGTCTTGTATGGATTCGATTAGCAAACATACATATAGCAAACTCCTTATAAATGCATACAATTAAATCTGAAAGGAACACACAAAATCAATAATACTAAAATACTTACAAAGAAAACTATAGTAATCTCACCAAGTTTCTCGAGAGGGGGCCCTTCCTCTGGTTCGCAAGGTGAGTGAAGAGAAAGATGCCTGTTTATGTGGGTTTGATCAGCAAAATGAATATTTTATTTCTTAGATGAGAAATGGAGAATAATGATACCTTTTGTTCTATACTAAGCTACTTATATACATGTAGCCTTAACAGACTTATAATAATATCTCACATATACATGCCATCTAAAGAATGGCTATTACATAGCAAATTGATAATAGAAGTATACGACTTGCAAAGAATAGATAATTCTATTGTATCGGTTCAGAACAACATTGTCTTCGTCCACAAGGTTTGAGCCATGGTAGGTTCAACTCCTTATGCAGAAATGATAATGTGAAATTATGAGCCAAGCTTGCTGCCACGTACAAAGTCCTCCATCCTATAAAAATAGATATGCAACAATGTAACAAAGTGCAGTTTCATGCCAAGGATAGGCTATTGTTTTGATCGTTCCAACAAAATTGTATTATCTGTGATTTCTGATTAACAGTTGGAAATGGTTATTGCATAATGGAATTTGGTCCACGTGAGAATTCAACTGAGCTGGTAATAACAGCAAAAGAAAAACCCATAATAGAAAATTCGCGTTTCAAAAATGACCTCTAACTTTTCCATCATGCACTTTTTGAAGATTCTACCGCATGGGATTGTAATTGGGCACATTCTGGACAATACCCATGTCTCAAATTTTTGAGATTCATCCGTATCTGTTTGCAAAAGGAAATACAAAACTGCCTATCCTTATTTTTAGTTGCTAATTATTCCGGTTAAGTTATTTAAAAGTGGATGGAAATTTTTATTTCCAAAATAGCTTTATGAACATGCATAGTGGGTGACAGGAAGAACCATAACTTGTTAGATAAATACAATCTCATCTATTTATTCACATATTGTATCTAATATCTATATTAAATATTACTCATAAATATTTGATCATATGCAACATAGAAAGAGAAAATGGAATAAAAGATAGGGATTTAAATGAGTGTGAAAGCTTATACGGAGGATAAAATATGGTATAATTTAGGACAAATAATGCTCTCATCACTTTTCTCTTAGATTAATCTCTCTATTAAGAAAATTTTCTATATCTTCTATTGTATATTTAATGGATGTAGCTACAATTCCTCTGTATATTAAAGTTTCCTTCATAGGAATGAGAAGGCATGGGAAGTGAGGCCAACTATTGGTTACTTTTGTCACTGAGGTTTGCACCCTTGTCCAAAGCCTATGCATGAGGACAACCTAGTGAAACATGGAAACAACCTCCAAGCTGTGGGACTTGAACTGTGAGGTTGAGTCTCTAGAGAAGGTTGGCTTCCTCTTACTATCAGGGTGCACTTAACTATTCTTAGAAAGGAAAAGGGAGAGGGAATGCATGGAAAGCAAATCTACCTATTCTAATCTAGGGAGGTGATGCACCAAAATAGAGTGTTCGAACCAAACTCTGCCCATATATGCACTATTGAACCAGAATGAAACTAAGGATATACACATTCAAACTTGCTTTAATCTAATAATCACATGCAGATCAGAAGACCAAGATGAATGACACAAAGAAAGACAAATTCACTTATATTATCATTCATAGGCCAAGGAGATACAATCATGCGGATCATAGATCTACAAAACACTAATAAGAGGCAAAGAGTTCTTGCACTTTCATACCAATGGCTGAAAGAGATAAGGCAGAAAATCATGTAGTTCAGAGGCATAGGGCAATTTACACTGAGAATCTATAGAGCAATAACAGAGAAAATAGAGAAAGGTCAACCCCTACAAAATTCATAAAATTTTGCCTTTATAGCTCGAGCATAACTAGGATGTCCTCCAAGTGTAATTACTTCACAACAACCTGCCATTAAGTCCTACAAAGAATAATCATGAAGAAAATTTGATCTAGATACGGATCCAGATGCAACGATATCTGATCGTCTGTGTCAAATAATGCCTTGATAGGATGGAAACGGTGCCACTAAGCCATTCTAACTAGGTAGATGGATCAAAAAATGGGTATTGGAGTGTTCCTCTTGTTCTACACTCCTTCTGGGTTGGTCAGATTCGCAAGATAACCCTAGTTTTCCATCATTTTAGCTCGTGAATCAACAAGTCAATGAGTCAAACTAAAATTGCAAGCAAGACGAGCCACGTGGGCCAATAATTTCTTTCTTTTCTACCACCTCACAAGGTCTTCTTGAGTTGACCACCTCTTTCATTACTAACCATGCCATCTTCTTAAAAAAAAAAAAAAAAATCTTGACCGCAATGTTACACTAACCACCGGCCACTAACCGTCAATGCCTTAACTATTGTTTATACCTTAGTCATACCTCGTGATCCTAACTAGCACCAACTGGCAGTTTCATAATACTTGGCCCCACCCTGCCACATGTCGTTGAGGCACTATGTTGCTATGCATATCCTTTGAGCAATTTTTCATAGCGAGATAGCACCCACCGAGGATCTAGATTGATCTAACAATCGTGAAGACTCGCCGTATTACTACACTATCTCTCTTTAAAAAAAATTGAAAACTTGGGCCCACGAACCACTCAACACACCTGGCATCTTCATCATGGCATGACTTGGCCCCACTGATCCACGTGGCACAATGGTGCTATGTTGCTATGGGTAATATCCTCGTAGCTTTCCATAGCAAGATAGCACCCACCGTTGATTTTTCTTAGATCTATGGTGAGAAAGAAAATTGCACAACTACACACCGAGTTGGTTGAGTGGACCAATGAAATACCACCATTGTACTATGACCCACCTAACAACTGACACCAATGACAAGCCGTGATATTACTTTGGAGAATGGCAGGCCCATGATGTCATCTCTGCCACATGTCGCCGAGGCACTATGTCGCTATGGGTAATATCCTTGCAGCTTTCCATAGCAAGATAGCACCCACTGTTGATTTTTTGAGATCTGGCAATGAGCAAGATGGATCTAACCTATTAGTATACCAATCAATAAGAAACTAGCCACATGCCAACCTATCTGACAAATCCTCATTTGCAGCCCACCAAGTGAAGTAGGACCCACATTCTACACAATCATACCTTAGCCAATAATAATAATAATGACCAACTGCTAATGCATTCCAAATTTCATCACTGATATCTGACAGGGCATACTTGGGACCCACCTTCCTTCTAATGTTGTCGAAGTATCACTTTCTGTCTAGGTGCTATGTCACTAACGGCGAGGAACATAGATTTTTTGATAGTGCCATAGCGCCCTCTAGGGATCTATCAAAACTCGACGCCAGAGGAACAATAAGAAAAAGGGAGGAGCCACTAGCCATGCAGCCAAAAGGTTCTATGTCACTATGGCAAAACAATGTGCAACTTCCCATAGCGAGATAGTGCCAACCATTGATCTATCTCAGTCTGACGATGGGGACTTGCAAGCCCACAAAAACATTAAAATGCATAGGGAAAGAAATATATAAGGTTGAGTGTAAAGTATTTTATGTCCCTTTTGAATATTTGAATATTTAAAACTTTTAAACATTACTATGTCAAATTCAAATGTGGTGATTCTGGCAGGAAGGAAAAAATGACCAACAAATCTGGCAACTCAGAGGGGATGCAAGCCAACTATGCATAGAATAGTGACCTCATGCATCCATTGGCCTACAGAGTCAAAAAGATGTGATCTTATGTATACTATGAAACCCTAACCCTACCTCTGAGAGGAAAACCTTGAAACTCATGTCTCTACAACTGGAACCAGAGACCAAAACCTCCTTCTGCAACCTTCAAAATTTCAAAACTTGTTGTCTCACGGAGACAATCCTATGCTCGTGCACTTCTTGGAAAAGTAGGAAAAAAACTGGAAACAAAACTAAGCTAACTATGTACATGGAATCTCAAACCCTCAAAAACATGGCTTGAGATAGATCCCATTAACTGGGATAGGCAGAATCTCACCATCAGGCTTGCTTAACTAGAAAGCATTGGCATGTTTACAACTTTCAATCAGATAGGGACCACTCCACAATGTACCAAATTTTGAGTGCCTCCCTAGTTTTTCCCCATCTGCATCCCATTTCAAAACTAAATCACCTTCTATGAAAGCCCTGACCCTAGCCTTTTTTTCAAAACTCCTCTTCACCTACTATTGATGTGTCTCTAGGGTCTGCATGGCCTGATTTCTTTTCTCTCCTAGCTCCATCAGTTCTACCATTCTCACTATCATGGCATCATTTTCAATTAGTTCCAACTAATGAGCTAACTCCAAGGCTGGGAACTCCAATAAAATTGAAAGCCTTACCTCTCTACCATATACCAATATGAATGGTGAATTCCCTATTGATCTTTTAGGTGTTATCCTGTCAGCCCACAAAGTTGTCCTTAACTTTTCATGCCAACACCTTTGGTTATCCTCAGTTGTTCTCTTTATGATTTTGATTAGGTTCTTGTTGGACGACTTAGCCAGGCCATTACCTTAAGGATAGTAGTTTGATGATGTGCTCAAGTAAATGTTGTGGTCAACTGCCCATGCACAGATCTAAGCTCCTACAAATGACTTTGCATTATCTGAAATAATGGTTGAAGGGGCACCAAACCTGGTCACAATTCCATCAAGGAATTCCACAACTAAAGATTCTATGGCATCCTTCAATGCAACTACCTCTATCCATCTAGTGAAGTAATCTGTAGCAGCTAGAATCCATTTGTGACCTAAATTAGAAGGAGGATTGATAGGGCCTATGAAATCGAATCTCATTGAGCAAAAGGCTGGTCCACCTAAATAGGATGAAGGGGAAGAGCTACAAGCTTCTATTTACCAAAGAAGAAAGCACATTTCTCACACTTCCTCACATACGTATGACAATCACGAAATAGGGATGGTCAATAATAACTAGCCCTCATGATCCTCTTTGTAGTTGTCCTTGCTAAGAAATGACCACCATCAGGACCATCATGAAGTTCTTTGATCATTCTTTTAGCCTGGTCTATATCAAGGCATCTAAATAGGGCTCCATAAAAATCTTTTCTAAAGAGGACACCATCAACTATGACATAAGGAATTGACTGTAATCTATACTGTCTCCTTTTAGCTCTATCTAATCCTTGAGGGTACTCCTTGGGTTGCTATTTCTTACCTCTTGTTGCTCTATTAGTATCATAGCAGCTTCCTCATCAGGTTCTTGAGATGATAACATCGATTTACACAACCCCCTCCCTCTTACCAGCTTGGTAATCTGAATGTCAATATCATATTCCATCACTTTAGTAATCCAACCAGCTCTTTTCTCACTAATATCTTTGCTCAAAAGGAAATCCTTCACACTGGCATGGGGTACTAACAAATGAATTTTATTATGAGATGGGAGGTGTCTAAATTTCTTTAAAGCTCTAATGATTGCAAGGGCTTTCTTCTCTACATAGCTATATTTATCTTCATATTCTTTAAGCCCTTCACTAAAGAAACCTATTGGCTACTCATCACCTTTATCATTTCTTTGAGTCAGGACAGCAGAAATCCTTGACTCACCACCTAGGGTATAAAGGATGAAATCTTTCTCAAAATTTGGATTCATGAGAGTAGGGGCTGAGGCTATGGCTGCCTTGATCTCTTCAAAACTTTCCTTCCCTTCCTTGGTCCATGCAAAGACCATACCTTTCTTGAGCATAGCTATAAGAGGTTTCACCATGGTAGCAAGATTTGGAATAAATCTTCTCACAAAATTTATCCTGCCTAGGAAACTTTGCAGGCCTTTCTTGTGTTTAGGAAGAGGGAAGGCAAGTATTTCTTTTGTTCTCTCTGGATCAATGGTTAAGCCATCCTCAAATACAATATGTCCTAATAATTTTCCTTGGTTAGTAGCAAACACACACTTGCTTGGGTTAAGGGAAACCCCAAACTCTCTGCATCTTATGAATACCTATCTTAGATGATCAAAATGATCCTTTGCATTCTTAGAATACACTGTAATATCATCAAGGTAAACTAAGACAAACTTGTCAATCAATCTTTTGAAGGCCATCTCCATTGCCTTCTGAAATGTAGCACCTGCATTGGCTAGCCCAAATGGAATCTTATAATAAGCATAGGTACCCCATTTAGTGGTAAATGCAGTCTTGTACCTATCAAACTCTTTAACCAGCACTTGATTGTAGCCAGAAAATCCATCAAGAAATGAAAATCTCTTTGAACCACTGACCTTGGACAAAATCTACTCCATAGAAGGGAGAGGATGGTGATATTTAAGGGAAGCTTGGTTAAGATCCCTAAAGTCCACACACAATCTAATTTCTCCATTCTTCTTCCTAATATGGACAAGGTTTTCTACCCATGATGAGTATTTGATAGGGAAAATTATGCGGGCCTCAATCAATTTGGATAGCTCCTTTCTCATTAAGGGTTCAATTTTAGGATTCACTAGTCTCTATTTTTGTCTTACTCATTTTACATCATTAATTAAATCTATGGTATATTGAAACAACCTTGGGTCAAAGCCCTTTAAGTCATCATATGTCCAAGCAAATACATCATTAAATTCTTGACATAGATGAATAAAATTTTCTTGTTCAATTTTAGAACATACCTTCCCCATGTTTAAGGACTTTCCATCAGCAATCATGACTGGAGTATAGTCATCTTCATCAGCAGCTAGGTTCATGGCCTTGCCTCTTGCTTGATCATCAGGATTAAAAACACTCTCTAGAGTAATGAGACCTTTAGGCAGCTTGTTGGAGCTGAGGTTAATGATTTGGTCACCATACTGATCCTTGCAGTCTTGATTGATTTCTCTCTAAAAATTCTGCCTCATTATACAAGAAGGTCACAATTTGCTCATCAAACTCAAACACTTGCCAATGGATGTTGTTATTAGGGATAGTATGCCTTACTACCACTCTAATTTGTTGCTTCTTCTCCTCCTCAAGATTCTTTGGCACATCATAAGATGCACCTATTGCTGCAAGTCTATCAGCATATCTGTTTTCCTTTCTAGGGATGCTTTGAATATTAAATGCATTGAAACCTTCAAGAAAATCCCATACCCTATTTTTATAAGACTTGAGTGAACCATTCTTGGTGATATTATGATTTATCACTTGATTGACCACCAACTCACTATCTCCATAAACTCTTAAAGCTTGAATTCCTCTTTTTTGAGCAAGTAGGAGACCTTGAATCAAGGATTCATACTCAGCCACATTATTAGTGCAACTAAACTGGAGCCTAAAGGAGAAATAGTACCTTACTTGTGCAGGAGAAATTAACATCACACCAGCCCCTGATCCATTTTTATTCCTTGATCCATCAAAGTACATACTCCATATCCCACTCATATCTTCTTTAGTCTTCACAAGATTGGGAACTAGAGCATCTTTCTCCAATATACAATATGTACTAAGACCTGTCTCAAGGGTTTCTAGAATAAGAAAAAATTGATATGCGTTAGTCCACTCATCCAAGAAAAAATTAGGTATCTCTGCTAGGGAATTGGTGTGCTCATTCACTATGTCATTCTCATCCATCTCTAGGATAGGGAAATTCATGTTGATGGAATTAGGGGTATAAGATTTAGTATGATGGAGGGCTTGAGGCTCTACTCTGATTGAAGAATTGGCTCCATATCTCATCTTGAAAGACATATATGACAAATCAGAAGATATGAAACTACCTATTTGGGCAATGAAGTCTCTTGACAGACAGATGGCAAAATATGGCTTGACCTTAGCAACAGAGATATCTTGGGTTATAGTACAATTAGGGCATGCATGTAAGGCCATCTCCACATTCCTAAGGATCCCTATAGTCTTGACAATACTACCATCCAATTGTAATACATCCCTAACAATGGGCTCACATTTCATTCCCAAAGCATCAGCAACACACCTAGGCATTACTGAACTGCTAGCCCCTGAATCAATCATGCAATTATGGACTAGTTTTCCCCCTATAATTAGAGAAACATAGAATGGAGGAGGTCTAACCTTTTTACTTGTTTTTACCTCCCTTGATGGTTGTACTAGGCTTGTGGCACTTTCCATGTTGAGTGTCTGATCCTTTGGCTCAATTATTTCCAATTCTTGCTATAGCAACCTCTTTTGCACGAGTATAATAGCAACAACATCCCACATGGAGATATTCACATTTGTCTTCTTCATTTGCTCTACCACACTGAATGGCATAGCAGGTGTTTTGGTAGAACCCTTGGGAGCTACGATTGTATGAGGTTGAGATGGAATAACCTGAGGATCACTTGCATCCTTTCTGCCATGATTTTGCCTTTGCTGCTGAAAGGTACTTGATTGATTATTTGTTGCTTGCTCATGAGATATTGCATTTGAAGTTGAGGCCTGATTAGGAGGAGGAGGGACAACATCTTCCATAGCTCTTCTTTTTCTTCTAGTTTTATGAGTAATGGAATCCTAGTTTACATTACAATGCTCCTCCATCTGATGATTCATAAAAGAGCAATCACCCTGTCTTTGCATATCTGAGGCATCTTTAAATTGGTCCTCCTTGTATGATGGTCAGATTGCAGGCTCTTGGACGGTCAAAGCCAAATAAGATTCAGCCTTTTGACACATGCAATGGGCATAGGAGTAATTGCAGGAGGGACAAAAATCCTAATCTCTGGCCATATTTTTTTGAGAGACTATGGCCCTACTCTGATTTACATTTGAGGTCAAAGTAGGGCTACTCTGCCTATTCTGATCAAAGGGATTGTTCCAATAATTAGGATTGGGAGGCCTACCACTATTTGGAGTTTGATATTGCAATTGATGAAGCTTACTACCTTGAGCTTGCTATCTTTCTAAAGTCAACACCTTGTTGTTCACTTTCTGCATCATAGAGAAATTATCCTCTAGCCTCTTTCCTTGATCTTCTAACTTCTTCCCTTGATCTTGCAATCTTTTATCAAGGTTCTTCTCTCTTTTTTCCATGTTTTGAATCAAAGATTGCATCATCTACTTGATTTCATCTATCCCATTTGAGGATGTGGAAGCTTGAGGGACTGGAGTAAGAAATTGTGATGTAGAAGTTGTGGGAAGGGGACCCATTGCTGGTTGATAATTTGGAACATCAAGAAAGAAGGGCATAGGAGGCCTTGGAGCTAGTTTACTTCCTTGTATTAGGATGTTCTCTGATTTTATTGCTATGTCATAAGCATTAGGCAAGGTATCTCCTCCCCTAGTTTGGATTGTAGTGGCAATATCACCGTTAAAAGCTCTAAGGTAATGCAAGAAGGCATTACCAAGGGTAGGCTTCACTGAAGTAGGTATTCTATCCCATGTCTTTTGAAATCTATAATTAAAATTAGTCATACATTCATGGGGGGCTCTTTTTATAGTAGTCAACTACTCTAAAAGTGACAAATAGTCACTTTTATCCTCAAAATTTTTGCACAATCCTGCTCCTAATCCATCCCAATTTGTTACAGAACCATGAGCTAAACCTCTATACCATTGTAGTGCTTTTCCTTTCAAGGATGAGGCTAGGAGCCTAACTGCAACATCATCCTCTGTAATACCATGGATATTGTAGACATTTGCAACCTCTTGAATGTGTTCTGAGGGAGAGATAGAAGTTTCACCAGTAAACTCTAGTATACTTTTGAGGGCAGCTACTGGTATGTCATGTCTTTGGGCTAATAGGAGAGGGCTTCCACCATTAAAGGTGGAAAAAGTATAAGCTCTAGGAAATGCCACATAGACAAGTGATCTATTCATATGTATTGATGGAAGTCTAGGCTGAGATCTAATAGCAGGAGGAATAGAGATAGATCTTGTAGGTGTATTTGTTACTATTGCACTCCTAACTAGTGATAAAGATATTCTAGTCTTCCTTCTTCTAGGGTTTGAAAATGAAAGCTCTTGATACTAAAACTTACCTCTAGAAGATGCCCTTATTTCAGCTCTGGGCATAAATCACTGCAACTTTGGTCTGGAACCAGATATGTATTTGAAGCTCAGAGTCGCCAAGTACTTTGAAGAATGAGCCTCTTGAAGGCTTAAACATTGAAGCTAGTACTATCTCCTCAGTATTGATCTTGAAATCTTCCCTTTTGACACCAATAGGCTTGAATTTTTTTGAAAAGGTGGGTCCCACCAGGCATGCCAAAAACTATTGTCACTGAGGTTTGCACCCTTGTCCAAAGTCTATGCATGAGGACAACCTAGTGAAACATGGAAAAAACCTCCAAGCTGTGGGACTTGAACTATGAGGTTGAGTCTCCAAAGAAGGCTAGCTTCCTCTTACTATCAGGGCACACCTAATTATTTTTAGAAAGGAAAAGGGAGAGGAAATGCATGGAAAGAAAATCTACCTATTCTAATCTAGGGAGGCGATGCACCAAAATAGAGTGTTGGAACCAAACTCTGCCCATATATGCACTATTAAACCAGAATGAAACTAAGGATATACACATTCAGACTTGCTTTAATCTAATAATCACATGCAGATCAAAAGACCAAGATGAATGGCACAAGGAAAGAGAGATTAACTTATATTATCATTCATAGGCCAAGGAGATATAGTCATGCAAATCATAGATCTCTACAAAACACTAGTAAGAGGCAAAGAGTTCTTGCACTTTCATACTAATGGCTGAAAGAGATAAGGCAAAAAATCATGTAGTTCAGAGGCACAGGGGAATTTACACTAAGAATCTACAGAGCAATAACAGAGAAAACAGAGAAAGGTCGACCCCTACAAAATTCATAAAAAAAATTCTTTATAGCTCAGGCATAACTAGGATGTCCTCCAACTATAATTACTTTGCATGAGGGGAAGGAAATAAATCCCTAGAGGTTTTCAATTATTTTGTGGAGGGAGATAATGAGGATGATGAGGTCTTCCTCACACACTTGCTCATCCTCTTGTTTAAACTCTTACTCAAGATGATACAAAAAAAGTAGATATGAATCAATAATTGTTATGCATTGAAATAAAATATATGTACACACAAAATTAATTATTTTCTTACCGCCATCAAATATTCACTCTGTATGTCCACCTCAAAGGCTCATGGATGATTAGGTGTAATAAGGCCCTATAATAATTCAATCAATATAATCACTTATAAATAACATTAGAAATTTTGATACTAACTATTATAAACAACAACTAAAACTAAGAAAAAAATTCATACCTTGAGCAATGGCTCTGAACTAGCCATAGTTGTAGCAACTCCATGATCGATGGACTGGCAAAGATGAGGAGGAGTTTTAGATGTCAACAGTTGCATGTCATATAATATAGTTTACATGTAAAATGAAACATGAAACAAATATAATCGAATTAATTAAATTAACATGAAACAAATGTACCACATATGAAGCTTGTACATGCCTAGGCTCAAAGTCCCTTGTGAATGTCGATGGTCTAATAGAAAACTAATGCACATGCATAAATGTTTTTCTCAATCCTTCATATGATTACTTAATAAATATATGTATTAATTTAAATGATTAAATCGATACATACCTCTCGACTCGTCGATGGGACTAAAAAATGGGGTTGAAAAATCTATACTAGGGCAACAACACTCTTACCCTGAATTTTGAACAATGGCAATACATGCTAATTAATTATTCATTCACTATACATACAAAATGCGATCAAATTAGTTTATTATAATTTTATTTTACCTATATATCAATGCCAAATGTGCCACTTAGGAACTCATTAGTGACTAGCCCATCATTCATACTATCTCCAACATGACTACCAAATGCACATAAGGATCCACATTATGTGCACATGTAACTGCAACACACAAAAGGCTCCTCCTCAATTAATGGATCAACGCAATCAATGAGGGTCTATGTCAAAGTACTGATAGTCCCTAGAGTGCTGGTCTCTACATGTTCCTTCACAACTAAAGGAATATTCTCATGCTCACCTTGTGGCTTGACAATAGGTGCCCTAACTACATTAGGGTCATGACATGCCCCTAGCCTCTCAAATGATGACCACCCACCTCTACCCTAAGATTCTAATATATCAAAATAATTCGGGATCTCCCCAAGCACAAATTCACAATACAATTTCTTTAAGAAATACATTGGAACCTCATGATTATTGCAAGGAGGGGCATCAAATACTATCCATCATCTATCCCAAAAGTTATTTCTAATACCATCATGTATGCACCAATGGATGGGGAACCCTTTAGTTGTATGTTTAATAGTATCTTGTTCTCCAGGATTTTTAAACAATGCACAAATTCTACCTTTTTCTATATCCTTTTTTTTACATCTCGATATGATAATTATTTTGCATAATATCTTTTTTTTTCATCCCTCTTAACACACCAAATATCCAACTAACCACTAACAGAAGCTACATGGGTCATAATGGACTTAAGCAAGGATGCCAATTGTACTCTCATTAGATTGGTTTGTCCACAAGCTTTCAACCTACCAAGGAGTGCTTCTAATTCATTTTTCCCTCTTTCTATTTCATTCATTATGTTGTATTCGGTTAGGAGGAGATCTTCCAATCAGTGGAGGTCGCAAAATTTCTTGCTCATCTTGTGGAGGGTTTTGATTTTCATTTTGTGGAGGGTTTTGATTTGGATTTGTGGAGGATTTTCATTTTGATTTTTTTGATCCAGCTAGGGATTTGGTGGTTCATTATTAAAATTTCTTGATAAGAAACCAATTTCAATCTAAATAAATAATCAATTCTAAAGCACGACTAGAAAAACCTACAAAACAATGTAAAAACTTACAAAACAATGCAAAAACAAGAGTAGAAAACATACTATGTGATCTTGATCCTGATCTTTGAACAACGATGAAGCATTTTGAGGAGGCAAGTGACAAAATTCTTCAACTTTTGCAACCCACGTGTGCGCTATTGAGGAGAAAGAATGTGAAAACAAAAAACAATGAGATGGGTTGCAGGTTTGCAGCCCATATATAAAAATTCATGATTTCAAAAAGTGCATACATGCTATAGTACGTACACACTTTGTGAATTTAAAAAAAACTTTTGTGTGCCATGTTTTTGGCACTACAACTTGGTGAACTTACCCTTAAGATTGGATTATGTTATTGTATTGTTAAATATTAAAGTGTAGTAACATTTCTAAGAATATTTTATATGAAAATTTGATGATATTTTGTTGGTTAAATCTAAAATCTATTGCATGAATTATCTATTTACATTTCATAATATGTGTGTGTATGTGTGTGTGTGTGTGTGTGTGTGTGTGGTAAATTTGCTAAAATATCTAGATTGGGATATTATACACACACATAGATATCATTCCCAAATTGAAGATAACAAGCTCCTCCCATCCAACTCCCCAAAAAATCATAGAATGAAAAAACAATATGGTGATCTTCTATCAAAGGAAATAAATTTCACAATCCCTTCTCATGCCCCAAATTCTCTACAAATAAACAAGCCACTAAGAAAAATTTAGATGATACCTAAAGAGTAACTCCTACTTTCCTACGGTTACAAGAGGAGTTACTCTTTCCATATGATCTAACTTCCTGCCATAATTCAAATGTGAGCCAAAGATTAAAAATGGGAATCTATAAAAATAAGTATCAAGCCTCACAAAAAGAAAGGAATGAGAAAAAAATTATATTTGAATATTTATTATGTGCAATTCCATGTTTGTAAATGCATACATGCATTATAAAATTAGTGTCAACTTTCATCTTGTGCACTCAACTTTTCAATTATTGTGGATACATTTACCTTGTCATAATTGTGAATAACATTATGCATGGAAGCTCATGTGATATTTTGGTTTGCATTCACACATTTAATGTTTATTGACATATAGATTTATATTTATACACATTCCATTTATGCTAACATGCATGTGAGTGCACATACACAAATTTCTAAATGCATAGTGGCCTAAATAAATTTGATTGAATAGGTCACCATGGTTTCTCCTAAAGATTGAAAAGAAGGGTCTGATGCATTAATCTAAAAAAAGGCCAAAATTATAAGTTATGCCATAAGATAAAAATAAACCATCTAGACATTAAAGGAAAGTGTCCACCCCCACCCCCAACTAAATTTTTTTAAAAAAATTGATTATTGTTAAATAGGCTATATTCTAACTTGAATGATATTCTCAACCTTAATTATCTATTCATGTACCCTTATGTTAATGATACTCTCCAAAGTAAAATCATAGAATGTAAGAACACTATGATGAACTTGTATCAAGGGAAAAAAAATTCTAGAATCCCGACTTGGGCCCCAAATGCTCCCCAAATAGGTAAGATGAGAAGAAAAATTTGGATAATACCTAAGGAGTAAATCTTACTTGCCTATGGCTACAAGAGGAGTTACTATTGCCACATCATATAACTTCCCTCTAAAGTTCAAATGTAAGCCAAAGGTTGAAAATAAGAATCTATAACAATGAAGCATCAAGCCTTCCAAAAATATCAGAACAAGAATAAAATTCTTAATACATATATGCATACATACATACATACATTCACACATACACACATACACAAAAGTGTGTGTGTGTGTGTGTGTATTTCTATGTTACTAAATGCATACATGCATTATGAAATTAGTGTCAAATTTCATCTTGCGTACTTAAATTTTATATTAATGTGGATATATTTACCTTATCATATTTATGCATGGAAGCTCACATTATTATTTGGTTTGTGTTGATATGTTTAATGATCATTGACATATAGATTTATATTTATGCACATTTCATAGATGCTTACATGTGTGTGAGTGCACATACACAAATATCCAAATGCATACTTGGAATGGAACACAAATAAAATTCTTAACACATGCATGCATGCATGGGCGTGTTTGTGTGTGTGTATGCGCACGCATGTGTGTGTGTGTGTCCACACACACACACACACACACAAAGGCATGCATGCATGTGCACATGCGCACACACATAGGTGTGTATCTCTGTGTGTGTTTAAACCTTTATTTTGTGTGTTTCTATTTTACTAAATGCATACATGCATTATCAAATCAATGTTAGATTTCATCTTACATACTTCACTTTTAAATTATTGTGGACATATTTACCTTATCATATTTAAGCATGCCATTATGCATGGAAGCTCACATGATTATTTGGTTTGCATTCATATGTTTAATGATCGTTGACATGTAGATTTATATGTATGAACATTTTATATATATCTACATGTGTGTGAGTGCACATACACAAATATCTAAATGCATAGCCTAAATGAAATTAATCGAAGAGATCACCATGGTTTTTTTTTAAGATTGACAAGAAGGGTTTGATACATTAATTTAACAATAAGGCCAAAATCCTAAGTTATACCATAAGATAAAATTAATCATCTAGACATTGAAGGAAAGCCCCTTCCTAAACTTGATCACTAGTAAAATGTTTAAATTCTGACTTGGATGGTATTCTTGACCTTAACTATTTGTTCACATACATTTGTGCTAATGATACTCTTCCCCTGCTCATAGGATGGATCTTCTATTGTATTTGCTAATAAAGAAGGATTAGATACCATTCATAATGAAGTTTTTCTTATTTCTTCCCAATATTTCACATGCAAAATATAAATCATCATAATCATATTTATGAACTTAAATAAATTGATAAATCTCATAATTTTCTAACTACACACTTCACATGAAATAGTTATTTACATTTATTTAAAAATCTCAAAAATAAGGGATGTAACACATCCCCCCTCCCCTCATGAATCATATTCCTTGATGATTATTCTTAATCAATGTTCCTCATGATACCATAAAGTTCATATCACATATTCAAAAATTAAAACAATTGAGAAAGTTTCTAGAGCATCTTAGCATAATCCTCCCAAGTTGTATTGTCCTCTCCATATTGATCCCACTAGATCTTGCATTGAGTCAACTTGTGGTTACAATAAGAATATATTACATACCTTAATCACCTTGAGTGTCTCAATTATTACTACTCTTGGACCCTACACTTGCAAGGAGTTCTATTTATTACATGTTCAAATTTGTCTAATATTTTTTTTAATAGGAAACATAAAAGACATTGTGCAATTAAGGAGAGCTTGTAGTAGAGAAATTATTAAAAGCTATTGGGTTTATAACTTCTAAGATCTCAAAGGGTCCAACATATTTAAGTGCCAATTTGGATTATTTCCCATATTTTGTAGAACTCCTATGGGGTTTAACTCTTAGGAGAACCTTCTCTCTACCGACAAACTTCATAGGTATTTATTTTATATTGGCACAACTCTTTTTTTTATAGTTTCAGTTGAATTCTCTATGATCACTAAAACATGTTCTTCCATTTACTAAAAGCATCTTGGGTTCAAGAGTTTCCATTTTTGAAGCCTATCCTAATTGATGGGTGTTTTTCATATTGTATCATATTGTTCTTGAAAGGGAACACTCTTAATTGTTGATAAGAAGGAGTTATTATAAACAAACTCCACTAGACATAAGTAGTCCTCCAATTTACATTGTTGATCTATGTTTTATACTATAGGAAGCCCCTCTAAAACCTAGTTTATCCACTTTCTTTGACCACATGTAATCCAAGTGATATGTTAATATGATATTCAACTAGGTTCCTAATGTTGCAAAAAGGATTGGCCAAAACTTGGTGGTCATTGTTACGTCTCTAGCAAAAATCATTTTCTTAGTTGTTCCATGTAATTGTAAATCTTCTAACCAAATTACTTTTGAATAAAATGGGCACTCCTAGTAAATCTATCCACCACAAACAAAATTGTAATGTCTATATTTGGACATGAGAAATTATTGGACAAAACCATGCTAATGATTTCCACTTCTAATCCAAAATGTCTTGAGGCTAAGGTAAACTTGTTGGGTATTGATGTTTGACTTTTACCCTTTGGCATTCAAGAGAACTTGCTACAAATCCAATTATGTGATGTTTAATTCTTGTCCAAATTTTAAATGGTTTAATATCAGTGATAGTTGGATACCTTGAATAAGGTGCAAAAATTTCTTCCTTAAGGACAAATCTTCTTAATTTGGTAGAACTAGGTGCATACATTTGTTCCCAATATATTAATAATCCATCTTTCTCAAATTAAAACCCATGTATCTAGATTCATGAGGTTCATTCTGTAAATCCACTCCAACTCTTGAATGATTTTAGTTTTGAAATTAATACTAATTATTTCCATTGTGGATATATGTCTTATATGGCTTAAGACATATACCACTATGTTCTTACACTTAATACAACTGATTTTGAAATCATAGTTGTTTAAACAATCTCATTTTTCCAACATTTAGATTAGATTAAGTAAAAATATATCTTAGACCTTGATGATCTTATTTAAGTTTGAATCATTTTCCTAAAATACATTGTGTCCATACTTGAAGAATGTGAAAATTAGTTGTTAACTCCAAATCATGGGGTGCATAGATTTTCTTGTTATTCTTCAGCTTCCTACACTCACAAGTCAATACTTTCCCATCTTTCACTAAAAATCCACCTAATCCTTCTCTAGAGGCACTTGTGACTACCATGAACTATATTACTAGGTTTGGAGCCTTGAGTATAAGTGTGGTGATTAATAATTATTTTCAATACTCAATGGCCTTTTAATAATTATTTGTCCACTCAAATTTATTACCCTTTTTCTAAGGGGAGTTATTGGATATGTTATCTAAGAAAAAATCATCACAAACTTTTTGTAATAGTTTTCTTGTTAAAATTTGAAAAGATTGATAACCCAAAAAACTAGTGCAAAGAATAAATATCTAAACTATGAATGCAAATGATACAAAATCAAAATAGCAACATAGAGTTAGTCTCCAAGAAAGTAATGCAAATTCTAGAAGAAAAATAACATTAAGAGGATGAAAAAGAAATCGATCACAAATACAAGCTAGGTAGCATGCTTATATAGACTAGGAAGAGGGAGGAGGTGGCAACACTGACCAATGAGGAGCAGCCATCTATCAGACTAAAGATAGAAAAGTATCTTCCTAAGATAGCTAGTGGATGCTCCCATGTAGGAAGGTGACACCTCACAACCACTTTCTAAATAAGACATGCTTTATTAACCTAAGAAAGATTATTAAAAGTGTGGGAAAAAACTAGTAATATAGGGAAAAAATAAATAACCCACTAGGAAATTTTAAAAACTACACTAAGACGCCCCCCCCAAATAAGAAAAGCTTAGGTGGATGTAGAAATGAGTCCTGGAAAGTCAGGCCTGATGAGGTACCCATGTACATAAAATTCCCCCAAAAAGAGAGAGAAGAGACCCCCAAAAATAATCAAGACTCTAAGTGAGAGGAACAAGCCCCTATTAGAATTCTTTAGAATAACTAAGGGGGGGGCGGGGGGGGGGGTGAATTAATTATTCAAGGTCCAAATACCCTATTAATACTTTTTCACTACTTCTGATGAATCCATACACTTTTCATCCATCCATATTTAAATCAACCATATTAGCAAGTTACAGTAAATCAACATGCGAAGATAAAACATGCAAGATCAACACATGACACAATGATTTACGTGGAAACCCAATTTGGGGAAAACCACCAGTAACATGCTACTTGATTCTCACTCTTCTAAAGTGATGCCCTTTTAAAAGCCTTCCTTGTTAAAGGCTTACAACACACTGTTAAATGTGACCTTGTTAGAAGATTTCACCAAACTGTTAGGAATGGGCCTGGTTAAAGGACTTTAAAACACTCGCTTGGAATGTCACCCTGTTAAAGGATTTGTCTCAAGGCTATCAAAGCAACCTAAGTCCATAGGATTTAAACTAACTATTACAATTGCTAGAAAGTAACAATAATGGCCTTTTGATCTGATATAACTTACAACATACTTTGCAGATTTCATATCACATTTTTAGTTCAATCCTTATGCTTGGCTTCAATCACTTCAGCTCTGACTACTTGTCTTCTTCTCAAGCTTCGTCTCCTTGAGTCTTCTAACTCATTGTAACAATGCATCCATATTGAGGGTCTTCTTATTGAAACAGAGTAACTACTCTCTCTTTCCTCCTTAACACCTCCTTCAACATTTCATGCTTTCATGCTTGATGGCCTCACTCTCTCTTTCTTCATTAACTTATGACTCTTTAAATAGAAATATGATTTCCCTTTGCCGCTCAATTCTCCTTCTCCAATTTTAGGGTTTCAAACTGGATTAGGTAGGATATATTGTATCTACCTCATATCTTGTTCTCATCTACAAACTTCGTCATTTGTAACCTTAAAAATGTTCTACATGGTGTTCTGTGCCACCAGCTCATCATTCTTATCTTCCATTTAATTCAAAAACTTCTAAGTAACAACCTTGTCGGCTTAGATTTGGTGAATCTTCAATTTTCAAAATAATGCAGCAACTTAGCATTGTTGATTTACTGGTGCTCGGCATCTCTGTGTTACTCGACACTATTGGTTTTACTAGTGCTCGGCATCTCTGTATTACTCAGCACTTATATCTGCTCGGCACTTGAAGTTTACTCGGCACTTGAAGTTTACTCGGCTTCAACTAGGAATCTGTTTGGCACCTATTGGATTGGTCGGCTCCTTCTTTCTTATGAACTTAGTTGGGCTTTACAAAAGACTTAGCTAAAGCCTTAAATCTTTGATATATTTCAATGTTCCCATTCTCTGTATCTTAGTATGTCATCAAATACACTTTTTCATCAATGGCTTAGCTGATCCTTGTACTTCATTACAACATCATAACTTCAACCTTTCTCTAGGTGTTCTAGTTACATCTTATTGATTGCCTTCTCCTTGACAATAAACTAATTGATAGTATTTGGATCACTAAAAGAATTATCATTCCTACAAGTAGCAAGTTTGACATCAATGACAAAACAATGATTGAGAACATTCTTTACTAGTTCCATATATCATTCCAACAACTTTCCTTATGGTCTTTTCAATCATTTCCAATAGCCCCCCCAAAAGATGAAGCATCTCACACCCCCATGAAAGCTCACAAATGAAGGAACTTTCTCTCAATGAAGGGTTTGGTGAAGATATCAGTAACTTGCTCAGAATTTGAACAATAGTGAAGGTCGATGACATAACCATGGATGAGCTCTTAGATGTAGTGCATGTGGATCTCATTGTGTTTGGTTTGCTGATGATGGACAAAATTTTGTGAGATCTGAATGGCACTCTAGTTGTCACAAAATATGACTAGTGGTTGTTTGATCTAGATACCAAACTCAGTGAGAAGATGTTGAAGCCAAAAGGCCTCAGTGGTGGCATTCACAACCCCTTGATACTCAACCTTACTAGAAGATAGAGCAATAGTAGACTACTTCTTGCTCAACCAACAAATAGGACCGGAATCAAGTGAGAAGTTGTAACCTAAAGTAGACTTGTGATCCTAAGAATCACCTGCCCAATCTGAATCTATGTAGCCCACCAAATCAAGCTCAATACCTGCTGCATAGTGAATCCCATAATTATGAGAACCCTGAATGTAGTGAACGATCTGCTTGGCTACTTTCCAGTGCAGCTCATGGAGCTCCTACATGAATTGAGAGAGCATGCCTACAACATATGAGATGTCAGGTCTTGTACGAGTTAGATAAATGAGACTCCTAACAAGTTGGTGATACAAGGTGCAATCAACAAGTGGAGAAGAACACTGAGCCTCAAGTTTGAGTCCAAAAAGGAAGGGAGTCAGAGTAGGATTATAGTTGGACATATAAAACCTTGAGAGTAAATCTAGAGCATACTTGGACTGTGTGATGGTGATCTTAGAAGGAGACTAAAAGTTCTCAATCTTGAGAAAGTAATGCAACAAGCCCAAGTTAGTCATCAAGAAACTGTCCTGAAGGGAAACTTTGATAGCCTTAATGGTGGGTGAAGAAATTCCTATGATCAAAAAATCATCAACATAGAAAACCAAAAATAGGAGTGAATCACCTTATTGTAGAATGTAAACATTAGGATTAGAATGGCACCAAGTAAACCCAACTGATAGAAGAAAGGAGTCCATCTTGGCATACCAGGCCTAAGGAGGCTATTTGAGGCCATAGAGAGACTTTCAAAGACACCATACAAGTGAAGAATCCTAAAGAAAACCCTGAGGCTACTCCATGTAGATCTCCTCATGAAGGTCACCGTGAAGAAAAGCACTCTTTACATCCATCTGATGTACTTCCCAATGATTAGCTATAATAATGGTAAGAACAAGTCGAATGGAATTAACTTAGGCAACTAGCACAAAAGTCTCAGAGTAGTCAATCCTAGGAACCTAAGAGAATCCTTTAGTAACCAAGTGAGCCTTGTGTTTGTCAACTAACCCATCTACTGCAAATTTTTTTCGATAGATCCACTTACATCGAACAAGTTTTTTTCCCTTAAGAAGAGGGACAAGATCCCAAGTGTGGTTCCTCATCAAGGAACTATACTCTTCCTAGATAGTTTTATCCCACTTATGAATACTAGAAGCCTCATGAAAGGACTATGGATCTGAGGCAGTAGCAATGAAGATATGTGGAGCATCCTAGAATTGCGAACAAGTCTGCCTAGTGTTTGATAGATCCCCAACCCAATCACCAGTAGACTACAAGTTTTGTCTAGCCCAAAGTGGATTGGAAGATGGAGAATCTGGAGGAGAATCATCAACCTATGAATGATGACTAGGAGAGGAAGGAGGTGAGTCCTTTATATCACTCTTTGCATCAAAAGTGGAGCTAGAAGACTGGTCAAGTGAATCTGACTCATCAGAAGATCTATCATGTATTCCAAGTGACTCCAATGTCAAAGTAGGAGTTGGAGAAGTGATAGAAAGTGAGTTTGAAGGTCCCTCCTAAAACTAAACACTCCTCTCAATGAACAACTCATGTGTAGTAGGGTGGAGCAACCGACAACCCTTCACACCATCATGATAACTTACAAATATATAAGGTCTTCTCTATGGATCCAAGGCCTTGCATTTCTCTGTAGGAATGTGGGACCATACAGGAGAGCCAAAAACTCTAAAGTTCTTAACTGATGGTTTTTGACCATTCCAAGCTTCAAAATGAGTAACCCCCTTCAAGGCTTGATGATGAACACAATTCTAGATATAACAAGCATAGTTAATGGCCTCTACCCAATACTATGGTGCAAGATATCTAGAGTGAATCATACAGTTTGCCATTTTCTTCAAACATCTATTCTTCCATTCTACAACATTGCTCTACTAAGGATTTTATGGAACTAAATGTTGTAAATTGATCCCCTTTGAAGTGCATAATCTTTCAAATTGATGGTTGACATACTCACCACCATTATCTATGCACAAAACTTTGATGGCTTTCTCAAATTGCTTCTCTACAAAAATTTTGAAGTCTCAAAAATGATCAAATACCTCTAACTTCTATTTGAGAAAGTACACCCAAGTATATCAAGAAAAGTCATCAATGAATGTGAGGACATATTGGGCCCTGTTGAAAGAAGGATGTTGAAATGGACGAGCCAAATCATTGTGAACTAACTCTAGTATATGTGAAGCTCTCCATGTCTTAATTTTGTCAAACTTTTCCTTAGGATTCTTACCAAAAATTTAACCTTGGCAAACGCCACCTAAGAACTGAATTGAAGGCAACCTTGTGACCATGCTCTTCTTGTTGAGCTTATGCAATTAGTAGAAGTTAAGATTGTCAAACCACTCATGCCATAATTTATTCACATCATTAGAGTGAGTGATCAAAATAGTCAAAGGAGGATCAAGAATAAAGTGAGAAAATAGATAGAGTCATGATTGATGATCTGCTCTCCCAACTGCAACTGTAGAATCATTGTGCAACTTACATATCTCCACTGAATTAGGAGTGAACTCAACCCACTTTCTTGAACCTATGTGAGTGATCTAGTATACCGATAGGATATTAGTTGACAATGAGGGTACATAAAGAACATCATGAAATTTTCCATCCCCCACATCAACAGACCCTCTCTCACACACCTCAACAGGAGTGTCATCTCCCATCAAAATAGAAGGCATAGTATATGGCTCCAAGGATGCAAGTTCTTCCTTAGATGAAGCTATGTAGTGTGAAGCACCTAAATCAAGAACCCAAGTGGATGGTGAGGAAGCAACTACAACGAAGGCCTTGCCCTTTCCTTTCCCTTTGTTTTTTTCTTTTGCCTTGTTAGACCCTTCATTCGAACTTTGTTTGATAGACTCAGGAAAACTAATATTGTTCTTCTCAAGAATGTGTGTCAAGTGATCAATTTGTTTCTTCAAACATTTATGTTCATCATGACCAAGTCTTTTACAATAGGCACATTAGACCTTTTCTTTCTTAGGCTTATTGCCCTTGGAAGATGGTGTATCAATAGTTGCTTTTGAAGCAACTGGTATCTGATCCTTCTTCTCCTTGCTATTCTTTTGTTTCTTATCCTTACCATTGTTGTTACTACTTTGTCCTTTTTGTTCTTTTGTGCTTTGGTTAGTAGCCAAGGCATGTGACTTAAAGGACTTAAGAGTGCCAATCTGGATTAGCTTGTCTTGTTCTCAAGTGAGATTCATAGCAAAATCATCTAAAGATGGGATGGTGAATTGAGTACCAAGTGTAGCCTTAGTAGCATAGAAGGTAGAGACAAACATAGAATATTATGAACTTAACTTAGAGAGTATACTAAGAATCAATTGTTCATCTTGCTTTTCAATTCCACATTGTTTTAACTATAGCCTTAGTGGCTTCAATATAGTGAAGAAATATTGGATTATGTTGAAATTGCTTGGACTTAAACTAATTAATTCATTTTCCAACATATGAACCCTCATTAAATCTTGTGTGCCAAATAGTGTTTCTAGCTTTGTCCATATTTCATTTGGTGTATCCAAAGATTAAATGTGGAATAGAAAATCAAGAGAAAAAACAAACACAATGTTCCATATGCCTCATCACATTTTTTAAACCACTCGGGCTTATCTTCATCTTTATAAGGTTTAATTTCAAGTCTCATAGTTATCCTATTTAATCCAGCTTTCCTTAAGTTAATTTTCATGCATGATTTCCACTCAAAGTAATTGTATGGAGTTAAGATGGGCATATTTGTTTGATCCATGATGAAGAAATACATAGAAGAAATGCCAAAAAAAGAACTAGCCACGACAATGCCCCCCCCCCCCCCCCCCAACTCTTTTTACTCAATCAAAGAAACCCCCCTCAAAGAAATATTATTTAGCACTTTATTTTAGTGTGTTTACAACTACCACCAGCAAGAAATACTATGTGGTCTTGATTTCAATGCATTACAAAACCCTCATGAAGAGCATATTCTGAAAGTGAAACGTAGGCATAATAATCAAGGAAACATATAGTACCACTATGATCTACTCAAAAAATCATGCACTTTCAAAAAAAGAATTGCCTTGATACGATGTTGTATGAGAAAGTTATGATCCTCAAAAGTTTCCAAAATGAGAATTGTGCATAGTCGCAGTCAAGAATCTACAATTTCTTAAGAATTTATGCATGAAAATTTTTAAAAACTCCACTAGTAAATAAAGCACAAAAAAAAGAGCCAAGGTCATAACAAGAATAGTCAAAATCAAAGTTTGTATGAGCAAGAATGAGGCATTTGAAAACTATGTTCAAATTTGCGACTACCAATGGAGAGGGGTATGGCTATAGCTTTTCTTGCTCAATTCTGCAAGATATATAGCTTGTATGCAAAACTAAAAGATACCTAGATTTTTTTTTGGTGCTATTAACAAAACCTAGAAAGTGTTTTTCTTTCTGATGCACAAAAGATGTGGCTATATTGTAAATCAAACACCTTTAACAATAAAAAATGGCCCCAAAAACCAAGAAACAACCCCAGCAACCAAAAGATGACATGAAAATGTTGAATCAACTTCCTAAGTCCATCAATGGCATGCTAAAACCTGCATTACTAATTGAAAACTTCAAATATGCATGTTGATTGTCAGATTTGAGATTGAAACCCCAGAGATTAAAAACGTTTTTGTCAAAACTTTTCTGATTCTCAAGATCATCCAAAGATGCAAGAGAAGAGCATACTTCATTTTTCAAAAAAATACAATAATATTTATTAGCCCCCCCCCCCCCCCCCTCCCCCCCACCAAAATCTCTCAAATAAGGAAACTAAAATCTACTCTGCACATAGAAAAGCTATGATACCATGTTAGAATCTGAAAAGATTGATAACCCAAAAAACTAGTGAAAAGAATAGATATCTAAACTATGAAAGCAAATGATACAAAATCAAAATAGCAACATAGAGTTAGCCTCCAAGAGAGTAATGCAAATGTTGAAGCAAAATAGCATTAAGAGGATGCAAAAGAAATCGATCACAAATACAAGCCAACTAGCATGCTTATATAGACTAGGAAGAGGGAGGAGGTGGCAACACCGACCAATGAGGAGCAACCATCTATCGGACTAAAGATAGAAAAGTATCTTCCTAAGATAGCTAATGGATGCTCACATGTAGGAAGGTGACACCTCGCAACCACTTTCTAAATAAAATATGCTTTATTAACCTAAGCAAGATTATTAAAAGTGTAGGGGAAAAAAAAAAATCCACTAGGAAATAAAAAAACTACACTAACATTTCCAACCCAATAAAGCTCCTCACTTCCTAGACATTTCTAGGAGTAGGTCATTCTGGTATATCTTTGATCTTGTTTGGGTCCACAACTTTACCTTTAGTGGAAAAATGTAGCCTACATATTGTACCACTTTTTGGAAGAAGGTACAATTGGATAATTCTTAATAAACCTTGTGTTCATGTGGGTGTAAAAGTATAATCTTCAAAAGATAGTAATGATCCTTTGTATTCTTTTAGTATATTGATATTTCATCAAGAAATATTAAAATTAGCTCATCCAAGAAGTCCTTAAATACACTATTCATTAGGCTCATAAAGGAATTCAAAACATTAATGAGTTTCAAAGGTAACAATTAAAACTTATACTATACATATTGATTTCAAATGGTATTATTCTAAACATCCTCCTCATTGAGTCTTAGTTGGTGATATCTAGATCACAAATCTATTTTACAAAATATTGTTGCCTCTCTCATTTGATCAAACAAACCATTGATTCTATGCAACTAGTATCTATTTTTTATTGTGGCTTTATTTAACATTATGTAGTAGATTAAAAGATGTAATTTTCAATCTTTATTTCTTATAAAAAGCATTGGTTCTCCCTTGGAAAGTAATTCATGAATTTTCACCTTCAATTCCATTAGCTCAATAGTGGACATTCTATATGACACCTTAGAAACTAGATGTATTTTGGATACCAAATTAATAAAAACTTCAAACATCTTGTAGTATCTCTCTCATTTGAGGTGGGGCCTTCCAATTTTTTAGTTTTTCTCTATTTAAGATTTTTATTCTTGTTGCTAAATGTTAAGGAGTTGAAAACTAGTGTTCCCCTCCGATTTTATGCATTTCCATCACCTAGGTAGACAGGTGTGAGTATTTTATGTTTTCAGCATGTGGGTTTGGGGATTTTCCTGATATTATACTACTTGATTTATATGAAGTGTCTAGATCCATTATTTTATTTAAAAAGTGTTAAGTTGGATAGATTTAGACTAATGGGTTTTAATTTTGTCAAGTTTTTACAATGTTGATTTATGGGCAATTTTAACATTAGCTCATTTTACATGTCACCTAGTTTTCTTAGGTGTTGGAATTTGTTTTGGTTGTGGATCTAGAATGTTTTTTAGGTTTCCAATCTAACTATAATTTTAGTTTTCATCATTTGGATTCATGTAGAATCCATATTCCCAAATTTAGGTTGGTTGAGTGAGTTCATGATGTTTGGTTTTTTGTTGCTTTATTGGGATTCCTATAGAATTTGTACTCCCAAATATGGGCCGGTAAAGGGATATTATTGTATGTGTACCATTGTTTTATTTCTCATATCCAACCCTTGCATTGGTAGTATGTGATTATATTCATGAAGTTGGTTGTGCCCACACATGAGCATGTGTGTGTGTGTGTGCATATAACAGGATCTTGCAAGACTCAAACTCTTGAATATAGGCCAATTGAAGAATTGTTCATTTGGGGGTTGGTTTGGGAACTTGCATTGCCTACAAGCACTCATCATGCCATAACCATGGGAATGTAAGGTAGGTGGTGGAGTGGATTCTCTTTTGTACCCCAGCTCAAAAGTGGCCAACGAGGTAACATAAAGATATTCTAAATAAGTGATAACCAAAATTTATAAATAAGAAATTAAACTTAATGATAAAATAAGAGAATAGGTGTTGGTATGTGGCCTCTCGAGGTAGTTGAGCCATACCATATGAGGGCACAGCATGTGGCCTCCTATTGCACTTGGTCCATGCTAGGCATGTGGCCTCCTAAGGTAGTTGATCCATGTCGGGTATGTATCATCCCAGGGAGAGTTGAGTAATACCACTTTTAGCTTGGGTTTTCTGATGCCATGTGACTTACACTCCACTTGAGTCCCTATTTAGTTATCCTTAGTGGGTCTAACCAGTGACCTCATGTATTACATTGTCTTGATGTTCATATAGATTGTTGATATCATGTTCTTGATTGGCGTGTGTGTTAGCCATGGGTGATTTTCTTATGTAATTGTGGTAGAGTCATTATCTCTATGAGTATTAAGGTTGTGGGCATATGGGTACCATGTGTTGGGAGTCATAACTACCTATATCATTGTTGGGGAATGGTGTACAGAGATGGTCTACTTCCAGTTTGAGGTTGGTGCTCGATATTCACTTGATACTTTGATATATCAAAAGTATGTTCTCTTATGATTTATGCTTTACTTTTGATGCATTTGATATCATTTTTAGATGATGTTAATATGTTACTTGATGCATTCCTTTCTCATGATGTTGTAGCATATTTTTTAGTTGAGACTTCTTACCACTACTTTGGATTAGTAATATTATTGGTAGATTAACATGTCAAATGTACTTGTTATCAATGTTAATTAATGGTTATTGCTAAGAAAGATCTCATGAGATAACTCCAACGATCTTTTTCAAAAATTGACATTCATACATGGGGGTATGGTTAGGATCTCTGATACTTCATGATTTCATTATGGTAGGGAGGAAACGAGCATGGTTGATTGGATTTGGATTAATCATATACTTGCACTTTCCTCCTTGAGATTTTTCTTTTGTACATGTATCTTGTGAGGATGCTGATTTACTTCATTGAAATTTTATTTATGATGGTCTAGAGTAGCATATTTTTTATGTGAGTTAGTTATATCTTCTCTATGCTTTTGATGCTCTTGAGAGTTTGTTCCTTGAGTTTGGTGGTTTTGGTACTTCCTGGTGTGGGGCTTCTAACCTTATTGTTTAGCCTTTTAACCTTGTTTTTTTTCCTGGATGACACTAGGATAGCATCTCATGTGATATTGGTGAAGTATCATACTCAGTGGGAAAAATGATTGTACAATACTGGTAAAGTATCATACTGCAATTATATTAAATGTTGTATGATACTAGTGAATTATCGTACCATAGTTGGGAGAAGTATTGTATTGCTTTAGAGTAATTATAATACTACTTCTTTAAGAGCTTGGGTCATATATAAAATATATCATTCAAGTATAAGTGGCATCCTCTTCTTCCTTTACTCGTTTTCCTCTTCTTTTGATTAAGAAGAGTATGCCACTTATAATTAAGATATATGTTATATATACGACAATTCATTTGAAATAGGTTTCAGCTTTGTAGGAGTTGAGATAAAAACTCTAGAATTTTAAGGTGATAGGTGTAACGCCCTACTAGGGAACCTAAAAGAAATTAACCTAAAGTTTGACTAAGTTTGTCAAACATTATTTTTTTTGAAAGATAATAACTAACTCATCACATATATAAACTAAGTATGAAATAAATTTAATCTAATATGGTAACCAAGTACTGATAATCATAAACATAAACATAAAATAGGACTAAAAGAATCTGAAAATACAATCAGAAGAGTCAAGTAAGGGTAGGCATTACATCCACTCCCCCTAGACTTAGGCTTACTCCTAGAAGCCTACTATAATGACTAGGGTAACTAAAAGTAAAAGAGTACTATCTATAATGTCAAACAAAAATATCATTTATGAGACTAATACAAATAATGTTAACTATGTATACACTTTCGATCACTAAGAGCAATATGATTCTGGTTTAATAATAAACCAAAAGCCATATTGATCCAACATTCATCTTTTTAACAAATACTAAAATAGATCCCCTAAAACACTCCAAACAAAAGATCAACATCTCTAAATCCATCAAAAAATATATAAGTTATAATATATAGACATAAATCAAAAGTTAAGAACATAAACGTTATGAGTTTCCAAGTTTCATGTTCAAAAGTTCAATTGCTTCTAATTTTTTTTGTTCAAATTGTTTAGGTTCAAGTTTGTAACTCCACTAAAAACAACTAAATAAGAACAACATAATGTTCACAAAGACAATCTATCTTAAAGCATAATCATAAGAAAATATGTCTGAAATCCAACTCAAGAGTTTTACAACTTTTTCCTTTTTCTATGTTTCAAGTATCAAGTCTAAAGTTTTCAAGTTTCAAGTGTTAAAGTTGCAAAAGATACATAACATTGTTTACGTTTTATTTTGGTTCAACTAGTTCAAGTGTTCAAGTTTGTAATAGGTACAAATTACAGTTCAAGTTTCATTTCAATTCAACTAGTTAACAACTAGTGGTGTTCCAATATACCCAGAGCTCCCAATGTAGAAATTCTAGCTTTGATACCAGATGTAACGCCCTACCAAGGAACCCAAAAGAAATTAACCTAAAGTTTCACTAAGTTTGTCAAATATTTTTTTTTGGAAAGATAATAACTAAGTAATTCATAACATATATAAACTAAGTATGAAATACATTTAATCTAATATGGTAACCAAGTACTAATAATCATAAACATAAACATAAAATGGGCCTAAAAGAATCTAACAATACAATCAAAAAGGTCAAGTAAGGGTAGGCATTACAATAGGATTTTAGACATAGTCTTATTTTAGGAGTTTGGGATTTAGACTTGGCCTAATTTTAGGATGGCTATTCATGAATTTTCTCATGTTTTATGAATTTGGTAAATGAACTTGTATGGTTTAATCATTTTCAAATTTCATGTGTTTGGGATTTATATTGATCATCGTAATCTTGTTAGTGCGTTAATGGAATAAACCTTGTATGATTAACTCGTGTAGATGGAAATGAATGTGATAGTAAGTGATGAACACTGGGGATCTTTAGTTGGCTGGTTAGTTAAGTCTTTCATTACAATCTCTTTTATGTTTTTTTTTGCATGTTTCTATGCTTTATCTTTAAACAAAATATGTTCATCTTTGTTTATCCTTATTTTCCAAGGATCTTTGGGTGGGACATTACATCTGGTATTAGAGCCCATGTTCAAAAATTGGGATCTTTGTGTTATGTTTCCCATATGGTTTGAGAGTGTGAATTTATCTATGTGATCTTGTGATGTGTTTTTGCTTGGGTACCTACTTGGGATGAACTTTCTTATCCAGTAGATGTGACTTGAGTAATGTGAGGAGAAGGAAATGAATCTTTGAATTTTTGTAGCTTTTAGGGATGGATGATACCCCTTGGTGATAACCCCTTCCAAGCATTTTAGACCATTTTGTGGGTTTTTTCTCATGAAGTTGAGTTTATGGTGACCCTTGTGTGGTCTATGTTTTGACCTTGAGTGCCTCTTGTTCTGCTTCTTGTGGTGTATGGTGCACTATGTTCCTTGTGTTCTCCTATTAAAATATAGAAATGAAATGTATTTATAATTCATTATAAATTCATAATGATATTGAAATAATTCCTTTTGTTGAAATAAATAAATATGTGTTATGGAATCACTGTAATGAAAAGAGTAAATTTGGTGATAGACAATGAGATAGTTTTTTTGAATTAGATGACTTGGGTTAGTGACTTACATCCCCAAATACTTTGATCCTTAAGCTTATGAAAACATTGTAGTGATATTATTTCATATCATAATGTTGCATTGCATGGAAAATATAGTTTATATGTGTATGCATGAGGTCAATAATGGTATATTGTCTGATGTGTGTCAATGTGTTCTCTAATGTTGCTAGGATGATATTTTCCTTAGCATCGTGTGGCGATTTATCCCTCTTCTATAACTATTTACATTCATCACATATAATGTGATTGGATTGATGTCTTATTTATTTGGCTGGATTAATGTCTTATTTATTTTTCTAGTGGATCTTTCCATAGTTTGTTTGGGGTAGCATTGGTTTTTAGTATTTTTCTTGCTTGGACTAGTCATCAAATTTCTCTATATGTCTCTTTTGACAATCATCACCTTGACTTATTGTTGAAATGTGCACTTTTTGAGATTATTGTTGGAATTGATAATTCCCCATTTGGGATTTTTCATTATTGTTTCATGATGACTATTTTGAATGTACAAGGGATAACATCGCAAAGAACATACTAGTGTGTTGTTAATAGATATAAAGTTGTAGGATAAATTAAATTTGCTTAAATGATGATAAATCTTTTGTTGTTACTGGAAATAAAAAAAGAAAGTTGATAAAAGTACATACTTGTTAAATAGTAATTTATTCTTGCTTCTTGCTTTGAAAAGATCTTTGGCTAAATTTTCTTAACTACTTGTAAGATGGGTGAATTAATGTTGGCTATGTTAAAGAGATTATATGACTTGAGAATGTGATCTTACTTGCTTATTTGGATCTATGGTGTGTTTCAACATTCATCCTCTCTTATGGTTCTAAACATCTTGTTGCGGTCTTTGGCAACTAATATTTTGAGTATTTATCTTTCCTTGTAGTGTTGAGTTGTGGATCGATGAGTTTTTGTATGTTTTTTGGATTTTATTTGGGTGCTTGGGGTGCTTAGTTTCTATTCTTGGATTACAAGCTTCTAGGAGTAAGCTTGGTCTTTTGGGGGGATGATGTAGTGTGTCTCCCATTTTTTTATGTAAATCATCATGAAAGATGCAACCTTGATCATCTTACTTCATAAGTGATCATGATTGGGACCCTTGAGTGGTCTACACCTTTGGGGTGATTTGATTATTGTTACATCAGCTAGATTAATTTATTCATATACCTGATTCATGAGAGTATGATGTATTTTTTGGTTTTATAGAGGTTTTTTCTAGTAGTTACCTAGATTAATGTGGCATCACAATGTTGTTATGTGATTACCTTGGGATGTGTGCAATGATTTCACTATGTATCATTATCCTACTACACTTGACTAGATTTTTGCAATAGTGTTTACTCATGTGTTGGACCATGTTAACTTATATGCTTATGATGCCTTTTATGTTGTTGAGTTATTTTTTTATTCCATTATTAAATGCTTAAATTAATTAGAAAATGATTCACCCATGTTGGATTTGTTGATTTATCGTGCTACAAATAATTACCTTGCATCTTCAGTAAATTAATGTAAAAGGGATATTTAAATGATTATTTAAAAAAAATTAATTGGATGCTTTAATTACATAATTTATGTACTTGTTGCTTCAGATATGATATATTGTGCATCTACAGTTGAATGTATTTGTTTAGTGTACATGACTTATATCTCGGTAGTGGTACATGGAGTTAGTGATCAGACCATTCATGTTGAGCCAATATTGTCCCTATATGGGTGAGGTATATTTTATTATTAATTTTAACCCTCTAGTAATTGGAAAATTTGGATTCATAATAAATTATGTGATTAGACCCATAAGTGTGTCTATGCATTTAAGATTTTGTAGTTGTAACAGACAAAAACTAAATTAAATGTGTTTTTAATAGCTTAGAAGGATTTTAATTATTTGATTTAATCTGTATTTTGTTTCTAGCTAATTGTTGTAGTTGAATTCCAAGCAATTGGATTTTCCTGATTTATTTGGGTTAAGGGGCCAGTTGGTTATTAAGTTAATTTAATAACCTAATTTATAAGTCACTTTGGAAAAGTGCTTATATTGGCAAACAGGAACTTTATTGTTCACTTTTACTTGGTTATTTTATTCTTGGAGATAAAATTTCCAAAACCTTCTTCACGACATTTTCTTATTTTTCTTGTTGGGTGAGATAGACTTGGCAGATCATCATGAGGTTAGTCTCATTGGATTTGAAGCAGGGAAATCATGTTATGCCAAGCATTTTAGCACATTTGATGGGTCTGTTATTTTATGGCATCATTTCCTATTTTAGCCCTTTTGGTTGCAATGTAGGGCCTTCTCATTCTTATAGTTTTTCTCTATTTTAGATTTTGTTTCTTGTTTCTAAATGTTAAGGAGTAGATATCTAGCATTTTCTTCTATTTTTATGCAATTCCATCACCTGTTTGGACAAGTGTGAGTATTTTATATTTTTAGCATGAGGGTTTGGGGGTTTCCTTTTGTTATGTTGTTAGATTTTAGTGAAGATTTTTGATCCATGATTTTATTAGAAAAGTGTGATGTTGGGTGGATTTAGAACAATGGGTTTTAATTTTGTTGATTTTTTTATAATTTTAATTTTTAGTGATTTTTATATGCCCTGTTTTGTGTACCACCTGATTTGCCAAATCAACCATAGTTTTACTTTGCATCACTGAGATTCATGTAGAATTTATGCTCCCAAATTTAGGTCAATTGAGTGAGTTCGTGATGTTTGGTGATTTGTTGCATCATTGGGATTCTTCTAAAATCTATACTCCCAAATATGGGTCGATTGAGTGAGATTATTATACTTGTATCATTGTT
Source organism: Cupressus sempervirens (assembly GCA_028749045.1). Classification (NCBI taxonomy): domain Eukaryota; kingdom Viridiplantae; phylum Streptophyta; class Pinopsida; order Cupressales; family Cupressaceae; genus Cupressus; species Cupressus sempervirens. The sequence continues at coordinate 412,007,476 of CM053784.1, forward strand.
TCATTTCTCATAGCCAACCCTTGCATTGGTGTTATGTGATTATATTAGTGAAGTTGGTTGTGTCCACACATGAGCACATGCATGTGCATATGACAAGATCTTGCAAGACCCAAAATCCCAGATATAGGTCGGCTGAGGGATTGTTCATTTGGGGGTTGGGTTTAGAACACACATTTCCTACAGGCACTCATCATTTCATGACCATGGGTATGTAGGGTAGGTAGTGGAGTGGCTTCATTCATGTATCTTGGCCCAAAAGTGGCTAGCAAGGTAATGTGAAGTGGTTTTAATTAAGTTATAACCAAAATTAACTAATGGGAAATAAAACTTAATGATAAGATAAGAGATAACCCATACAATATGTGGGGCCTCTCGAGGGAGTTGAGTCATACTATACAAGGACACATCATGTGGCCTCCTATTGAATTTGATCCATGTTAGGCATGTGGCCTACTGAAAAGGTTGAGCCATCTCGAGTATGTGGTCTCCCAAAGGGAGTTGAGACATACCACTTTTAGCTTTGGCTTTTTGATACTTAGAGACTTATACTCCACTTGATCCCCTACATAGTTATCCTTAGTGAGTTTGACCTAATGTATTGCGTTGTCTTCAAGATCATATAGATGTTGGTATCATGTTCTTGATTGGCCTATGTATTAGCCATGGATGACTATATTATGTGATTGTGTTTGGGTCATTATCTCCATACTCATGGAGGGTGTGTGCCTATGGGTACCACAGAGTTGGGAGGCATAGCTACTTATACCACTTTTGGGGATTGGTTTATAGAGAAGGTCTACTTCCAGTTTGAGGTCGATACTAGATATTCACTTCTTCTTCTTTTTTAAAGAGGGCTAAACGCTTTGACCTGGAGCTATGAACCAGTGAGGCCAAAAATGAGGGACCTCATCCCCATTAGATTTTAACCTTGATGGCAAGGATAATAACTCAACAACTTAACCATCACAACATGCCACTATTGGTGATACTAGATATTCACTTAGTACTTCAGTGTATTAAGATTTTATTCTCTTGTGATTTATACTTTCCTTTAGTTGCATTTGATATCATATTTAGATGATTTTAGTATGTTACTTGATACATTCCTTTATCATGATGGTGTATCATATTTCTTAGTTGAGACTTCTTACCACTACTTTGGATTAGTGATGTTATTGGTAGATTAACATGTCAAATGTACTTGTTATTGATGTTAACTTATGGTTATTGGTAAGAAAGATCTAATGAGACAACTACAAAGATCTTGTTGGAAAATTGAGATTCATACTCAGGGATATGGTTAGGATCTCTGAGATCTTGTGATTACATTATGATAGGGAGGAAACAAGCATGGTTGATTGGATTTGGATTCATCATATGCTTGTGCTTTCCTTCTTAAGATATTTATGTACTTCATCAAAATGTTATTTATGATGGTTTAGAGTAGCATGTTGTTTATGTGAGTTATCTAGATCTTCTCTATGCTTTTGATGCTCTTGAGTTTTTATTATTCAAGTTTTGTGGTTATGGTACTCCCTAGTGTGGAGGTTCTAACCTTATTTTCTTCCTAGTTTAGCCTTTTAACCTTTCTTTTTTTCATGGACAACACTAGCAAAACATCTCATACGATATTGGTGAAGTATCATACTCAGTGGGAAGAAGTATCATATGATACTGGTAAAGTATCATACTACAATTATATGAAATATTGTACGATACTAGTGAAGTATTGCATCTTAGTTGGGAGAAGTATCATACTGCTTTAGAGGAACTATCATATTGTTTCTTTAGGATCTTCGCTCATATATAAAATATATAATTTAGGTATAAGTGGAATACTCTTCTTCCTCTTCTCCATGGCATACTCTTCTTAAGATATATTTTTTTATATGCAATGATTCATTTGAGATAGGTTTCATCTCTATAAGAGTTGAGATTAAAATCCAAGAATTTTAGAGTTGATAGAATTTTAGACTTAGTCTTATTTCAAGAGTTCAAGATTAAGACTTAGCCTAATTTCAGGATGGCTATTCATGAATTCATTCATGCTCTATGAATTTGGTAAATGAACTTGTATGGTTTAATCATTTAGGAATTTATGTTTGGGATGTATATTGATCATCGTAACCTTGTTGGTATGTTAATAGAATGAACCTTGTACAATTAACTCATGCAGATGGAAATGAATGTGATAGTAAGTGATGAAATATTGGGGATATTTGGTTGGCTAGTTAGTGAAGTCTTTTGTTGTAATATCTTTTATGCTTGTTGTTGCATGTTTCTATGCTTTATCTTAATATGTTTTCTTTTTTTATCCTTGTTTTCCAAGGATCTTCAGGAGGGGCATTACACATCTTATTCGGAAAAAGTCCCAATAACTCCTCTATAAATATATTTTGGAACTCTTGTAGATCAAGCTATTTTTCTACAAATATATTTTTCATGTGGCAATCTTCTAGCTCCCTCTTTTTGGATTTAATTGACATTTCATAAAGTTTGTTTCCCTCATGAATGACTATCTCCTTAGGATTTCTTATTTCTTCCATCATAACCAAAAATATTTGAAATACCTTTCTCTTGATCCTTTCAAGTTTCATAACTGAAATATGTTGCACTTAGATTTCTCACTACACTCCCTAAATGGAAACTCTATCCCCCCTATTATCTAAGCATCCTATTGACTTAGAAAAATAATCTACCTTCATTCTATGTCTTCAAACCTAGTTCATACATATGATTACATCATAGGACCCAAGAGGTAACACATAAAAAATTTCCCTTAGTACAAATCTTGGGAAGCTCTAGCCTAGCTCCAAACATACACTACTCTACTCTAATCCTTGACTAGTTAGCATAGTCTACTGACCAATAATTAGCTAAAAGTTTGGTTCTCTTAGGAAAAATTCCACACATTCTAGGATATATAAAATATTCTAGAGCTCCAATATTAGTTAGGATAGAATTCAAATTGTCATAAAGGGTGCTTTTGGTTTCACTGGGAATAATATGGAAGTTATATTACTTTTTTTTTACTATAGCATGAATGTGTTGCTAAAAAGATATTTATTGGGATTGAGAAGGATTTCTCATAGATTTAAATCTAGTCATCTTTATAGGAAATTAGTTTATGTAGTGATCTCCAACACCATTGTTCCTTTATTCTTAGGATTCTTATTTGTTCCATTACACTCCTTTTATAGTCATTAGACACCTTTTTGTCTTTCTTAGAATATAAATTGCTTCCCTCAAACCGTTTCTTCTTGAAAGTATAAGCCTAAAAAGTTTGCATCCATCCAAATTTATTCTATATTTGTATTAATGTAGTACATGTGCTAATTGCTATAAATTTCATCTTAGTGCTGAATGTCAAACTATCCCCTACTAATATTAATTGATCTTGGGCCTAACTCAACCTACTAGCTCTCCTACTTGGTGGCTATCACTCCAAACAACTAGTAGGTTTTTTTAATCTTGGTTTGACATTTCCTAAGAAGATTCTATGGAAATTTGTAGCATCTTTTTCCATGTGGTCCCCTTATAAGTTCTCTATGGTCTAGTAGTTTATTTACCAATCAACTAATTTATATGTTTAGTTTAAGTGAGAGTATGTGAGTACTTTCCTCAATTCTCACTATGAGCATTATGGTTTCATCTTATTTCTTTGTATTCCACTAAACTAAAACCAACTAGTATAAGTAGCTTTGTCTCAAGGGCTTCTTGTTTACATATAATTATGTTAATATTCACTTAGCTATTACACTACCCAAACCAATAATTGACCTCTTTCTAATATTTAATAAAAATTTTACCATTAAGATCTTCTTGTCCTAATAGTTACGAGAAAATATTTCATGGTGCAATGAATAGTCTTCTTTACCTTGGCCTTGTTTAATTCCTCTGAAAACATCTCAAATAGGATAAAGGCTTAGAAGTTAATCCAATTTATAATAGTGTTCATTTATTTCAAAATTGAAGGCTACTTGTACTTCTCATCTCGAAATAATTGGGTAACTTTCATTAATGTCTCATCATCAAACATGATTCATCAACAAGATTTATTTTTTGCATGACTATTGGTCATCCATAAATAAATGACTCATGCATTATGGAACTTTACCCATAAAATTTGTTGGTTCCACACTTTGTGAAACTTTGACAAGTTGATTGTGGTTGTCAAGGGAGAAAAATAGTGAGCTTTGAGGTTTAGAGTAAAATCTAGTAGCTTTGATACCATCTATAACATACCAACTATGCTATCCTAAATAAATAGGGAAATAAATATGCTTTAACAAAAAAAATCAAATAATTACCTTTTATTTCCTATAAATGCAAATAAGAAATTCCATTAACTAATTAAAAGGAGGTTATCAACTAATTTCACATGAATATGATTTTATCTAATTTATTATCTTTCTTGATTAAATAATTAGTTTAATAAGGAATGTAAAATTGACTTTCATATGAAAGAAGATAACATTATATTACTAAGAAATGTAACAATACAATTAAATGCCAAGGAATAATTTATGAAACTTGAACTTTTTGGTCTAATCTCCACTGAATTTATTTTAGCTTTCAACCTACATAGGGAAAAAATGTATCATAAGGAGATTTTACTAACCAACCTTTGATGTAGTGATTGCAACCCAAAACTCACCCACACAACATCCACACAAAATTGCATGTCCCTTTCCAAAGACATGTGAACATAACATCATTTTTCTTATTTTTGAGGCTTGGTGTACAAGCCACAAGTGTTGTAGCTAGCCAACATATAGGCATCTTCACCTATCAGTGCGACCTTCCTAGTTAGACGTCTCCATATTAGTTCTAGTATTGATACTTGCCACCTATCATATAGTACTACCTTGGACAAGGTTCCAAGGTACAAACATAATTCTCAATGTGCTCAATGTCATCACCATACTTATTAAGAGCCATAAAGACCCCTTAATTGAATATCCACATCCTGGAGGATTACTTGATCATATGTGATCTGATTTTCTCAAAGTATTGGTCATTACACATTATTGCACCCACTAGGTTGATCAAAACTCTATATAAGATTCAAGTGGGCAAGTAGTTGGTAGTTTGTTATCTTGAAGATTTATAGATCCTCCTAAAGATTAATTGACCCAATATTTCTCTTAATCAAAATGTGTATAGGAACAGGAGTAGAATAATGTCATGAGGCCTAATACTAGATAATTGATGATTACTATACTATCATGAACCTCCATTAATATATACACAATATACTAAATTTAATAATACATATGATTATTTTTCTTAATGTCAATTAATATGTTAATTTAACAACAAGCTTAAAATAATTAAATTAATAATATTCATTATTCATAATTGCTAATACAAAATGGAAAAGAAAAGACATATTAAACAATATATAAAACTAAAGGTGTCAATAACTATAAATTAATTCAATAAACTATTTTTATCTTCCTAAGCATCAAGCCACATGTGCACAAGGACATGTCTTTTGTTTCAATGGCATATATAGCTGAGGACAATACATTTTCGAAAGACATTGAAGTTTTAATATATTCATATAAGTAAATAAAGGAGCCAACGAATTGACTATAGAGGGTGAATAAACAAAGGCGACAATATAAAAATAAGTGCCATAGAGTGGCTAAGTACTTGCCTCTAGTTATTTAAATAAGCATAGTTATTTGAATTTTGTTTTTGTAGTTATTAATTTTTGAATCATCATTCAAAATAAAAATTATATAGTGTTATAATAGTACACTATAAATTCATATAAGTAAATAAAGGAGCCAACGAATAGATTGAAAAGTGTGAACAAACAAAGGTGACAATATAAAAATAAGTGCCACAGAGTGGCTAAGTACTTGCCTCTAGTTATTTAAATAAGCATAGTTATTTGAATTTTTTTTGTAATTATTAATTTTTGAATCATCCTTCAAAATAAAAATTATATAGTGTTATAATATACACTATAAATTAGTTTAGTGAAATGTTGTTGCACAAATACATTTAGAATTATAAAGTATAATACATGTTGGTTCATATTTTTCCAAAAAAGAAATTGTATAATTGGATCCTGGTCAATTTTCATTAATTGAAATGTATATTTATATATCTTATAAAGTTTTACATTTGAAAGTTCCAGCAGGGACCGTTTATTCTTGTTCTAATTTCCATTAACAGAGATTTCAGATGCTAGTAACGAAGTAAAATTTATGTCTTATAAACTTCTTGACAAAGTAGATAAAAAATGGAGCAAAGAATTTGACTAGGTTATATTCTGCACTTTTAGTTATAATCAAAAATATCCTCTGCTAAATATTATATGCTTAGTACTTTTTTCCCTATGTCTATCATTCTATAGGATCAATTTTATTTCTAATTTAATTTTCTCTATATTATTATGTTGATTAGATTTATTTCCCTTCTCATTAAATGCTTGTGACATTTTGAAATTTAAATTTTGTAATTCTATCAAAGCCTCTTCTTGTATTTTCTCATTTCCAATTGTTCCAAGGGAAAACAACTGATCTAGAGGAAAATATAGGAAAATATAGATTTTTTTTCATGCAATCTTAAGGTTTGCAAGCACAAATACAGAGAATAGAGTAGAGATTTCATTTATTTAGTTTGATTAAATTGATAGTAATTATAACAACATATTAAATATTTTTCCTTCTCCCACTAGAACTAATAAATTTGGCTAAAGGTTCCTCTATTTGGAGATGAAAACTAGTAGAACACAGTTGATTCACTCTAAAGTGCAACAATAATAAGAGGTTAATGGAACTCATGAATAAGGTGTTGATCTCTCAAAGTACTTAAAATATAAATCCTTGCAAGTCCATCCTTACCACCAAAATATCATGAATTGTTAGGAGCAAATCTTGAATTTTCAAAGTTGCAATCCTAAGTTCCCTTTGATATTCTATTGGTATTTCTTAATAAACTAGATAATTTATCATTATCACTTCAATCATTCTAGGTATTATCATTGGCATCACTAGGATCAAAATCACTTCCACCGTTGATTCTCTTCTATTGTAATTTTGTCATGACACAGAAATATATTTATAAGATTTTTTTTTAAAAACTATCAAACAAGTGATGAAATAGCATGGTAAAAATAATTAAACAAAAAAAAAATGGTTGAAAAAGATAAACCTCGAGCTTCGAAAGTAGTTTGTGCATGAATGTCTAATGTCCAAGGTTTTGTTGAAACCAAGAATTTTAAAGCAGAAAAAAATCTAGAGAAACATGAATTTAAAGAATTTTGTGCAAAGTAGAAAGGATGAAGTCGTTGAAATAAAAAATAGGTAAAAAGCACAAAGATTTTCCAAAATAGTTGGAACATGGTGACAATGAAGGAGTTGTGGTGAGAGAGGATAATAAAATAAGCTGTATAAAAAAAAATTTAAAATCTCTCAACATCCCTAGATTGACATATGAGAGTCCAACTCAATGAAGCAATTAAAACATAGAAAATTAATTTAGGAAATTTGCAAAGTTAAAAATGTGTCATCTAGTTTTTAAAAAATGTAATATTTATATTAAAATTATTTTTTAAAAATCATGATTGGTATATGAGAGTTCGTTTAATAAGCTATTAATATAAAAAATTCAAAATATGTCACAACATACTTAACCTATCGACAAGTACTAATAAAAAGAAGGTGTTTTCACTTTTAAACAACCACTAAACACTAAGGGCACGTCAATACAAGTTCTCCCACCCATGCTATAAACATGATTTGGAAAAAATATAAGGAATGGAGAATAAAATAAAACAAGAGAATACGTGGAGTCGTGCATATTGAAAAAAAACAAACCATTGGATATAAAGCCTTTCACAGGATATATAAAGTTCTAAGGAAGAGGAGTTTGATACATATGCATATAAGAGATAAGATGGAAGATACTTTAACACATATAACAGCAATAAATGTATTGGAAAATGGAGTTAAAAAATATGTGTTTAGACACATTGAAAAGGGCGTTCCACTTGGCTTTAAACCAATCAGCAAAAAGCAAAATATAGGGAAATTAATTAGTGAATTTTCTAAGGTAGCCAACATTAATAGGAAGGGACAAATAGGTATCCTATATGGTGAAATGGTAAAGGTAAGACTAAGATAAGTATCTTCCAATCAAAAAGGTATGTCCATTTAATAACTTTGAAATTTATGCTTATTTTAAAGAAGAATAAGACAATTATGCAAGAACTAAATTTTGGTTTCATAAAATATGTTAATATCAGATGATAATAAATTCAAATTTGTATGAATATGAAATTATTTAAATTAAATAACAGAATAATTAATTAATAGATATAAAGTTATAATTAGTCAAGAATTTAATAATTAAATTATAGTGGTGGTATTAATAAGAATGAATTCAAGATGTAAGAAAAAATCTTAGAATAAAACAAATATAAAATCTAATTTCTAATTTAGGATTTTTAAAGAAAATTAAAATAGATACTATTAAGGTACAAATAAGGCTTATAATGTTACATGAAATGTCATTGTTATATAAAATAATGACCAAATCAATGTACCACATGACCTTGAGAGAGGGTTGACTATCATGTGATATTTTTGCATGGTTCATTCAGTATCTTCTCTTAAGGAGTTAGTATTGCTCAAACATTTAAATACTTTTACTAGCAAAAATGGGATCCCTTTATACCAGTCATTAAGGAACTTGGAATCGGCTAGGACCAAAGGTTGTCATTGATTTTTTCTACAAGCTTTTATCCTTTATTCTCCTAGGAAACATTAGATTTCCCATGCAATGAGAGTGCAATCATGTCTAATAAAGGGTTTTCTAGGGGTGATAAAATAATCTTTGATAGTGATAACAATCTTGTATCATGGAGCTTCAAAAGGTAAATTCCTCAAATCAATCGAGGACTTTTATGACAATGTCTTGTGACAAGTTATTGGTGCATTGGTATAGTGTGTGCTTTTTCCATATTCTGAAACTTTGGAAACTTTCTTCCAATGATCTCCCCCCAAATGATTTTCCTTATGATTTGTAAATTTATATCATTTTGAAGCAGCATTGGAAACAATATCTCTTGTCCTTGCATTAAATATACAGTTACCTATGTCTGATATTATGTTTGAATTTAAAGTCTCTCGAGATCTAAACACATTACTTTAGTGGTAATATATTTTAGTAATGCGATTTCCTTTGCAGGCATCCACTGTTCGAGCATACTGACCATCATTTTTTATTGAAATTTATAACTCTACTATGAGTGATCCATTTCAAAATAGCATCCAACAACGTGTATACATGTGTCTCATCTTAGTATAAATGTTTTCTTACTATTTATAGTAATTCAGTAGGGTTCTATATTTTTCGTATTTCAATATTGGGCTTGGTGCGGCTCACCAAAATATTTCCAACAAGCTATCTCACATGTTGTTCTGAGTTTGATTGGATATTTATTTTATTTCCAAAAAAAATCATAGTTATTTAATAAAGAGACTATTGAATTAAGTACATATTAATAAGTCACTTTATTATTAAAAGAGCATTTTATTATCCTGATTGGAAAGAGGTCATTTTGAATAAAAGAATTAGATTTGTGATAGAGTTCACATTGTCCCTCAGGTTCTTTCCTAGTTTTCCAATTTGACTATTTCATATGTACTTAAGATTGAATTATGTTGTTGTATTGTTGAATATTAAAATATAGTAACATTTAGAAGAATATTTAATATGAAAATTTGATGGTATTTTTTTGGTTAAATTTAAAATCTCTCTCTCTCTCTCTCTCTCTCTCTCTCTCTCTCTCTCTCTCTCTATATATATATATATATATATATATATATATATATATATATATATATATATATATATATATATATATATATATATATGTATGTATATATATATATATATATATGTATGTATATATATATATATATATATGTATGTATATATATATATATATATGTATGTATATATATATATGTATATATATATATATATACATATATGTATATATATACATATCTACATATCTATATATGTATATATATACATATGTATTTATATACATACATATATAAATATACATAAATATCTATACATGTATATATGTATGTATGTGTATATTTGTATATATATGTGTGTCTATATATGTATGCATATATGTAGATGTGTGTGTGTGTGTGTGTGTGTGATAAATTTAGGAAAATATCTAGATTGGGATATTATACACACAAAGATCATTCCCAAATTGAAGCTAACAAGCTCCTCCCATCTAACTCCCCAAAAAATCATAGAATGAAAGAATGGTGTGGTGAACTTCTATCAAGGGAAATAAATTTTAGAATCCTTGCTCATGCCCTAAATGTTCCCCAAATAGACAAGCCAACAAGAAAAAGTTAGATGATATCTAAGGAGTAACTCCTACTTGTCTACGATTACAAGAGGAGTTAATCTAGCCATATGATCTAACTTCCCACCATAATTCAAATGTGAGCCAAAGATTAAAAATGAGAATTTATAACAATAAGGTATCAAACCTCCCAGAAAGATTAAAGGAATGATAAAAAAAAACATATATGAACATTTATTTTGCATAATTCCATGTTGGTAAATGCATACGTGCATTATCAAATTAAAGACAACTTTCATCTTTTACACTCAACTTTTCAATTATTGTAGATACATTTACCTTGTCATAATTGAGAATGACATTATGCATGGAAGCTCGCATGATTTTTGGGTTTGTATTCACACATTTAATTTCTATTGACATGTAGGTTTATATTTATACACATTCCATAAATGTTAACATGCATGTGAGTGCACATACACAAATATCTAAATGCATAGTTGCCTAAATAAAATTGATTGAATAGGTCACCATGGCTTTTCCTCAATATTAACATGGAGGTTCTGATGCACATTAATCTAAAAAGGCTAAAATTCTAAGTTACACCATAAGATAAAATTAACCATCTAGACATTAAATGAAAGCCCCCCACCCACTCACCCCCCCACCCCAAAAAATAATAATAATAATAAATTAATAAATAAAATAAAATAAAAAATTTGATGATTGGTAAATAGGCTATATTCTAACTTGAATAAAATTCTCAACCTTAATTATCTAATCACATACCCTTATGTTGATTATACTCTTCGAAGAGAGAGAGAGAGAGAGAGAGAGAGAGAGAGAGAGAGAGAGAGAGATGTTGATCCTTCCCAAATTGAAGAAAACAAGATTTCCCCCACTCCCAAAAAGAAATCATAGGATGCAAGAACACTATGATGAACTTGTCTAAGGGAAACAAATTCTAGAATCCCTGCTCGAGCCCCAAATGCTCTCCAAATAGGTAATATGACAAGAAAAAGGTGAACAATGCCTAAGGAGTAAATCCTACTTGCCTATGGTTACAAGAGGAGTTACTATTTCCACATCATCTAACTTACCTCTAAAATTCAAATGTGCACCAAAGGTTGAAAATGATAATCAAATCAGTGTCAAGTTTTATCTTGCATACTTAGATTTTAAATTATTGTGGATACATTTACCTTGTCATATTTGATCATGTTAGTATGCATGAAATCTCACATGATTATTTGGTTTGCATTCATATGTTTAATGATCCTTGGCATATAGATTTATATTTATGCACATTTTATATATGTTTACATGTGTGTGAGTACAAATATCTAAATGCATAGTCTGAATGGGACAAATGGAAGCTCACACGATTATTTGGTTTGCATTCATATGTTTAATGATTGTTGACATACAAATTTATATGTATGCACATTTCATATATTTTTATATATGTGTGAGTGCACATACACAAATATCTAAATACATGGCTAATAAAATTAACTAAAGAGATCACCATGGTTTTTTCTTAAGATTGACAAGAAGGTTTTGATACATTAATTTAACAATAAGGCCAAAATTCTAAATTATACCATAAGAAAAAATTAACCATCTAAACATCAAAGGAAAGCCCCCTCTTAAACTTGATCACTAGTAAAATATCTATATTTTGACTTCGATGATATTCTTGACCTTAACTATTTGTTTGTATACCCTTACATTGATGATAATCTTCCCCTTCTTGTAGGATGGATCTTCTATTACATCTTCTCGGAAAGAAAGATTAGATACCATTCATAATGAAGTTGGTAATATTTGATTCCCAATATTTCACATGCAAAATTTAAATCATCACAATCATATTTTATGAACTTAAATAAATTGATAAATCTCATAACTTTATAACTACACTTTGCATGAAATAGGGTCCAACATATCTAAGTGCCAATTTGAATGATTTCCCAAATTTCATAGGACTCTTATGGGAGTTAACTCTTAGAAGAACCTTCTCCTTGTCTACAAACTTCCTTGGTTTTTGTTTTGCATTAGTAGAACTCTTTTTTTTTAATGTTAGTATCAATTGACTTATCTTTTGTTACATCCCAATTTTTGACCTAATTTAAAATATAGCTATTGAGGTTCACATGAAGTCAGTTGACAGTTAATTTGGTTATAATCCTATGAAATGGTAAGATAGTTAGTCGTTATAATCTCAAAATGAAGATAACAAGTTGATCATTTGTCACGAATTCATGGAATTGAGAAGATGGTTAACCGTTGTGATTAATTATGATTAAAAAAATTTAATTTAACTATAGAGAACTTCCTTGCAGGAAACACGTCGAAGGGGTGGAAGCATTGTCAGAAAGGAATTAGGCACAGAAGCATCGCTATCACTGGGCAAATGGGTTGAGGACCTAGCAACTTGAAATAGGATACATCTATGGGACCCGCATGAGCTATTAAGGAAATAATATAATAAAAACATAAAAATAATTTAAGTTAAAATATAATTCATACCTTTAGAGATTTTTTATTAATTTTTATCTTATCATTATAATAAACACTTAAATATGATCACATAAATATAAAAATGAAATGGCACCAATAAATTATAATTATATAATCTAATGATGTCACCTCATCAATAGATTTATGTGAAAATATAAAAGAATGTACTATAATAATAAAATAAAAATTAATAACTCTTCAACTCCTTATTTCTTTTCCCTCTATATTTCTCTTCTTTTCAAATCGAACTAATGTTTGCATTTGAATGGGTCCTTTCTTTGAAACTGATGGAGGATGAGAAGTCATGACTCATTCCTTTTATGTGAATCTAGAAAGGAGTCGAGTTCATTCTTTTTCCCACTTGGCCATGATACTTACTATCTCTTCCACCTTATTATAAGGAATCAAAATAGGAGTAGAGGGTATTTTTTTCTTAGAACCTGACTTCCTCTTAATAGTCTAGGCAATAATTTTAACCGAAGGAGCCAAGAAATCACGAGTTGTTGATGAAAGTTGTATGGAGAGAGAGAACCATTATCCTATAACATTTGAGTTCCTATTGTAGTGATTTACATCCTTACCAATAGATATTTTTTCTTGTGATACACCAATCTGTGAGTTGAGAGTTCCCTTTAATTATCAAATTCAAACGTCCAATTCAAGTGATAGCTTTGCCATTTATATCAGCCATCACAGAGTAGACCACCTGCCATTGATATGTCTATTATATCTACAATTAGATTATTACTCTACAAGTAACATCTCAGCATAAGTGGAGAGGAAAAATTTTTGTTCGCGATCATTAGATCAATACCAAAAACACATTAACTCATTTTATTTCAATATCATTTTATAACAGCCAGTTAGGCTCACAAGATTCTTCTTTCCAGATTTAATCCAAGTTACAACATGAATTTGATGCATATTTCATGTCATTTTATTATCAATCATCTTCTTTAGACTTTCATAATTAATTAGATACTATCCAATGATATTTTTCTAGTCTCAGAAATGTAATCTTTCTAGTCACAGTTGTGATAAACATACTAATTAGTAAATCTATGCATAGTGTGGTTTGCAGCAAGTTTTAGCATTCATCATGGTGATATCTAGATGATATCTTGTTGAATTTACAAATTATACTTCTTTAATTCAGCCATCTGCATGGCAAGTGAAAGCTAAGAAAAATATACTATGGATCCATAATTATCTTTCCAATGGATATTATAATTAAACAATCAAATTCTGGAATCCTTCAATAACATAATCATGTAATCATAGATTGTGAATTGTTGGATGCATGTAATCTTCTTGTATATTTGACAAAACTAGTTGTTCTAAGAATTTTGAACACCTGGGACTCACCCGACTATGTAGCCAAGGAAATGGGTAATGAGGTGAGAGAAAGGAATCTACAATAACATGAAATAGTATTCAGTTATGACATATCAATGTTTATCATTTTAATATAAATTATTTAATAGCTCATGCATGATTTTTTTAATGTAATCTCCTATTGTCAAGTCGAGGGGTATGGTTAGATAGCAAGTTGCTCAGCTGATGACAAGATGGTCCCTATCTATTTTTGGGTAGGGAGGGCCTTTCTCGTTATAGATTGTGTGGAGATAAAGCTGAGGTTCAAGGTTGGGTGGTTAAGCCCCTAACAATGTTTCACCTCTTCCCAAGTTGTCAGATGTACAACAAACACAAATAAGCTATATATTCCATTGGTTACTAGAAACAAGTATTATCACTTTTATGGTGTATATGCAAGAAGGTAGGATTAATTGAGTTATTTCATTATATAGATATTTTACACCTAGATGTGAGAGATAGATTTATGGATTGTTTTTCATTTATATGAATAATAAATATGAGCATATTTTCTAATCTTGAGTTATTGCCATAGTTAAGAAATTGGAAGAAAAGAAGTCTGAAGCCCTAATTAATTCAATGTAACTGGAAGCTTAAATGATATAGTAGTATCAAAAGCCCTAATTTGATTTAGTGGTATCTGGAACCCTAAATGATACAGTGGTATTGGAAGCCCTAATTGATTTAGTGGTATTGGAAGCTCTAGTTGAATTGGTGGTATCAAAAGCCCTAATTGATAGAATGGTATGTGATCCCATAATTTTATATAGTGGTATTTAATGGTAATCGTCACTTAATTTTGATATAGTGGTATTGGATGGTATTTGATGTTTGATATTATTATAGTGGTATATGTGGACTAACTTGGGTGGTTGCAAAAGCATTCCTACAATGATTTCTTGGTTTGAATTTCATGGTATGTGGATTTTATTTTCTATAGTAAATTCATTGATGATGTTTTAAGTTAAGAAATTTTGTTTAACTATTTTTTTTAAAACTATAAATCTCTTTCACATGAACATGATGATTATAACTGTCTTCCTATGAAATTGATGTAATAACTGAATTCATTAAGTATGTTAGATGTTAATCAAGACCTAGGAAAATGGAATTCTACATCTTTAATCAATCAAACATGTTCTTCCATTTATAAAAGTATCTTGGGTTCAAGGATTGTCTTATCTTCAATCCTATCCTAATTGATTGTTGGTTTTCTTTTTCTTTTTCATAGATTGCTTCAAAGGGCACAATTTTAATAATGGTTGACAGGAAGGAATTATTATAATCAAAATCCACTATCTGTAAGTAGTCCTCCCATTTACATTGTTGATCTATGTTGTATACTTTAATAAGACCCTCTAAAACCTAGTTTACCCACTTTCTTTGACCACTTGTAATCCAAGTGATATGTTAATTCAATGTTCAACTAGGCTCCCAATTTTGTAAAAAGGGTTGGCCAAAACCTAATGGTCATTGTTGCATCTCTATCAAAAATTATTTTCTTAGTTATTTCATGTAATTAGAAATCTCCTAAATAATGTTATTATTCCATGTAATTGGAAATCTCCTAAATAATGTTATTGTTTAAAATAGCCCCATCAGTCAAATTACTTTTGAATAAAATGGGTACTCCTAGTAAATCCATCCACTGTAACCAAAATTATGGTGTCTATATTTGGACATGGGAAATTCTTGAACAAAATCCATGGTAATTATTTTCACTTCCAACCCAAAATGACTTGAGGTTAAGGTAGTCGTTTCGGGTACTGATGTTTTACTTTTACCCTTTGGCATTAAAGAAAACTTGTTACAAATCTGGTTATGTCATTTTGCATTCCATTCCAAAAGTAAAATGGTTTAATATCAGTGACACTTTGATACCTTGAAAAAGGTGTAAAAATTCCTTCTTTATGGACTAATCTTCTTAATAGATAGAATTGGGTATATACATTTTTTCCCAATTTCTTAAGAACCCATCTTCCTCAAAGTAAAACCTTACATATCTAGAGTGATGTAGAGCATCTTTACAAATCCAAAATGCCTTCAAGGACTCCATGTCCCAGATCTACTAGTAAGATGTTGTCCCTTCATCAACACCTTTCCCTTACATAAGGTTTAATAACCTAATTGTTGTCCTCTTTGATATACCTATACACAAAGATCTGTAACTTTTGTATGAGATTGAAAATTATCAATTACACCATTGAATCTTTATAAAACTTAACCCTACACAACATATCCAAAATGGAGTAACATTAAACAATGAAATGTTGAGATATGGCCCCTGCAACAACACTCTTTTTATCTATCATAAACAAGTAAGAAACTTGCATGTCTAATCTGCCAAGGCATCAACATAACTTTTCAAAAAAATAACCAATAAATCTCAAACCACATTCATTTGAAATTAAATTTAATTTTCTTTTCAAAAAGGTACAAATAATCATTTTCTCATGGTTAAAACTTATTCTATGATCAAACCATTCTCAACTACCCAAAAAATGAAGGTTTTAAACATCTTTTACCAAATTAGTCATAACTTTCTAATATCTTGATGAAAGAACCCATCCAAAAACCAAAAGGAATATTATTCAAAAATATACTTATCTACATTTTTTCTTAATGAAAATAGGTTTTAACAGGACTCTGAAACTCATACAAAAAATAGTTCAAACAAAAAGATAATGCTTAAAGTAACAACATAAACTAAAAGCAAACATTTGAAACATCTCCCCATATAAAAGGACAAGAACCATTAAAAATCTAGAAATACAAGAAAAAGAACTTGGCAGACCTGGAAAAGCCAGGGCATTCAAGAGATCTCTCTTAGCATTTTTGATGCATTGATTTTGAGCTCTGACGGTCTATCCACCACCTCCTTCATGTTTGAGTGATCCTAGTTAGGATCCAGGGTCTCCTTCTTCCTCATGTTGGATCTAGTGCATTTCCTTGAGCTTTTATTAGGGTCTTTTCCTTGGTGATATGGGGGTTCAGGTCCTCTTCCTTGTTGGTTCTTTGCTCCTCTATTTTATTGATGAGAATTTTGATATTCTCATTGGCTTCTTTAAGAATATTGTAGCTTTGTTCTATAATAATCTGCATAGAGCTATTCATCATTTAAACCCTATTCTTTACCTCCTCCACTTTGTCATCCTTGCTATTTTCTTCCTCTAATATCCTATTCTTTAGGCTATAGTTCTTCCTTTCAAGGCTACTCATCCTATACTTGAGGTCTTCGATTTCATGAAAAATCCATTTGGTAGTGCGAAAGCTGTCAATAGCATTATTCTTAGCATTATTGATGATGTCCATATTTGGGTACTCATTTTTTATATCACTAAAAATGACCAGGGTTGGATCAATTAATTCCTCTATTTTTATTTTACCTTCATCATCCTCTTTGACTAGAGTTCTTATTAATTCTCTGTTAATCCCCATTTTAGCAAAAGATGTGTCAAAGTTTCTCCACACCACATTTTTGTCCCTACCTGTGATCGAGTATCTGTATCTGCATCTGCTTGTTCCATATTCCTCAAAACCCTTCTCATGGTCGTCCCTCTCACCCTGATTGAGATCTTCTTCCACCCCTTCCACCTCAATCCCCTGCTTTTCATTTTTGGCCTTAGAATTTTTTCTTTTTTGGCCCCTACATATATTGACAGAGTCCTCTTTGCTTTTTAGAATTTTGATGGTGATGGTTTTCTTGCTGTTTTTCTTCTCTAAACTCTCCCCTTCCCTTATCTCCTCCTAATCTTCATCACTATCATCCCCCATGTCCATGCCTTCACCCCTTTCATTATAGTCCCTATTAGAGGAAGAAACGAAGTTCTGCTTGGGATGAGGGATATTTTTCCTTTTACTTTCTAGTCTTATGGTATTTTTCCCAAAGCCGCTCTATGGAGAATCATCCTTCTCCAAATCAGTATGCATATCAAGGCTATCTTTAGTGTCTGAAGGTGAATAGTTTTCTTCCAACTCTTTGGAGTCCCCTCTATCCTTCTTGCCCTCCTTCCTAAACTTAATTTGTTTCCCCATTGTCCTAGCTTTGAAGAACTCATAAATTAAAAGTAATAGCCCCTTATGGAGCATTGGATTCCTAGCATGTTTCTCTTGATATTCATTGATGTTTTCATTCATAGAAGAGTAAAGATAGAAGGGGATAGAAATTTTGGCCCCATACCTGAAGTGATTGAGAATCACAAAGTGGTAAGTGCATAGACAATCAAATCTTGTGTCTAGGGTGATGTATTTTATAATAGCCCATAAAAAAAACCTCCATAGTGACTTGATGGAGCTTGGTACATAATGGGTTCCTTTCTTCACTAGCATTTTTTTCTCCTCTTAATCATTTGTAAATTCCACCATTGCTTGCCCCAAGATTTTCCTATCTTTGTAGAATTTCTTACCCAAGATGGGAATGACAGCAACCATAGAAATGACATCTTCAGTCACCATGAACTTCATCCCATCAATTTTCACAATTCCCTCATTCTAGCTCTTAACCATAGACTTGGTAACCAAGGGTTTCCAGCCATGGAGCCAATCAATGAAGTTTGTTACTTCCCCTTTTTTTAGAATGTCCCAAACCATGGACCATCTATGCCATTTCTAGGCTTCATCTTTAGGTTCCCTCCTATGCCTTTTCCCAACCATATTATTTTCCTAAAAAACTAGTTTTGAATCCCTTCAAGTCTAGAGAAAAAGAGGCTCTTCTCATTTTCTTGGGCCAATTTTATGCTTTTTGAAAAACCTGTCTGAAATCTATTATAGAATTAAGAAGATAGATATGTTTGATGTGAGAAGTATGAGTGCAATTGTACTTCCACATCACATTTCTACACATTCCCCATAAAGCACTAACTATCATAATAAATTTACCCATAAAATTTCGAAGCACTCCCTGTATCTTTTTAGCAATCATAATAAACTTTTAATTATACCCAATCTTCCCAAGATCCTTTCATGTTCAATCAAGTCATTAATTTCTAATGAGAAATTATGACATTCTGTCCACTTAGCCAGTTCATTGTACTTTACAGCCCAATTTTCCAATCCATCTGCCACTTAGTTAGCTTCTTGGTACCCATATGCCACATAGATTTTTTGAAGGTCTTGAGAAGAAGAATGCATTCCTCTATAATATTCTCAATCATCCATGTAGTTTTTTTCCTTCTCATTTAGGTAGTTAATAATGTTCATCAAATCACCTTCCAGCCATAGATTTTTTACCCCCATATCTTTAGCCAACTTAATGGTATAGTGAGCCACTATAGCCTCTACATAGTGATTAGTTTATATTCCAAGGGGGATAGCAACCATGGCTTTTCCTTTTCCAAAAGTATTTCTAATAATGCCTCTCACACTAGCCTTTCCCAGGTTGCCTTTGGGCACCCCATTAAAATTAGCCTTATGCCAACCCTTAGGCAGCATCGACCATCTTCACCCATCCCTCTTGCTATTTTCCCTTTCATTAGTATCAAAAGAGGGGATAGGAACTTTGATATTAGTGTGGTTTTCCAATAAAGCATTAAGAAACTTGTGGAAAACAACATCAACCTTTGTTTCCTTATCCCTAAATATTTTGTTGTTTTGCTCTTTCCAAACCCCCCAATAGACATGGGGTAAGGTCTAGTTCTAGAGAACCCTGACTTCACTCCCGAACCTTGCTTGGTTGCACTATTCAAAGATGTCTACAATGTTGGAAGGAAAACACCAAGACATGTTGAAAAGAGATAGGAAAAGAGACCAAATAGTGATGATGAAGGGGTAGTGAATAAATACGTTAATAATACACTATTTATAGGTTGTATAGGTCTTTACAAGGCCTAGAAATTAAGATATGATAGTGATACACTATCTACATGTTGTATAGGACTTTACAAGGCTTGGAAATAAAGATATGATAGTAAAAATTACAAAACTAGAAACTAGAAAATACTTCAAAATTCTTCCAATTTAGTCTCCTCCTTCAATATCCTTTCTTGAGAGACCGTTTCATAAAATTTATACCTTTTAGGTAGTTATGACCTTCCTAACCAACTTATGACCACCTTTTGGTGCAAATGTTGCAAACTTTCAATTTTGTCAACATTGCATTATTACAACTTTTATAATATTTTTGTACTTTTTCTCTCCTTAACCTTAGGACTTATTATAAACCCTAAAATAATATCAAAATGGACTAAAAATGACCTTTTACTACATAGTCAATCTTTCATCATTCATTTTTACACTTTTGACCATATGACTAAAATAGGTTCATAACTACGACTTTTTATGATTCTTTTACATCAATGGCTTCATCACCTTACAAATGAATCAAAAAATATTCAATAAACATGTATTAGACCCATTAAATTAAAAATAATAATCATTTTACCATATTGTGACACTTTATCCTTCAATTATGTTTATTGCATGAGTGCTCTTGCACCATAGAGTCATGAGGTTCATTATGTAAATCTACTTTGACTAATTGTAGTATTGTCTCATTCCATCTCTTGAAGGATTCTAGTTCTGAAATTAATACTAATTATTTCCATTGTGGATATATCTCTTCTAGATTTCAAGGCATATACCACTATGTTCTTACCCTTAATATGACTGATTTTGATATCATAATTATTTTAACAATCTCTTTTTCCATCATTTAGATTAGATTAAGTAAAAATATATCTTAGACCTTGATGATTTGATTTAAGTTTGAAAAATTTTCCTAAAATATATTGTGTCCAAACTTGAAGATCATGAAAATTAGTTAATAACTCCTAGTCATGGGGTGCATAGATTTTATTTTTTTTCTTCAACTTCCTATACTTATAAGTCAATACTTTCCCATCCTGCACCAAAAAACTACCTAAGCCCTCTTTCAAGACAAATGTGACTACCTTGAAATATATTACTAGGTTTGAAGCCTTGACTATAAGTGCAATGATTAATAATTATTTGAAGTACTCAATGGCCTTTTGATAATTATTTGTCCATTCAAATTCCTTACCCTTTTTCTAGGGGGAGGTTATTGGATATGTTATATGAGAAAATCTTCATAAACTTTTTGTAATAGCCTACCAACAGTATAAAGCTCCTCACTTCCTAAAAGTTTCTACAAATAGGTCATTCTAGTATATCTTTAAACCTATTTGGGTCCACAACTTTACCTTTAGTGGGAAACTGTAACCTACATATTGTACCTCTTTTTGGAAGAAGGTACAATTGGATAATTCTTCATAAAACTTATGTTTTTGAGGATGTAAAAGTACAATCTTCAAAATCTATCAATGATCCTCTGTAATCTTTGACTAGATTTATATTTCATAAAGAAATACTAAAATTGAACTTCAACAAATAGTCCTTAAATATTTTGTTCATTAGGCTCATAAAGGCATTTTGAGCATTAACGAGTGTGAAAGGTAACAATGAAAACTTATACTACACATAGTGAGTTATAAAAGAAAAATTCTAAACATCCTCCTCCTTGAGTCTTAGTTGGTGATACCTAGATCAAAAATCTATTTTGGAGAAGATTGTTGTCTCTCTCATTTGATCAAACAAATCATCAATTCTATGCAACTAGTATCTATTTTTTATTGTGGCCTTATTTAATATTTTGTAGTATATTAAAAAATGTAATGTTTGATCCTTATTTCATACAATAAGAAATGGTGCTCCCTTCGATAGTAATTCATAAAGTTGCACCTTTAATTCCATTAGCTCCATAGTGGACATTCTATGTGACACCTTAGAAATCAGTGATATTTTGGATACTATTGTAGTGTCCACATAACATGCCCCATTCCTCATCTAGGAATGGGGACCCCCTACTTTTTTCGACTCTCGGACTCACTGTTCGAGAGTCAGGAAAAGAAATTATTATTAGAGTTAGATTTTTAAAGTGAGAAATTCAAAAATCCAAAAAAATCAAAAAATCCCTTAAGATCAAAAAATCCAAAAATGAATCAAAAAAAAAAAAAAAAATCTCTTGCGCATGTGTGCATCAAGGAGTGGCATGCTTTACATTTTACAAAAAAGAGAGAAGGTTATAAAACCCTCCCTCCCCCTTTGTCTTACTCATTTCTCACCAAAGAGCAAGGAGGGAGAGGTAAGAACACCCCCTCCTTTTTAGTTAGTCGTGCAGTGCCCTTTTGGGCATGCGCATTGCACTTAAGCAGTGCATCTCTACAGCACCACAAGCAGTGCCCATTCTAGGTGCGCGCGTAGCACATCATGCCCTTTTGAGCGCATAGTGATGCCTATGTGGCACTCACATCTATGCCCCTTTTTGGGTGCACACGGTGCCTGTGCGGTGCCCTCGCCTTCGTGCCAACACACGACATGTCGCACACCCTTTTTGGTATGCAAGTTGTGCCTACATGGCATGCATAGTAGCACTCCTTTTTGGGCATGCTTGCAGCACCTGTGTGATGCCAAGCCTTCACACCACCACATGAGCGCCCTTGCGATGCTGTGCACAGCACCCACACAGCTCCCTTTGGGGTGCCAAAGTGGTGCATGCACGTGCACGCCCACGCCCTCGTGCAAGCACTCGCACCCCCACCCACTCCATTATTTAAATTCAAAAAGAAAATATATATATATATAATAAGAAAAAAGTTTAAAATTTTATTTTAAAAAAGTCCCTAAGGGGAACCTTTTTTTTTATACATTTTTTCTTTTTAGATATCCAATGATTAATCATGTTTTCTTTTTCCCATGATGTGTAGGTAATATAATCAGATGGCATCCACATCTGGATCAACAGCAAAACCAGTTGATTACAAGTTCAAAGGTGTAACCCCAAAATCATGGTTACACAATGAGTATGCTGAGATCAAAGACACGGACCTCAAACACACGAACTTGAGAGAGTTCTTGAGAGTTTGTAATAGTCCAATTGAAACGTCATCCTTGAGGTCCACCCTAATCCGTTCTAGATTAGTAAATATAGCATCACATCCCAGGACCATACAGTTAGCTGAATTGATTATGACCCTATCTTGGCATTTTGTTCCTGATGAAAGGGTGGTAAAGAGTGTCACTGGGGAAGTGGTCTTGGATCTATGACCTGATAATATCGAGAGGGTTTTTCATCTACCCAGAGTCGATTAGTTCATCAAACTTTCGTATGAAGCAATTGAGAGGTGGCATAAATATCATTACCAGGAGGCCATCGACATCATATATTCCTTATACTTCATTGAGAAGCCACATTAGGGGAAGACAATTAGCAAAGTGGATATGACTCGAGGATACATGAAGGATGACATCAAATATTCAATCATTCTCCTTAGCAGAGTTATGGGATTACTTGCAGGAGGTCATCTCGCTCCATTTGTGGTCAACTTCATTGAGACCATTAGACATGCAAAGATGCCACTGGATTGGGCCACCACACTTAGTGAGAACTTGTGTGACTAGTTACAAACGGTGAAGGACAAGAATAAGTTCTATATGACTTCTTATGTGGTGTATCTACTTGCAGCAAGGGCAACCAACTATACGAGGTTGTACAAGAAGGGCAGTATGTAGGACCCCAATGCATGGTCATATATAGTTTATCATTAGCTACTGAAGAAGAAGAAGCACTCACCACAGAGTAAGGAGTATAGAATTGTGAACGATTCCTTCATCTTTGCCATCATTCAATTCACTGAAGGGGATTATGGGAAGAGATTGTTCGATGAGGCCAAGACGTAGATCACAGCTCTCGATGCATATTTCATCCAATTTTGAACATTCACATACATTTGGGTAGGTGGTACATCAATCAATCTGAAGAAACTCCCAAGGCACCCAAGTGATAAGTTGTTCCTAATGGAAATTTCTCAGTAGATTGAGTCATCTTATGAGAGAATCAAAAGACAATGGAGGCCTTGTTGGGAATGGCTTTTTGTAATAGGAGCATACCAGGTAAATAGAAATAAAGATATCCTACCTTTCAAGTGGGAATGGGAGAATTATGCTCTTGAAGAATATAACTCTCCCCAACCATTCTTCAAAAATGTTGGTAAAGTGGAAAACCTTGCAGGAAAGGAGTTATATCATGAGGATGCCATTGAAGATCACTGGATGAATGCCACAAATGACTACGATGTTCACATCAGAGACTATTGTAGAATGACTTTGTATTTAGTAGAGAAGGTTCTCCATTTGACCATCTCGGATGAGATAAGGCTACAAGACTCGCAAGAGCTACTAGATCCCTTATTCAATATAGATAAAGTCGATGAGAGGCCCATTCTAAATGCAAAAGTTGATAGAGAGGAAGGAGATGATATTAATCATCAAGTGAGACATGTCATTAGAATGATAAAGAGTTGGATCAAGCAACCCTTTCCACTTGATCCAATTCTGGATACAATGATCTTCCATGCACATGCTCACCCAGAAAGGGGAAAGGGAAAGAAAATCACAGTTCCTATCTTTGCACTCCAATCTCGTATCAAGCTAGAAATAGTCTACCAGCTTGATTATCTAGTGGGATACTACCATCCTCTAGAGAATAAGGGAAAGAGGAAGAGAGCCTCTCCTCAAAGGTTTCAGGCAGAGCATGTTGAAGAACAGGCCCCCTCCTAGCAACTAGGATCCAATCCCCAAGAGCCTCAAGATGGTCGAGCTTCTCATATTTAGGTTGAATTTCCATTACCTCCTATTTTGTCGAGTCAACAAGAAGAGGGAGAAATTCCAGAGACATCCATTCATCTGGTGCATGAAGAGCCTGCTTCTTCTATGGTTTTGTAGAAACAAAAGAGGATCAAGGTTAGAATGAATAAGAGGCAAAGAGTTCGTAAAAGATTAGTGCCTAATCCATCTATTCCTAAAACCATTCTTGAGTAAGAATCAGATGAGGGGGAAATAGAGTTAGATGAAGAGGAGGAGCAAGTGCCTCTACAAAGGAGAACTCAGCTGGCCAAAGCCAAAAAATTGGAAAGAAAGAAGAGTGTCACAAGTACCCCACCACCCACCCAAGCTGAAATGGTAGAACTCTTTTCTTTGGAAGATGAAGTAAAACAATGGGTGAATGAGCAAAGGGAGCTAGGTGATGATGTTCTCTCCATCCCAAATTTTGATTTCATGCCTATGGGTAAAGAATTAGTTGGAGATAAGATTAGAGATACCCCTACAGGTGAACTTCAATAGCAAGATTGGACATAGATGCCACCTGAGACACAAGGTCCTCATCTCACTCCCCCATCTTCACCTCAAGTTATGATGGTCGATAAGGTTTTAGTAACACCTTCACCTCTGAGTTTAGAAGAACATGTTCAAAAGGAACCGTCATGAAAAGGGAAACCAAAACCAAAGGTTATTAATGAGCCATCAAAAGAGGCACAAATAGTAGAATGTACATACAACAACCTTCTCAGGAAGTTGAGGATCAAACTATAGGATCTACAGAAACTGAGACTATGGAAGAAGAATCCCCACAATAGGAGACTCCAACCAAAAGCAATAGAGGGAAGGAGGTAGTTGAACACATCCCTTCATCATCTAGAGCCAAGGTTATAGAAATACATATTCCAAGATGGTTTCAGAAGGAAATAATGAGAAGTGCCAAGCATCAATTTCGTGCTTTAGAGGATGATATTTGTGACATTGCAGAGATTTTGAACAAACCTGACTCTCCATTACATGATGCAATGCCATTTGCATTCATTACTACTACATGGAACCAGGACTTATTTGCACAAGTGGCTCACCCTTTGGAAGGTACAGATGTAGAAGTTGTTAGCCTTAAGGACTATGAAGTGAAAGATATCATGTTAGGAAAGCCTACACAGGATGCATCTTGACAGATGATGACTATGGGAGTCAAGGAGGTTCTTAGCCATATGGAACAGGATGAGATTGAAATCAAAACACTTTGAAGGCAAGTTGAGATCTTCAAGGGATATCTAGCTGAATTTATTGGTCCTCTTGATTTTGAACACCCTAAGGAGACTTTGAATACCATTCTTAGAGAAGAAGAAGGTGTCCAGCTCGATTCATTTTTGAGAGCTTGTTAGAATTGGCAAGATAGCATTGAGGATAACGGTGTCACTATAATCATAGGAATTCTAAAGTTATTGCATGCTACACAAGAGAATGTTGATAAGATTGTGGCAATTTTGAGGTAGGACTTCAGCATCATGGATGAGGTACGAGCATGGAGCAAGGATTTACAAACTCTACAAGCCATAAAAGGGAAAAGGTACCACATTCTGATTGATGTATCTACTAAAGAGGAGTTAGACATGATAGATGATTGGATAGGAAAGATTGTAGATGGTAATAAAGTGATGGAAACATTGCATGATGAGATACATAGGCTGAAGGACCAAGCTCGAGAGCA
This sequence comes from Cupressus sempervirens, assembly GCA_028749045.1. NCBI lineage: Eukaryota > Viridiplantae > Streptophyta > Pinopsida > Cupressales > Cupressaceae > Cupressus > Cupressus sempervirens. The sequence goes on from CM053784.1 coordinate 412,034,061, forward strand.
AATTTTGGAAGCAGAAAAGTTATACAGTGATGCATGCTTAGACATTTTTGAAGATGAAGAATGAGAGAAGTTGTTGCTAGTTGAGGTAGTTATGGAAAGTTTTAAAGAGACTTTAGATGAAGCATACAGTGATGAAGACATCAGACAAGCCTTCAGGATAGAGGAAGCACTATTAGAGTTGGACACCAAACTCAGAGATTTTGTAGAGACTCGAATTGAGGTGGACAACTACAGACAGAAGGTCAAAGACAAGTATGAGGCTTTGGATCTTCCAGATGCTACTAAGATTATTGATATTATAAAGAAATTCAAGGGCAAACATCCAAACATAGCTTTAGGATAAATATGAACAAAACCTAGATGCCAAAATTTCAATTTTGACACTTAGTAAAATTTTGAGATTTTGACCCAATCGAGGTCCGCAGCTCTGTAGCCCCACAAGTCTACAGGTCCTAGCTCCGCAATTCAAAGGTCCACTAAAAATTGACTTCCAGTTCCAAAAATAGCACTTTCCATGCATCGGGAGTGCATTCTGATGACAAGTTAACCCCGACACACATCTAGTGAAGGGGCAGCTTCTATTTTTGGTGTCTCCATGCACTTCTACCTTGACTGATGGCTTCCTCCTACTTTCTCTCTCATGCTTTCTCTGTTTTGGACATGTAAAGGACTCATGCATCCAATTAATGAATAAAATATGGATGGAGTCCCTCTAAGCACCAATTAGATTGTCAGTTTGTATATATTTAGTTTATTTAAATATTTTAAAAGTATTTTATTGCATCAAGATATCTCTCACTCTCAACACAAATACCCCATTGTAAAATGTAAGAAGGGCTACCATTATTATGCAATAAAATTATGCTTTTGGTGTTAGCATTCATAGTGTAGTTATTCTTGCATGAATGTGTCATTGTTTTGTGGATTTTTATTCATGAGATTGTGATTGAGCCAAGGGTTTATTGCATTGTTTCTGGATGTGTAATCTTTTAGTTTTGGTGTTTGCTACAGATATATGAATTTTTTTGATGTAACAAGCTTGAGAAGAGATCACCCAATTGTGTCTACATAGCTTTTTGTCTCACATGAGCGCACTTATCATGGCCTTGCCATTTGATGAAGAGTGAAACATCATTCGATTTGTTAAAGATTCCCATTGACGATTGCATCAGTGGATTCTAGCAAACATTGCTCCTATTTTCATTGGTTTTCTACTGATTTCTTTGAAGATTTAACTCGCAGTGTGTTTTGTTCTGTAGCTTATGTCCATTTAGGAATTTCAATTTCAAGTCATTTGATTTCATGTTATTTGCTTTCAGTTTCATTATTTTCTTTGCTAACCCCTTGTTAGAGTAGGACCTCATAGTAGCTACATTGTTAGAGTTACATGCATTGAAAAATAGAAAAATAAAAAAATATTATTCTTTTGGTGTGATATTTTGAGACAACAAATAGATTTTACTTCAATTCGAAGACAAAAGAGTTTTTTTAGAACCAGCAAAGGCCTCCTTGTGAACACTCACATTTATCTTCTACTGAGCGGATTTTTGTACGTCACAAGACAAATACTAAACCTTGGAGTGGATCCTTAAAAAGATTTTCTTTTCAAGAGAGGAATTATGCAATGGAATCATGTCATTGACCTCATGCAAAAAGAATGCCCAATAGAAGTGCCACTAGAAGGAGGGCCACAAAATAAAGAACCTACTATTGGAAATAAGGAAGATTTGATAAAGTTTCAAAATTCTTGCACCCTTGCAATAATCTGCACTCCATAAAAGTTCATAAATCACTTCTAAAATTTTTAGAAATTCAGATCTGTAGGTATGCAGGTCCACAGATCCACAGGTCTGTAGGAATGTAGGTACACAAATCCATAGGTATGCAAGTCTGCAGGTCCACAGATCTATAGGTTTGCAAAATTCTATGGTGCACAAAATTCAAAGAAGTGAGGAAGTGTACTTCTGTAAAGGTGCACTTTTTCCATAATTGATACAAGCTAGAGGATATTGATCCAAGATCCCCATTCCAATGAGCATTAAGATCTTCACCAAGTACCCAAGAATTTCTAGAGCTTACTCATTTTTGTAAGCCACATAGTGATAGAGGAATACCTCGAGTTCAACCACTTCCATTTGATATTTTGTCATCTTCTTCTACTCCACCACCCATTCAACCACCAAGTGGACCTCCACATATTCCAACAGTCCCATCACCATCCCAGCCACCTTTAGGTCCACAAAATCATCTAATGGCCTTTTTCGCAAACACAGTTGATTCACCCATTAACTTGAGAGATGCACTCCATGGCCTCCCTAAGAATCCTGAGAAATTTTGTCCAAGGTTCATTTATGGAGAAACAAGAACCACCAAAGATCATGTCAAGGTTTTTAAGGAAATTTGTAATCAAAAGTAAATTGCTAATGAGGATGTGGTTCTTTTTTTATTTCCCTACTCTTTGGGGGAAATTTCCTTCAATTGGTATGTGAACCTACCACTAGGATGTGTTGGAGATTGGGACACTTTCAAAAAATTGTTCTTGGAAAAATTCAAAACATTCATCAATCCAACAGTGATACATCAACAATTCATATCAATAAAAAGGGACACAGCTGAGACAGTTTGATGCTTCAACCATTGTTTTCACATGGCCTATTGTAAGTTGGAAACACCATACACAATACCGGTTGAAGCCACCATCCAAATTTATTTGAATGCTATGGACCCTCTTACTACGATCTTTCTGAGAAGACTTCCTGCAACAAATATTGACACATTGGAAAAAGTCTTTGCAGAAGCGATCATGTTCACAAAGAAAGCTAATCCTAATGGGGGAGGAATGATGCTTCTGGCACAAATAGTCCCTACAATGCAAACATACCCTATGGGAGCACCCACCATGCCTAGTCAGTTCATACCTATGAACCCAGTTCCATTGCAGCAGGCACCCACTCCACAAACTCAAGTGATAACATATCTAGGGTATGAGTCGCCAAAAACAACTTTCTTTGAACAGAAAGCAATGGTTCCTATGGAAAAAAATAAAAAAATCCTTTCAGAAGTTGGTCAAATGAAGAAGACCATGTCACAAATGAACAATGAGTTGACACATCTTAGATTGTCACAAGGACAAAATAACAATTTCCAAAGAAATAATGTTGGCCCCTACAACAACAATTTTGGTCAGGATTACAACAGGAACTTCAACAATAACTGTACCACCAATGCAAGAAATAATGGAGGAAGAAATAACTTCAATCCTCCTGATCGCAACAATGGTTTTCAAAGACAAAATTGACAATGGAATACTCGATCGAGTAATGGAAGCATTATTGCTGATAACAACAACAACAACATTCAGTATGCTGATATCAATTAGTATGATTATGGCCAAAATGTGCCTAGCAACGATGGTGCATACTATAATGGTAATCAGGAGGTGAATCAAAAGTCACAAGTGAATGATAATCCTCCTCCTATTCAATTCAATGTGATGCTATTAGAATCTTATGATTCTACATAGAATGTACAAGTGGAACAACAAGCAAGTGAGGAATTCTCATTCCCATTTAGTCAAGAAACCAATCTTCAACACGATGAGATGTTTTCCTTTCAAAATGACAATTGAAATACATATAATCTCATAAATAAAAAGGATCCCTTGACTAATGGAATTCCTCCTGGTTTGTAACCAACTCCACCTGACCCTAGAGCAAACAACAATCCGCCACCGGTAAGGCCAGCCCAAGGAGGACAACAGCATCAGAATCAAGTGAACATACCAACAATACTAAATAACCCTTCTTGGTCTATTGAAAAGTATAATGTAGTAGAAGATCTAAAGAAAACTAAAGCCAATATGTCCATGTTTGACATGTTGCAGAATTATCCACAACAAAGAGAAGCACTCATGAAGACATTGGATAATACAAAGGTTTCCAATAATACGAATGTTGTCCCTCAAAAGATGGTGCTGCAATAAGTAAATGTTGCAGAAGCAATGCCCACTATGTTCAAGGACAAGGTTGAGGTACCCCCATTTTTGCTAAGCATAAGGTTATATGGGAAGAATCTTCACAATTGTCTTATTGATTCAAGAGCTTCATGTAATGTGATGCCATTATCAATAGCTTAAAAGGTAGGAGTTAATCCTCAACCCTCTAACTGAGTGGTAATACAGTTGGATAAAATAGAGGTAAAAGTCATTGAAGTATTGAAAGATTTGCGAATATAGTTAATAGTTGATCCTCAAATCTAGGATATTATTGACATACATGTGGTTGATATCCCGGAGACATATGGATTACTCCTAAGTAGAGAATGGACAAAATGTATTAGAGGATGATTCTCTACAGACTTCACTCAATTATGGTTGTCATGGAAAGGATTGAACAATCAAATCAAGATAGATGTTGAGCCCAAATTGAAAACAATGATCACAGATTACAATGCCCCAAATGAGATAGAATTCTTACAATTAGACTTGGGTTCATACAAAGTGATGGTATTGAATATGGTTCCAAACAATACATCTCAAGATCAAAATGAAGAACCTAAGGTGTCGGTACCCAAAAGTGACACCGTAACACAATTCATAAGAGTATGGTGACTAATCTACATTGTTTAGGAGAGGAAGCTAACCCTAGTATCCTCCTCCTTCCAGGATTTTGTCGGTTGCACAAAGTTAGTCATTCAGAGTTTGAATGTTCAGAATGCCAAGAAGCAATAGCAAAGGTATTGACACAAATTATGGAAAACAAGATTACAAAGACCTCAAAAGATGAACTCACAGAAAGTCAGGATTCAGTGAATTCATCCAACCTTATTGAACAAACTGAAGAAGAAAGTGAAGATTTAAATGTATCATACAGTGATAGCTCTTCAGATGGTGGAGGTTAATCTTCTCCTCCTCTAGGGATGATTAAAGTTCAAAGAAGAAGATGATATGTCAAAGGTAAAGTATGGACTTTAGTAGTCATTCATCCTGAACCTAAAGTTGAGAAAATCAAAGAGCTAATAGGGTAAATTCATGAGAAACAAGAAAAACACACACTTCCTCTATCCATAGGATATGAAGGGGACTCATCATGCCCTACACGAGGAAAGTTACAATGGGTTCCCAAGAAATAGTCATTCAAGGCTCAAGTAAAAGAAAAGTTAAGGACAAATAAGCACAAAGTCAAAAAACCCAAGGAAAATGCAGTTTGGATACTCCGCTTCGATGGTTCCAGATGCAAATCAAGAGCCAGTGCAGGTATTGAACTAATCAACCCAAAAGGTAGGTCTTTCTATGTTGCATATCATTGTAGTTTAGATGTACTAACAATGGTTCAAAACATGAAGCTTTGATTTGTGGACTTCTCTTTGCATTGGAAAAAGGAGTCACCGCTCTTATAATCGAAGGGGATTCTCAACTAGTTATATGACAAGTAAAATCCATATACTCATGCAACAAAAAAAGATTAATCACTTATAGGAAAAGCGTATGGGATATAATGGATGACTTTGAAGCTCTAAACATAAAATCCATTCTAAGAAGAAAGAATGTGGTAGCAGACACCCTTGCTATTTTAGCTAGCACTTTGCAACTAGTTGAAAAGAAAAAGTTAAAAATATTCTCAGTCGAATTAGTTATTGTTCCTTCCATTCTCGACAATATCACTAACTTTTAGGTCTTTCATGATGATCAACATATATTCAAGTTTATTATGTGCAGTCACCATTTTCAAGGACAAGAGATTGATGATACACTTGAGGACAAGCCTGAGGATGATGATGGAATCCTTAATTTGAAAACCAACACCATTCCAAAAGGAATGGTTGAACTTGAACACATCTTTGATCATGAAGAATCAGCACTCAATAGAAGGGAAACTCAAGAGAAAGGAATCAAAGAATGTGACTCGTACAATTTGGGGTACTAATGAAGAACCAAAAATGGTGTAAATAGGAAAAGTGTGCAATCAACAAGAAAGGGATAACATGCTCAAATTGCTCACCAAGTATGAAGATGTTATTTCTTGGATCTATGAAGAGTTAAAGACTTATGATCTTGAGATTATCCCACATGACATCTTGTTGAAACTGGACACTAAACCTTTTTGACAAAAACAATGGCCAGTAAATCTAATTATTGAACCACTGATTATGAAAGAATTTAAGAAACTTCTAGATGCTAAGATCATATTTCCTATCTATCATTCCACATGGGTGGAAAATTTGGTTCCTATACGGAAGAAAATTGGAGAGATTCATCTTTGTGTTGACTTTTGTAACTTGAATTTAGCATCTCAGAAGGATAACTACCCTCTACCTTCACTAGATGAGGTATTGCAAATTGTTAATGGTTCAAAGATGATGTCATTCTTGGATGGTTACTCAGGATATAACTAGGTGATGGTCAACAAAGAAGATAGGCTAAAGACTACTTTCACAGCCAAGTGGGGAATGTTTTCTTACAGAAGGATGCCTTTCAGGTTGATTAATGCGGGAGCTACATTTCAACAAGAAATCGATGAAGCTTTCAAAGGATTGATAAATAGGTGTATAGTCATCTACATGGATGACTTGACTATCTTTTCAAAAGATCGAAGTACTCATATTGCTGATCTAAGGTAGGTATTCAATAGATGTCATAGGTACGGCATATCACTCAATCCCAAGAAATGTTCATTCAGTGTTACTAAAGGGAAGCTCCTGGGACATGTCATTTCTGAAGTTAGAATTTCCATTGATCCAGATAGAGTTGATTCTATTTTGAAGTTAGCACCTCCACACAGTCGGAAGGAATTGAAATCTTTCTTTGGAAAGATAAACTTTGTATGCAAATTCATAAGTGGTTTCGCAAAGATAGTCCACCCCCTCAATGATTTACTCAAAAAGGGGGCTAAAATAGAATGGGTACCATAGATAAAGAAATCATTCCAAGATATTAAGATTGCCATTTCCACAACCCCAATTTTGGTGAGTCCAAATTATGAGCTACCATTCAAGATCTATTCCTTTGCTTCTAAACATTCTTGTGTAGGGATCTTGACACAAAAGAGAGAGAAGGAAGATGAGCAACCAATTTCTTTTATGAGTTGTCCTCTAAAGAACGTCGAGTTGAAATATTCAAATCTTGATAAATAGTCCTTTGCGTTAATCAAGGCAGTAAAGAAGTTTCGTCACTACATACTCAGAAGTAAGGTGTATGCAATTTTACCTGATCCAGTAGTAAAGACGCTTTTGATGCATAATGAACTTGGTGAAAGGAGGAGAAAGTGGATGGCAATACTTTAGAAATTTGATCTAGAAATTCAATCTATGAGATTAGTTAGAGGCCAAGGGTTATCAAAAATGATTGCTGATAACCAAGATGAAAATCAAAAGGAATTCAAATTTGATGATGAAACAAATGAAGATGATCAAAAGAAGATGGTTATATCACAAGTTGATATCAATCAAGGTGTGGTGACATATGTGTGGTACCAGGATATTGTCTATTATCTCTTACAAGATCAATGCCCCAAATGGATGAACAATTCACAACGTAGGGGACTTAAGATGAAATGCAAGTCTTACAAGTTACTTAATAACAAGCTATATAAAAGGAACTACGAAGGGATTTATTTGAAATGCTTAGGACGT